>VWZF01004548.1:0-16120 GCA_013396755.1 Sclerurus mexicanus | reverse complement strand
TCCGGTGCCCCGCACGGGTCCCCCGCTGGCGATGCCTGATGCTTTCCCTAGGCTCGACATCGGCGAAGCTGACTTCGCGGTGCTCTGTGATGCCCTGAAAGTGTCGGAGAGCGTGAGGGAGAAAGCGTGGAAGACGTACGAGGGCTTATCGGCAGTGGATGGAGCTCTAGTGAGTACCTGCTGCTCGCAGCATTGCTGTGTGGTGGTGTCTGTCCTGTGCCCCAGTTCAGACATTAAGCCATAATTTGGCTGCTCCGGTGCCCAAGTGTCTCACAACCAAAGCTTCAGTCTAACTTCACTTGGAAAAAAAAAATGGAGTTGGATGTTGCCGTGTTCAAGTCTATCTAAACTGGCTTCTACGGAGTCCCCTTTTTTTGTCAATGGTTTGCAGTAAAAGTATGGGCTCAGGAATTCTTTTAGATTACTAATAAATGACAGTGGAAAAAACCACCATGCGATCAGCTAATTATTCAAACTGCAAGTTATTTCAAATATGTTTTAGTCAGCTTTATACAGGCCATCTCATTGTATGTTTCTCTCTGTCTTTTCTACAGCCTCCTTTATGAGGCTGCAGAAAGGGTCTGATGAAGACTAGTGCAGGGAAAACAACATTTGCATGTTAAACTCTGTTTTTTCTACTACATAATGTTAACCTGTATGTACTTATCATTGAGGTTTTCCATTCAAAGTTAGTCATTGGGCATGTGTAAACAGATTAAGAAAATGTTTATGCCCTTTTGTGATTTTTGCTTTTCCTTCTCAGTGGCACTGCGGTGTCAGCAAGCTGACTCAGAGTGTACCTGCAATACAATTAAATCGTACAAACCTGACTTAGATTTGTAATACCTAGCTGGGGTGTTATTCCTGCTGTGTGGACTTGCATTGATGTATATGTTCCACTTCTGCTTACTGTTCTGCAACTTGAGCTGACCCGCCAGAGCTGTCACAGAATCACAGAACTGTAAGGTTTGCAAGGGACATCGGGATATCATCTAATCCAACCCCCGTGCTAGGGCAGGGTCAGCTAGAGGAAATTACACAGGAATGTGTCCAACATAGGTTTTGAAGATCTCCTGAGAGGGAGGCTCTGTGACCTCCCTGGGCAGCCTGTTCTGGTGCTCTGCCACCTTTAACGTAAGGAAGTTTGTCACTACTAATACCTCGTTTGCTTTAAACTGCAGTGTGAATATACCAGCTCTTAATGCATTTCAGTTTTTCAATACAGGGTATTAACAGCATGGGAGAGAGACTGTGTACAGCTCTTTGAGTAACAGGTACACTTTCTGACCATGGATGTTCACAGGAAGCATTTACCTAAGAGCACAGCCTAGTTCCCCTATATGAATTAAAACAGGAGTAGTCAGTTCTCTTGAGTGAAAAAACAAGGCAGGTTTCAATATAATCCTGCAAATTTCACTTACAGGCCAAGTTTTGTTTTAACCAGTTTTGCCACCAATTTGTTTTACCCAGCAACAGCCAGCTAAGATACAGGATACTTGAAACCTTTCAGCACCTGAAGATGACCTCCTTTACCTATTCAGAATAGGGCAAGGAGTAGACCATCATTATGATTTATAGTTAAAATTTTTTGTCCTGCAATTAAGATCAGTTGCTAAGAGCATTTTAATGTGTAGGAAAAAAAAAATCTACATTATATTGTGTTTCAATCCCAGTCCTTTTCTTCAAACTTTGAGGTGTGTCAGCAAGGTGTTGAAATGGGTAAGATGGCAAGTGTGTGCCTTCATGGGGACTTGGAAGGCACTGGAGCTGCTACTTTTAGCTGAGAACAGGCTTCACTTGACTGTGAAGTCAAGCAAAGTAATAGCCTGGCTAATTGCTGCTGCACTTTCAAGGTCAGGCTGTTGTGGTGGTGAGCTTGGCTTCTCAGAGTGACTTTAGTTCAGGTTGTAGGGATTTGGGAGATTATTTCTCCCCTCTGGTAAAGGTAGTATGTTGGAGGGGCTGTCCCAGGGTTTGTCCTGCAAGTGCACCAGCTGCATATGTTTTAATAGGGTTCAGTACTAACCTGTTCAGTTCTAAACTGAAACAGAAGCTGCTGGTATAGCAGCTTTCTGTTCTCAAGCAAAAGGGGAAGCAGCGGGGCACTAGCTGAGACAAATACCTACCAGAACACTTCTGTTTAACATTGTAGTTGGTTTTACTTGAGGAAGCTTAAATCATCAGGCCAGTGATGGAAATAGAGGTAGCATCTAAGGATCCCACTCTCAAGTCATTTACAAAGCACAAAGACCTGAAACCTTACCTTCCCTGGCACACTGGCTTTGTTCTTTATGGCTGATCTCAGACTTGTGCCTGCCAAGCCTCTGAGGATGTGGAGGGGACTTGTCTGGGCCATGCTGCTTCCCAGTTATCATTACATTAGGTACTGTGGTAACTGGCAGAGATTCAGGGTGCAAATGTGGGCTTGGACACAGTCTGAATATCTGCTGTGTCCTTGCTCAGTGAATGTTTGGTGATTTAAAGTGGAAACATCTTTTAGTACTGTCGTTTTGGGGTCACTTCGGGTACATGTAGTCATGTGCAGAGACTCTGCAAGCCAGGTACATGCAACTTAAAACTATGAAGCCATTATTTTTGGCAGGCATGCACAAAGATTGCTAGAGTGTAGTGATGTATCAGCCTAAATATGCCTGCACTGCAGTGAGACACTTTGCTGACCAGGAAGGCTATAGTTAGGAAGGAGAAAGCTTGGTATCCACTGTTCCCTGGTATGAATGCTAATGCCTGCTGGAGCCACTGGCACCACCAAAATTGACTCGCTGCTTTTTTTTCCTTCAGGACATCACACCTTTCCACACTGATGTTTTTACTTTTGAGTATTTGAGCCACTAGCGATGCTGCTTCTCTCTGAAATTTCAGCTTTCTTATCTTGCACAGTTGTGCACTGTAGCTTTCCTTGCAGTGCTCTCAACTTACCTGTTTCCACAGTGTGTGAGTCAAGGATATACAGCTGCCACTGGGCTCTGGGCCCTTGAAACAGCTCAGCTGCTGTGAGAGGTGTGAAGGAGGAGAAAGGTGATGAGAGAGAGATGGTAACACAATCTTTCTGGGAAGTGTGGCTGACTTGTAAAAACTAGATCTACAGAGAGGGATTGTCACTACAGCTGTCTGTTAAATATAGCTGTGTTTTCCTGTGTAGTGGGAGAACATTACAGCTTTCCTCTGTGACAGCCAGAGTTTAAAGACACTCTTACAATAAAATGGTAACTCAAAATCTCTTAGATAAAACCCCAAGTGCTGATTCCAGGGATGTTATACTGAATTAGCGCTTTCGGTGTGTGGAATGAAGCAAGGTGTGTGATGCGTGACCAGAAAGATGTTTTCTTTTTAAATTCTTTTTATATCTGGTGAACTCCTGCACAAGTTTATTGTAAATGTGGAAGAGTTCCTCTAAGTAAGAGCTTTTGCTTTAGTGTCATACAAGTACTTTTGTTCTCCCTATCATTTCTTTACCAAACCAAGTAACCCAGGTAAACAGAATGCTTTTTAGAGTTGTAGGTTTTAGTCTTAATTTCAAAACTCTTTTACATTGGCAGTTGTTGGCTTAACAGTTGGCTCTGATGCTTGCTTCTCTTGTACTCTAAATTTTTTGTAACTCCCTTGAAATCCGTATTATGAGCCATTAGTGCCTCTAAATTCTAGACGGAGTGAATAGATTTAGTGGAATTACTAATGTATTTTGGTGAGCAGCATGTGATTGTTGGTGTAAGAAATACTAGAAGAGGTCCAGGAAGCCATACTAATACTGCCATGAAAAAGCTTGGGGCATTTGTTATGTTCTGTTACTGTTTGCTTTGTTAGGGAACAACAAAATGAGCACTAGAAGTAGAATACTGGGTGATAGAAGCAGAAGAAAAAGTGCTTGAGTGAATTGTTGCTGAATATTTTGGAAAGAACCAGTGTCAGGAACAGATGACACGCTGACTAAATGGGAACCAAACTTCTGCAAAGAAAATTGAAGTGATTTAGGAAATTGATAGAAATGGGACTGCCAAGGACTTTGAGGTATAGGGTCTAGTGTGCTTCAGCCTCATCAGCCCAGTTTGCTGTAATGTGTAGTGCATGGGTAGGAGCTCCAGTTTTTATTTGCTTTTCATAGCGCTTTTTTTGGAAATGTGGCTCACTGTTCTGCTGCTGCTGCTCAGCTGTTCAGAGTCATAAATTCCTGAGCCATTTTTATCAAATGTTTGTCTAACCTGCTATTGAAAAATTCTCATGGTGAAAGATCTGCAGTCTGCATAGTTAGTCCTTCCTAGTTTAACTTTCTTTGTCCATAAATTTTGTTCCTCCAACTACTTTATTAATTTGTTTCTGTGTTATAATTCAAGCCACTGGTCATTAATGTATTATTGTTTCCTTTCTTCCCCCCCCCCCCAAAAGCCTAACATCTGAAGATGTTTGTCATCTTTTCTTGTTTCTAATTACTTATCTTACATTCTGAAATTCTCTCCAAGTGATAATTTACACTGGTGTGCAGGTGCTGCAGAGCACTTGGTTCACAAAGAGTTCAACTCTTTTTAGTGAAGAAAACTTAAAAGGTGAACTGTATCTTAGAGGAATGAAATAATGAGTTCTTAAATATAGCAAGGTTGCTCTATATAGACCAAAGAGCTATTGATCAGCAGGTCAAATGTCCCCAGTTAATAAAATTTCACAATTTAATTAGATCAATTCCTTTTGGTTGTGATGTCTTCTTAGAAAGAGAACATTGTAATTGGAAGGCCATCTTATCCTCATGTTAAAAGATAGAGGTTTCTTGGTTTTAGCAAAAGCATGAAACACATATGAACTAATTAAGTATTTTCTGTGTAGACCTTTATCTCTGACTTACAGAACTGCAGCTAAACTGAACCTGAATCCACTGAAGTGTTGGATGAATGAGCAAAATTACAGATATTTTAGGATCCTCTGCTCTTAAACAAAAAACAAAGAGCTACTGAAAGTCCCAAAGCAATGAATTGTCACCATGGCCTCTTGCTGATCATATTCGATATCTTAGCAGCAGATGCATTGCTTGTATGTGTTGTGCCCTTGCACTTTAAAAGCTCAGGTGAGTGGCATACTGTTTCTATTTTTTTTACTGATCTTCTGTCCATCCTGGGTAAAGATGGATGTCCCCTCCAGTCTTGCTACATGCAAAGGTGTAAAGTGAACTTACTGTATCAGGTGAACTATTTTCATCAATTCTATACTTTCCATTGCCTTCCATTACTTTTAGCGAGTATTATATTTGAATTTAATCTAAACTTTTGAAAACTAATAGTAATCTTCCATCCCAGGCAATGTTCAATAGAAAATTTAAAACTGGTATTGCTGAAAAATGGAGGATCTGTCTTTATACAGAACTTCTTATATATAGACAGTGGGTATAGCATTCACTTTCAGAATTATTTTTCCTGGGATATTTTTCCTGCAGGTTTTAATTCTGATCAGTTTTCTATTATGAGTGCTTCTTGAGTCTTCTCCCCAGTCATCTTCCACCCACTGTAATCATAAACATATAGACTCGTCGAATGGTTTGGGTTTGAAGGGAGGGACCTTTAAAGGTCATCTTGTTCCAGTGCCACTGCCGTAGGCAAGGAGACCTACCACTAGACCAGGTTGCTCAAAGCCTTCTCTTCTCCAGGCTGAACATCCCCAGATCTCTCAGCCTGTCTGCTTAGGAGAGGTGCTCCAGCCCTCTGATCATCTTCGTGGCCTACTTTGGCTTCTGTCCAACAAATACCTGTGAATGTTTCTTGTGCCATCAAGCTAGTTGTCTGTATTGATTGGGACATAGTAGCTGAGATTTCAGTAAGCCAAGTTCCACATCTTTCTCCTAAGAAATCAGGTGCTTGATATTTATAGTGAGCTATCCCATTTGATTCAAATACCCATCTGTGTTTGCAGATTTCTCATACACATTTCTCCTGACCTTCTTTTACACAAGATCAGTTGAAGTTTCAATTTCTGGCTCACTTTTGTAGTCTGTCATCAAAACTGTTATCAGTGTTGGCAGAATAGTAAACATCTCTAACTGTATACTAGAACTGAGACTTCTGTGACCATCCTCTCCTGACTGGTTTAGCACTGGAGAACTTGAGGTAGAGAAGTTGTTTTTGCTAGAGCCTGTAACACCTTGCAGCTGCATCTGCAAAGAAGAGGGACAAGAATCCCATTTCAGAGTAGTTCAGTTGCATGAGCATTTTTAAGTCCATGACTCCTCTAGATTGTTTTCACTAGATTTAAGCAAACTGATAATCTGCTAAAACCAGATCAAATAATAGTAAATCCAGAATGAGAAATATTTTTAAAGAATTTGTAAGAGTTTTAGATCTTTTCCTACAGAAAAGTATGTTGATTCAACATAACTGACCTACATTTTCTGAAGTTATAGCATTGGTTCCTCAGAATCCTAAATAAAAGACAATAAAAAAAAGAAAAAGATCTATGTAGACTAGTAGGTGTTAAATAATCTTTGGGTTAGTGATTGGTAGGTGGGCTTTGCGTCATGATAGTTGGATTAAGGTCACTGAAAGACATCTTACTGAACTGAATGATAGCCAAGGTCAGATGTTGAGCTGTTGTCCTGCCCATTTTCTGTAGTGATGCTGTATCAACAAAGATCTTGAGACGGACTGGTCAACAGGAAAACCCTCAGAAATTGATTTCTGGCTGTGAATTTGTCTCGAGTTCTTTCCCATGCGTTCAAGTCCATCTGGGATGAATCATCTGGCTTTGACTGTAAACAGACTGTTAATTTGTGTCATAGAATTGGCTTCCCTGGAGTTTTGACACTGGCAAAATAGTGAGTGGCTTGTTGAACCATTAAGAGTTCTACACCATGTGGATGGCATGTCTGTCAGTGTGGGTTGGCTTCTTTTGATGATTGGTTATAACTTGCACCTTGTAAGTAGCAGAAAAGAGACCATAATGTAGATGTATGGCAGGAGAATGCCCGTAAGTGCTTGTTACTATCATGATTTACTGAACAGAGAGATGGATTTGTGGTTCAGCAGGAATAAATGCTTGAGACACAGCTGTACCCAGTTATAAGTGTTTATTGCCTGTCATTGTAACGATTTTACTTACTTTTTTATAGCTTGGCTTCTGATTCCTTAACCTTCAGTGTGTTGTTATGGTCAAATATGGTAACTTAAAAAAAAAAAAAGATAATGGCTTCTGCATTGTGTAAACATTCTGTGGAACCAAAGCTCGTATTTTGGAGCGTTGCTGAATTGTATGGGTAAAGTTGATCTTGTGCTGCAGGAATAACAGTCGAAGTGTTTGGTTTTTCACCTCTATTGTAAAACTTGTAAATGGTTTTCCATTATCAAATAATTGACTATCATAGTCAAATGTTTGTTTGAGGATGTTTTGTTTAACCATTTCTAATAATGTTTGAACAAATTAATGCTTTCTATGTATTGCCTCTTTTTATTGAATAAAAAACCCATCTCCTCTCTTTTCTAAAAGGCTTGTAACAAAAAGAAGAAGGAAACATGGGGAGTGTGTATCTTTATTGTAGCAATTGATCTGGATGAAGTGACATTCACTTTCACTGAGCTTCTGAAAAGTATAAGCATAAAGTAAGTGATTTTAAGTATGTGAATTTGGATTTCAACAATTAACTCATTAACAGTGTTTTTTATAAAGAGATTGTTTTTAAAGCATTGTGAATCTTTGTGCATATCAGGCTAGTTGATTTTACAGTGAAGGTTACTTATGCGAATTCTGAATATTTTGGTAAACTAGAAGTCTTGCTATCGTATTTTAGTTTGAGGGAGCAGTGATACTTGTTTGATTCAGCTGTGGTTGGCTTTGATTGTGTGACTCATTTTATGACTAATTCTTGTTATTGCTCAACCTAAAGTATTCAGCAGTTTTAATTGGCGTAAATTGCACTTAAAGTATTTCCCTTTCTTCCCCTGTATCAACATTTTCTATAAAACCTTTTCCCCAACATTAGACTAAATCAAGAAGTGGGAGAAAAAAAAATTGTTACTCTTCAGATTGTTTCCAAGCATGCTGTTCTTTTTCAAACATTTTAATGCCAGTCTAAATATTATACTTTTGTACTCGATGTAGGGGGGTGTTACTGTTATATTGTGTATTAGCTAAGTTCATTAATGAGAAGTCAGTATTATAGGACAATATCTGCTTTTAAGGTAAATTTAGGGGGCAAGAGCAATAGGCATACCTTGTGTTAACTTCATCAAATGCTTGTTAGCTTTGGCCTTTTTGTCAGCTGTGGGGTAAAACTGGCAGAGATTTCTGCCAGTGATCTTATCCTCTAGAGCCACACAGATGCCCTTAAAAGATTTTTTTATTCTATGGTAAAAGAATTAAATGAGGTTCTGACTGGTTTTACATGGTTTCTTTAATCTGACGAAGATCAAAAAGCCTCTCAGAATAGTATATTCCGATAGAGGATAAAAATGTATTTGATATAGGTGAAATAGTTGAATATATTTGGTAGCTTCCTCCTCTATAATTTTTAGCATTCTGCTCATTTTGGGTGTGAACATAACAACAAAGTGCTCCCTTAATGGCCATAATATTACATGGATGAGTAGGGAGAACTTTGGTCCCCTGGGTAATAGTATTTCCAATGAATTTCCATATAATTCAATGTGTTCATCTCAGTTTTCATTCCTAGGGTCTTTCCTTAGGATGGATGGAGCCAAGGTGAATGTTCTTAGAGTAGCAAGAGCATTTCTAAAGTAGAACAGAAGAGCGAGGATGTGTGTGTTGGATATTTGTGGTTTTACTGGCAGAGCAAGAAGAAAGGTGTGTCTAGTTAGCAAATTCTGACTTCCAAAGATAGCATCTGTGCTAACCAAGGAAATTTTCCTTCTGTAGTAGTGCCCCTTCTGCAGGGTACCTCTCTTACCTGGTTGAACAGTATTCCTGCATCTGGAAAATGTAAAGGTGGAATATGAGGTAAACAAGTAGTGTTTCCCAAAGTGAGGTTCTCTGCCACTGTGAGTAAGAATAATAGTAGGAAAAATATGCTGAAGTCTAGTGAAGTGAGGCAATGGATTTTGGTGGGGTTGTGGTTTTTTGGGCTTTTTTTAAGAGCTGTTTCAGAATTCTCTTTCTCAGAGTTATGATAATCTGTCATCTTTTCCCTTTTTTTCAGTGTATGCACATTTTTTCAGTTTCTGAAAGAGGTGGATGTTAACATGGATACTGTAAGCACTAAAGTTGATAGCACTGTATCAAGGCTGAAAAAGAAATATGATGTATTAGTTGCACTATACCACAAGTTCGAAAGGTAGAGTACATTTTTTCATTTTGAAATTCTGATTTCTTTATGCCTGTCAACATTTAGGTATTTGAATTTTTCAGACTGTGTATTAGAGGAGTGCATTTAAACTCTGTGTGCTAATATTTACAGAACAGTGAAATGGAACTGTTAACATGCATTAAATAAACACATCCTGTGTTTTACTCCCTAACTATTACAATGCTTTGTTAAACAATCCCCTTGTTGCAGTACAAACAGTACTAAGAGTGGCATGACAAGTGATTGCTACTCAGTTTATTAAGCTTTGTACAGGATTGGTTTACTATCTAATTTTTTTTTTAATATTTTGCTTCCCAAATCACAAAAGGCTCTCATATCCCTTAAATGACCCTTGAAAGGGGTATATAGGTGACCCCTTGGTAGTTTATAGGATAAAGGCACAAATGTGACGTAAGCTTTATTTGTCTTTTCAAGATTCAATTGATCACGCTTACTGTTACCCTGGAAAATATGCGTATAACAGTACTTTTGTACAGTTGCCTTAAAGCTGTGAAGTTCTATGGAAGTTGTAAATCCGTTTTATTAGTCGCAAGTCTTTTCTGAGCTGTAGGTATATGCACATATACACGGCACGTTCTGTTTTGTTGTCCCTCCTCTAACTTCATTTACTTTTTTGAACCTTATATTGCAGTAACAATTTTTTCAAACAGGATTTGTAATATTTTTTGTTTTCCTATTTTGTTTCTGAATAAACTGAACTTATTTCTTGAAAGCACATGTACCTAGAATAATTGGGAAGCAGCCTTACACCCTAACAAGGCTTGCAGTGACACTGCAGAAATGCTAAAGATTTTAAAATGCCCTTTTATAGAGTGTTCTGTGCAGCTGTAGCACACTTTCCTGTGTTGGACAAAATGCTGAGTAGCAACGTATGTACAAATCTTGTCTTTCTAGAAGAAAACAGTAGGAGATTTTATTATACCAAGCTAAAATTGTTTTGCTGTTTAAACTTCGACATAAGTGTGCAAGTTACAACATTATTTCAGCTCTGGCAGGGCTGTAGTTGATATGTTGTTAATCTGCTCTCTGAGATCCAGCTTCTCTTTTTTTAAAGTTGGAATAATGTTTTGTGAACTGGTGTATTTTTTTACCACATTGAAGTCGAAGATATGGCATAGTTTGCTTTCAGAAAACTGTTCAAAAATACAAATTTGTTTTTATGTTCTAGGACTTGTGGCCTTATTTATCTGGAACAACCTAGTAGTGAGTAAGTTTGATTTTCCTAAATTGTGTTTGTCAAGATAAAATGTCAAATGCTGTCACATTTTATCTTTTAACCCTTCAAGACTGACCTAAGTTATAGTATGTTGTGTGTTTAATTTAGATTTAGTGGTGAATTTCAATGAGATTATGAGAGACACAGAAATTATATATAATATATATATCCATCATGAAGGATCGCCATCCAATGGCACGTGTCTTGACACGGTGGAAATGAATATTCGGAGAGTGAGCTTCCTAATTGTAGCAACAGATGAGTGTACTAAAAGATGCTTTAGCAACTCCCAAAAGAGCTTGAGTTCATGCTATGACTGGAGAATAGGGCATTAGCCAAAGACACAAGAGAAAACAGCTCATAACAGTTAAGTGACTTGTCTATGTTCACTGTCTTTTCCAAGGATGATACTGATATTTCATGTTTCTTGAATGGCTTTACAGAGGCTTAATTTTTGAGATGTGTAATCGTAATTACATAGGGAATGGAATGAGGTTTTTAGTAACCTTAACTGTGTGGGAAATGTTGCATGTTGTCTTAAATAGTTTCATAGACTGAAGCATGTTTTCAGAAATTATAGTTTAAATTATTACAGAGCTATCAAGGCAAATTGTTTTTGTCTCTCTACAGGATTTCTGCTGAACTCAGTTCTGTATTAGTCCTAAAAAATTACTGGATTACTTTTTTGCTGGCAAAAGGTGAGTTTTGGCTAAAAGACAGTTGTTTTGATGATTATTGTTGAAGTGAGTTTATTTTACTTGTCCAGTATGAGACTAGCATCCTTATTACAAATATGTATCATGCAAGCCCAGAATGTTTTGATTGCCTGGCTTTTGTAACTACTAAGTCCTATTTTTTTAATGCAATTTGGCTATTTTAGTCACTGATATTACTCTCAGTGTATAAATATATGTATTTAAGATTTCTAAGGTTCTGTTCTTTTACTTTAAAAGTTGGTATTTTGTATTTGAGTCTATTCTATCGTTCCTTATAGTCTGCCAGTATTTTAATAATGGATGATTAACTGAAGCCTGACAAGTTTTTTATATTATATATATAATTATATATTAAATATATAATAACTGTATTTAGCATATATTTATATGTAATTTACATAAATAAAATAAATGTAATAATAAGATATAATAGTAAGTCCCTGAAATCACATCCTTTGAGTACTATGCATCTTTCTTGAAAAAGCATAAGTTACAGTTAAAGCTGAGTGATAAAGCAATTACAGTAGTCCGTGGAGTCCTGTCTCATTGTACTACTCCTATGAAAAGGAATGAATCACATATCTCAAGTGCTGCCTACTCCAGATGTGTGTTATCAACAAAGTGTACACATCTCTGATGTCAAAATCAGTCTTGGATCAGCTGAGCATAAGCATAAAGCAAAACCCAAGAAAGTTTTTCTAGCCAGCCTTTTCTTGAGAACAGAGAAAGCTAAAATTTACCAGCAAATAGCTGCAGGAGAGCCTGGGTGATGCTTGAACATGTAAGTAGAGTACAAGTAGTGATCTGTAGCTGTTTTGAATTGCTATTGGCTTTCCTAATTTTTCATGGTAATGCATGCTGTCTTGGAGATCTTCTCTGGCATATGAATCATAATTTGGGAACAACTGGAATAATGCAGGTTTAAAAGTGACTTAATTTCATATTAACTTGACAAGCTGAGCATACAGTGTGTTAGCATATTTTGAATTTCTCATCGCTCTCTACTAGCAGCTCCTGCTTTCTGAATATTTAGCAGCTTCCACAAAGCACAAAGACCACAAAAAAGAAAGTGAGGAAGAATTACAGAAAAAAAGAGTCACATGTAGGTAAAATAATCTACACCATTACTCCACTACAGTAAAACAAAAAAGAAATAAGGAGGGAGCACTAAGGGCAGGAGTTTTGTGCACAGTAAGGTTATGTATATATATGGCATCTCTAAAGCAACAAACTTCTTTAGAGCCACGAGTTTTAAAATCAATAGCCTTTAAAGAACACTGGCATCCTGTATGATGCTTTCAGAATTCTAACGGTAGTGCTTTGTTATATGAACTTCAAAATCTTTGGTTTTCAAAATTACTTCTAAAATTAAGTCAAACTTCTCACAAAGGTGTTCTTTACTCTTTTAAATATTTACAGGTAAAGTGTTGCAAGTGGAAGATGACCTGGTGATTTCCTTCCAGTTGTTGCTGTGTGTCTTAGATTATTTTATCAAACTGTCACCCCCTGCTATGCTCAAGGAACCATACAGTAAGGAGTTCAGTTTTTTATTCACTAAAGTAGAAATTAAATTGATTAAATTTCCAGTAGTCATGCTAACATTCCTAATTAATGCAATAAAACTTCTAAGCTTATTAAAATTGATTTTTTATGTTTTAGTTCAATTTAGATTATAGTGAACTTGAGTTCAGTTATCTGAATGTGGCAGTGTATTTAATATTTTTTTTCTTGCTGTCTGTTTGCTATGTCCTTTGCCCATGCAAGTTGTTTAGAGACTTGTTTAAACAGCAGTTTTAATTTGGTAAAAGAATTCAGGTTCTAGATAGATTATAACTGAGAACTATTATTCAGGTTTGTTTTGAGTTACAAAAGGAAATGATGATGCTATGACTCTTACTTCATCGATGTATAACAGTATGGTGTATAACTGGACTATATATAGACATTTAAAACAAATCTGGTGGATAGAACCTCAAAATAAAACAGTAGAGGTAAATGTAGATAGCTTTGCTTTTATTAAATCTCCTTTTTTGTTAGCAAGAGTCACTATTTCAACTAAAAGTATAACGGGTCTTCACTATAGAAACTTCTGTTCAGCAGTAAGTTTTTTGACATTCAGGTTTTATGCCTAAAACCTGGAAAACCTCACTAGAAAGGCAGAAAAAGTAGACATTTATGGCAACTTTCAAAGGTAGAATTCTGTTTTAGTTAACTATTTTCTTCAGCAAGCTATGGCATTGATATAGTGAAGTATTTGGAGCCACAGTATGTGGCTCACATTTTTTTGTTACTAATGAGTTTATCCTCTGCTGGGTTGGGATGTGTCCCTAGTATTTTTAGCCAAATTTCTTTGTTTAACAACTAAACATCCATGTGGGTTATAATGTTATAGAATGAATAGATGTAGTCACTGCTACGTTCTTTAAATTCCATGGTTTTGAGCATGTCTATCTGACCTAGTAATCATTTGTTGCAGGTGAGAACAAATAATCTTACTTTCATTCTAGTGCCAATGTAAATAAAGGGTGGGCTTAGGGCAAGCAAATTGCTGCCCTCTTCCAGAACTATTTTGAATTTAAATTTGTCCTTCCTGGTAGGACAGACATATGCTACAGCTTATTTCAGATATTGTAAAGCCGATCCTTTTCAAAAAACACTGAATTGAAACTACGTGTTTTTGAACTCTGTGTTCACATTGATTTACTTTTTGTAGTGAAACTGTGCAGACTAGAAGCTCATTATTAAAACAGTTTGGTTCTGTGGATCGTATCCTGAAAAAAAATGCTGCCACGTGAGACTAAATTGCAGATATGAGTATCGCTGTCATAAGTGCATAGCATTAGATTTTTAACATGAAGCTGTGTATGGTGTTGTAACTGTCCAACAGCTCTTCATTCTTTTTGCAGATAACACAATGTATTGTTCAAATCCTCATGACCAAGAGGCTCAGTGTGCAGAATGATGTCAAGCTTTATGATCTGACTGAGGCTGAGGGGATTAACATGCAACCACCCCAGCAGTGTAGTGTGTCAGTTTCTCAGAACGGTTGTCAAACATAAACGCAGTTACAGTTGAGAACAGCATGCTGATTAGGGTGCCAGGTTTAAACCAACAATATTTAATTATATTAATGTACATTGTTAATATAATTCACATATTTCAAGCTGGCGGTATTGAAGTCATCTACTTTGAGCTTAACAAAGTGTTTTTACCTCAAGCTGTTAAGGTTTTTTGATATCTTCTTCAAGGTGAATTTCTTTTGTTTCTTCTTTTTGTCTGGGGGTATTTGGGGAAAGGAGAAATTTCCTGCAGGACCATATTCCAGGTTCCCACCAGTGCTTAAGTCCTGTGTTGATTTATTAACCTTCAGACAGGTAGTGTGAAGTTCATCTTTCAACTTCTTGTTTTACACTTCTGTAAAAATAGAAAGTATAGTTACTCCTGTGTGAAAAGATAAGGCTTTCCTAGCTTTGCAAAACAGGAGTTCATTCAAAGCTATTTACAAAAAGTGCAGTTACATTCTGTATAGAATAGCTTTTCAAAAACAAAATGTCCTGATACAGGAATTTTAAGATTAACTTTCTTCTTGTATAGGTTTTCTGTCATGAAGGTTTCGTACCCAGCTGAACAGATGAAAAGGAAAATATTTTTAAGAGGAAGATCTGAAAGCTATATAAAATGGAATCTCTTGGGTTTAATAATTTAAATTTATTTTTTCTTAAGATGAGCGCAACCTTGTGATTGTTCTGAATATCTTTCCAGAGTCTGCTGTGACTGCAGCTACTGTTAATGGTTCAGCTCGAACTCCAAGAAGAGGTCAGAACAGGAGTACACGTACTGCAAAGCAACTCGACACCGATACAAAAATTATTGAAATCCTTTGTAAAGAGCATGATTGTAATTTAGATGAGGTAATGCCTGCATTTTAAAGTCTGATAGGTCTTGCTGCTAAACCCCATCTGGAATATGTATTTATTTAAATGATCTTTTTCTGAATGTCAGATACTCGTGCCATCTTAACTATTCTCTCGAGTTCAATAGTGAAGGTATTCTACCATTCTGTAGTTTCTCCGGTAGGTAGTTTAAAAAACCAAACAAATAAACAAAGCTCCAGAACAAGCTCTTTGGTATGTGTGGTAACTTTGCCGGGGAAACTGAACTGTGCAACGTGAAGTTACAGGCTGATCACAGCACGTAGGTGCAGGGCTGCTCTGAGAGGGTTTCACAGCTGCATCCTGTGATGAGAAAATGTATGCAACAAGCACATTGCTTCTGTGGGAGATCTTAAAAAAAGCCATTCCCATTTTCCTTGGCTGATAAATCTGTCCCTGTGTCAAAGGACTGATTTTTGAGTATCCAGCTGGATGATGGAAGTAGAAATATGAGAGGGTTGGGAAGACTGCAGTTCTTTCCCAATTTAGTCACTTAATGTTCCAGCAATGGACTACTTGCTGCATGATTACATATCACTGTGTTTTGGATATATAAGGACTTTCAACAGAGCACAGTGCCTTACAGAAATGTCAGTTTCTTGATTTAAAGATGCAAAAGCAGTGTATGCATGGCTGACTCTATATTGCTAATGTTACTTTATTTCTTCATTTTTAGGTCAAAAATGTCTATCTCACAAGCTTTATTCCTTTCTTGAGTTCTGCTGGTATTGTAGCTTCAAATGGACTACCAGAGGTAAGTGGAGGAATTTAAGACAGGGTAGTTGGTTTGGTGCTGGCTCTATGCCAGGTGCCCACCAAAGCTGCTCTATCACTGCCCTCCACAACTGAATAGGGGAGAGAAAACNGGCACAGCCTGCTCCAGCATGGGTCCCCCACAGGGTCACAAGTCCTACCAAGAAACATGCTCCATCATGGGCTCCTCTCT
>VWZF01004544.1:0-143525 GCA_013396755.1 Sclerurus mexicanus | reverse complement strand
CGCGCCCCGCCGCCCGCGTTCCGCCCGGCGCGGTGTCCGCGCCCTGAAAGCCAAGCCCTTGGGTTCCGAGCGCCCTCCGGCCCGCAGGCTGAACACGGAGCCTACACCGTGCTGTTATGCCGCTAGTCTTTAATTCACATCGGATCGGTTGCCACCGTAACAGGACTGACAGAGCCACTTGACGAAAACCTGCATTAAACAAACCCCACGTCACGGGTCCCAAGGCCTCCCCAGCCTCCTTCCTAAAAACATGTCACGTAGCTTTTCTCCACACAAGAGGAGGCTGGGCAGTCACCACTGCCCGTGGAAGATGCTGCAATCGAAGCAGGAATTACAGAACAGCAATACGTGGTCACTGAGAGAGGCATGGCCTGGGGTTTGACCTCGCAGAGCCATGGAGTGGGACCTTAAAGATCATCTGGTTACAACCCCCTGCACCTTCCATAGACCAGGTCGCCCAGGGCCCCATCCAACCTGGCCTTGGACAGGTCTGGGGACGGGGCAGCCACAGCTGCTCTGGGAAACCCATTCTGGGAGAGGCACCCTGGCACCACCGGCAGCCCCAGCAGCTCGAACAGAGCATGGCAAAGCCACTGATGGCGTAAGGAAAGCAGAAACTATGAGAAAGTAATGAAAAATGGAGTGAGAAAGTCTGACTAGAAGCTCAAGGGCCGTGACACGTTTAAATGTTCAAGCTATTTGGTTACAGAAATCGCCACAGTGACTACTCCACTCGCTGTCCTAACAAGAGCCCCACTGTCTTTTAACATCCAGAATAGTCAAAGAACTCAAATAGTCAAAAAGGCATAACTCTCCCTGTACCAGCCTCTCAGAAGAGGTCCCATTCTTCAACTAAGTTGGAAAGTTGGAAGAAAGTTCAAAAACTACTGGAAAGAACAACAATATCCATCCCATCTTTCCTCCCAGTTTCACCTCAGCACTGGAATCCAAAGCAGACCCCAATCTCCAGAGAAACATCTTTTAGGGATGGTTACGTAGGATTTAAGAAGTACAACTATTTACCACAGAACTGTTTTCTTTCAGGGTACATGATTCCAGAGAGGCAGAACACAATATAACTTTTCCTGAACTTACCAGAGGACCTTGGACATTTGGTCTTTTGTTACAGTTGCAGAATTTTACAGGAATTACAAATAAATATAATTATGCAGCCACATTATATGGTAGATTTAACAGTGTTTACAAAATTCATTTCAGTACCATGCCTCAATTTGGTTATCTGGGCTACAAAAATAAGTATTAGAACATTAAAGCCTCTTTGAAAAGTATCTATGGGACAAGGAGATCAATGGGACATGGACATAATTAAAACTTGTTATTTGACTGTCCGAGATTTTGACAAAGCACCTCAGGATGAGTTTCTAGCTAGATACTACACCCTTGTGCAAGTGTCCCTCAAAAGCAGGGCCTAGGTGTGAGCTGAAAAAAATGCAAGAAATGCTCAAAATAACATCAGTTTTTAATTTACAAATTCCACAGAACGCAGCAACAATGCTCTCCTATACAGCAATCATCCTTTCTAATTTGACACAGCAATTTTCTTTCAAATACAAACAGTAATGGGAGAATCAGGCAGGTTTTCCTTGGGACAGAAGTCTGGACTTTGTTGAGCTTCACAGTTTATCCACAGCCCATGTTACTACAACAAATGCTTCTGCTCAGAGGTATCCTTGTTGGGCAGTACAGAAGTGTAGGAAGAGAACCTCCCAGCATGGCGATGGTACACAGACACTGTGTCTTATCAAGAGTTCTATGTCCTTGTGACAGACCCTCACTGTCCCAGTAATCCCCTCAAAGGAATATCCCGGGACTGCTCCCAGCACTGCAGCTTTACTCGGCCTTTTGTCTGACAGGAATCCTCTCAGTCAAGACAGAGACATAGAGTTTCAGCCAAGCGTATGTGACACCTAGAGCACAGTATACCGAGGTCAGCAACAGAGGGACAAAAGGGAAGTGCCATTTCCAGGAGGTCAGAGGAAATACAATTTCACAGAAGATTTCCAAAGGCACTAGTTGGATGAGGTAGATTGTTTCAAGCCAGTTAAGGAGAGGCTTCTCTCTCCTGTCAAAGGAATTAAAAAAGAGGTAGTGTTAAAATACATGATGTTAACTAAAAATAACTATTCTGTTTTTCAGTTATCACTGGTGACCAGGGCAAAGAATATTTCCTATTAGTTCACAATAAGGCCTTAAATAACAATGTAAAGAGTTTCACTAGAAACACCCCCCCCCCCAAAAAAAACCAAACCAGCGTGACAGCCAAGACTACAGCTAATTTCCTTATCATGTGGCTTTTACACCAAGTTCCAAGATGCCTTGGAATCTAAGGAGAAGCCTCATCAGCTACTGTGCTTCACCTCACCTCATTTCAGTGAACAACCGAACAGACCTTCACATACACACTTGCTCTCCAAAAGGTGTTCTATATCCAAGGACTGGAACTGTCAGATTAATTTAACCTCTTCCCCCAAGCTTTCTGTACCATGTGCCATGTAGCTGATCTCTCTTGCAAAAGACACTGGTGGTAAGGCTTTTAGTGCAGGTAGCTTACAGAGGATTTCATGTTCTGGAGGAAATTTGTTCGTTTTGCCAAGTTAGGAACAAAAAAGTTGCAAAAGCTCCATCTCTAGACAAAAACTAAGCTCCCACAGAGCTTTTTAGTCAGAGCTCTTGAGACAGAATGATTGAATTCTTAAATACTAATAAAGAAAAAGCAGTCTGGCTGAAAGAAAATCACCTACAAAAAACAGATGCCTGAAGTACTGAACAAGTGTTTACAGTCCTTTTGATATCCCTCATTACAGCTTGGCTTTGCCCTGAAAAGTCTGGGAAACGGGGAAGTGGAGACTACAGGGGTTGTAAGGATAAGCACTCTCTCTTTGGTCAAGTGCATAAGAGATTAATAGGTTGTAAAACTACAGTTTTGACAGCCTAATGTTTGCTGTTTTGTTGACAAATCACAACTTGTAAATGTATGTTATTTATAATCTGTCTCTTCCACACAATAAAATACTACTACTGCAAAAAACCACAGTAGAATAAGAGAAACAATCTCCAGAGAACTCACTGCAATAATAAGGGTTCCAACATTGAATTAAATCCTCACTACAGGCTACAGCATTACAACGCTGTGCTTTAACAGGGTATCAGGCAGGTGGGGATCTACAGCCTGCTGGGACTAACTGGGCAGCTGTCGCTGCTCAAACATAACCAAGACGTGCTATAATAATCCTAACTTAAGCACTGCCTCCTGAGAACATCAGCAGCATCTTTTGACTAGTAACACTTCAATCTGATACTTCAGCACTGGTTTTCTGTGCTGTTTGCCCTGTAAGACAAGGCTGTTTCCAGTGCCAGAAGAAATGCTGTTGTTCCTGGCATTGAGAATAAAGTTTCTTTAATTACCTGAATAGAGATTTCAACGAAGAGAAACTATAAACAGTAAACAGCAGCATAAGCAGTATTTTAATGGGAAGTTCTGAAAAACAAAAAACATTATGTACCTTTAAAATTAATTATAAAAACCTTTTGCCTTATGAATTGCAGTATCTCTAAATCCTACTAGTCACACTTGCATTGTTCAACTTTATTTTTTCCATACCTACATGTTTTACTGCTTAGGACACCTAAAAATAAGCACAGATGTTTACTAAAGCAAATGCCAAGCATTTGCAATACACTTACTTCAATTATCTATGAATATACTGAACACAATAATTATAATTACAATTTGTGATAGCACTGCAAATAACATTTTTCCATTGAAAAGAAATCACAAATCACTGGGAAGTAATTAAAGCAAAAATGACAGCCAAATCAACGCTATTGAGCTCTACACTACACACTAGATAAAAATTAACTAATAGAGAAGGAAAGGGAAGTTTCTCTTTTCTGAAGGCAGCAGCTTCCCTGTCACAAATAAGCAGCATTGTCAGATCAAAAGAGTGTGAATGTCTGGATTTGAACTCTTCCAGGAGGATGACAATCGATTCAGTGTTATAATGTTGTCATAGCTATGATGGCCGGGGATTTGACTGAGGCAAATGGGCCCTTGATTAAGTGAAAGTAGAGGAGAGGAAGGAAATAAGGAAGGAACAAACATGTTTTGGTCACAAAGACACATCTGTCCCTACGCATACTGATGCTGCTGCATAGTTTTTTAATTTAAACACAGTACTGGCAGCATAAGGAAACAGTCAGCTGGAAAACAGCCTGCCAAGGCTGTAGCTTCAAATGGTCTTCATCAGTTTTGCCTGACATGGTTATGATGGGGGAAGTTTCTGGAACTGTGGCAGAACGAGAGATAAATACTGGCTGACAACTTCTCATCTCTATTTCAACTTAAGGCCTATGGTCTTTCTACAGCTTTTAAAATCAATAATTCTTTTCTCTAGTTGGGAGAGTTTGTATTTATGGAAACAGGCTGACATACAGTCTCTTGCAACTTTCAAGGTATTATATAAAATAATTTGAATCCATTACCTGCATGACATGTCTGGAAAAAAAACCCAAAACAAAACAGTAAGATGAAACTCCAGGAAGAAGAACACTTTACCTGGTGGTGTGAACAACAATGGAAAAAGTGAGAAATGCCCTGTTGTTGTCAGAATCAAGTAGATGCCAGCATCCTTGGCTCTCTGAACAGACAACAAGCTAAAAATTACAAGAATTTGTTATGCTTTTGTCTTTTAGCAAAGAAACTGCAGCAAAACACTACACAATTCACAAGAGAGTGAAGAACAGGTCAAATAGTTTCATGGTACCCCAGTCCCTCCAAACACTGGACCTGTGATGAAGTCACCTGCTTTCAAACCACACGGCCTCAGAGATAAAAACGTAGGAGAAAAATCATCCAGGAAACCCTCCCCCAGAAAATCACACACCCACTGAACAAAACTATCAGCACAGCCCAGCACGAAACAAGAGCTTAAACATCACTAAATCTCTGAAAAAGGAAAATACAGTTTGTTGTAATACTGGTCAGGCAGTTCATGAACTACAGCCTCACTTCCACCCAAGGCAGGCATAGAGTTATTTTAGCAGAAACTGTGTATTTGCCAAGCACAGCACAGAAGATCCCTTTCCTCAGCTGGCTCCTGAACAATCTATCCAGCATTTTAAAACATGAACCACAGCATTCATCAAGGTTTTATGTGTGCCTGAAATTAATTTACTTTAAGTGCACTACACTTTTGCAGCTTAAGGCATTCTATAAACATGGTCATCTTCTGAAATACACTGAAAACAAAACAATCCCCTTTGGCGATTCCTCAACAAGTGACTGCAGGTCCACTTTGGCCAACTACTACATAGAGAATTCCCTTACCTTAAAGGCAGAATAGCAAGGAGTATTGCTTTTTCATGCACGTGCCAGCCAAACATGAAGGAGCTCAACGCACAAAGAACAAGGCACTGTAGAAAGCCTCTGGGCCCTTGAGGTTTAAACCAAAGACAGAAAACAGAGGGCTAGAAACAACAGGCAAAAACAGGACTTCAGTGAAAAGTCTGGCAATCCTAAACATAAGCCATCGTCCAATGAAATCTTTTCAATGTTAAACACCACTGCACCCAGGTTGTGCTTGTGTGCCACAAGCATTGTACAGACTGGAGGAACCTGATCTATGTGGATGTATGAGTGGAACCTGAAGGAATTCTGTCGAAATAACAGGAGGGGAAAGTAGACTGAAAGACCGCGGCCAACTCCCTGCTATTTGCATGCAGGAACTGTCTTTCAATCTAAGCCACTAAACTCATTTTATTAAGACGTTGATGCAAAGATTTCCCATTAAAAGCCAGTTACTTACTAAAGTGAAAAAGACTCTGTATTTGGGTAATTCCTTACTGAACCTCTCATTCTGTGCTTGTCATGTGAAGAACACTAAGTTTACCTGTGGCTCATGCCGTTAGGAACACTGCAAGCTGCCCAAACAGCTCGATTCAGGAACTCTACCCGCATCAACTACTTTCTACCACAAAAGGTTACTTCTAGCTCAGCACACAGAGTACTTTTGATCAAAGTTTGCTTTTAACACTCTTTTCAACCATTCTAGAGTTGACAGGGGCCATAAATACAAGTTCACACTTGATGAAAGTAGTATCATGTACCAAGAAAGATATTAAGTCTAGATTTATCCTAATAACTGGCTTTATAATTTTTGTTTTTAAAGAAAACATATTTATTGCCTTAGAATTAAAATTCACATAAAGTGCACACTAACCAATTAAAACCTACTTAGGGACAAAACATAAAGTTTCAAAAAGCATTAGTTGTTCTTACCAATATAGCTATGAGAGTACAGATTAATGTTGCCAGTGGAGTCACTGAAGGGAGGACAGTGTGCTGAAATTCCTGAACCAGCCCTCCTGTCATGGAGGCTTTAGGGATTTTTGTGTGATCAAGAAAATTGCACTTTAAACCTAAAAACAAAACATAAATAGCACAAACTCATAAATGCCATTAAAGAAAATGCAGTAGCTGAACTAAGTACGGGGCCAAGTCTTTTCTGTTTTTAAAGGATAGCAGGGGAAGTGATTGATCTCTGACCTATTGCTGAAAACTTATGTGCTGCATTATGTGGACAATCAGACGATTTATAGCAATCTGAAAACATAATTTACCACATGCATTTCAAATGGAGAAGACTAAAATCCAGAGAGCTCTACCTGCAAAGGGGCACCAAGCAGTAAGACCAGCATACTGACCCAGAATTGTCAGTGCTTTATCCATGGCATTGTACAAAGCCCAGAAGTTGGGGGCCCAGTAGGCATGGCAGAGGCCTCGCTTGAAAGGAAAAAGCCGTGAAATTACTTGAGGCAGCTGGCCCTACAGAAAACAAAAGAAGAAAGAAATGGTCTCCTTAGATGAGACACAGTATTTTTATAAGGCAATTTTCTAACAGTTCCTGGGGAATAACATGTGAAAAAGGTGTTATTACCAATACTAGGAAGGGTCCCAAAGAAAGAGCAGAAACAAGACAGACAATCAGTCCCAGAAGAGTTAAATGTAGAAAGCTGAAACTTCTCCACTTCAGGGATCCATCTATAAGAAACAAACAGATTACACAGTTACTGTGGTCAGTGGAAAGGGAGACAAAGCACTCCAAGATGACAAGGAATTGATAGCACCTATCTAAAAGGGGCACATAGCCTTTTATGGCAACACATTCAGTTGCTTCCTTCAACAGTCAGCTGGCATTTATCGTTTTCCACTCAGTTCCTTCATTATACAATCTTTCAGTGTTTCCAAATTTACCTTTTCTGTTCACATGAGGAATGTCAAAGCATGTTTCAGTGATAAAAAGTGGAGAGAAACTCAGCGGACTTTGAAATAGCTTCTGATGCCAATTGTTTCATATCCAGAATAAGAATTAAATGCCACCTGCAGTTTGTTCATGTTGGTCCTTCTTAACAAAGAACTCTTAAAAGTAACAGGAATGGTACAGAAACAAATATATTTCAAAGATCTTTCAAGATCCTACCAATTCTGCTCTGAAGCAGAATTTTTGTTTGACACACAGCCATTTTGATGCAATTGTGTCTGCATGTCTTGAGTGTTCCTCTAGTTCCACTGATTAACACAATCCCTAAAAGCAAGTGAGGAAAACCCCATCTTACCTGCATTATTTGCAGTAAAACAATAGGATCGTAACAAATAAATGCCATATGCTGGGGCCACATACATGTAGATGTGTTTGAAGTGTAGAAGAACAGCAAAAAGAAGAGCGCCCTCCAAATACCTTTTCTGAAAGAAAAACAAAACAAAACCTAAGCTCCTTTCCTTGTACTCTGTTTGCACTAAGTTTGAATGGTCCCCTGTTGTACTCCTATGGTGATGGGACATTTATTACAAGCATTGAAAAGTATTTACTTCAAATTACAAACTCAGTAGTATTATGCACAAAAGGTATGGAGAAGAAAACTATCCACCATACCTGGACAACTGGGACAGGTCTCACCTCCCCACAGCCTCAGAAGTATGTTTTCTGAGGACTGGTGATTTGGAAGAATATTAAGAGGGCAAGAAATGCCACATTGCTTAGGTATAACACAGAATTTAGCACACCTCAACACCAAGCCACTACCATTGCCTTCAATGTGGGCACCCCAATGAAGTGAATGAATGCACCTAAAACACATATGGCAACAAAGAGACAACAACACAGTCACCAGAGTTTACCTGACATAGGCGAGCAACAGAAAGAAGCATCAGCCCAAAGAGAAAGCCATTGTACTGGAAGTGAATATCTGAACTTGAGTCAAGAAAGGAATAAAGCAAGCTTTCTTTACTACTGTGTTTTCTGGGGAATACTCAAAGTTATGAACAATAAATTCACACTAAAATGGAATTTAAATCAAGGAAGCAACCTTAAATTCACGCCACACTGACACAAGTCATTATTTAACCTTACCTGTCAGTACTCTCAGACAGAAAATGTACCAATGCTAGCACATTACCTTGATGAAATGAAACATAACAGTCTACATATGTACTGTGCAACTTATATAAGACAAACCAAAAAAGGTTAAATCTTAAATTTTTAAGCACTAGTGTCACTGAACAAGTTACATTTCTTTAAAATGTTGAGAAGAGATTTAATCTGTGAAGTAGATAATGGTTGATAGGCAAGATCTCGGTGATGTCCATGTGTTAGAAAAACAAATTAAAAGTTTAGGGCTTGGCTCTCAGACCTGGAGAAGGAAGTTAACGAAGCCTGGAAGAGAAATTTATTGTTGAGAACTGAAGGCCATGACTGCAGAATTCATAAACCACAATGACATGTTACATAAACCAGAGAAGTCCTCTCTGGGAAAAACATAATAAAAAGTCTGAAAATGCGGATGGCGTGAGAAGAAAGAAATCAATAACCAATAGAAGATAGAAGACTAATTAATGAAGAGAACTACATAGCTTGTAAGCAAATGAACACTAATTTCTTTGTTTGATAAAATGTATAAATAGTGAGAAGTTTTGATAACTGATGTATATATTTTGTGGAGCTATCCCCATATATCTCAATAGTGAATAAAGTAATAGCAACTTTCTAACCTACCAAACTGGTTAGAGAGTTTATCTCCCAGTTTCTGGTGACAATTCCTGGCAAATAGAACATGAGCAGGTTGCCCAGAGTAGCTGTGGATGCCCCATCCCTGCAAGTGTTCAAGGCCAGGTTGGATGAGGCTTTGAGCAACCTGGTCTAGTAGAAGGTGTCACTGCCCATGGCAGCGGGGTTGGAATGATATGATATTTAAGGTCCCTTCCAACCCAAACCATGACATAATGATTCTATGATATCTTCTTTAGAAAGCCTTCCTAATTCCTATATAACATTAGCCAATTGAATACAGTCTGAACTTTAAGCTCCTTGAAGATTTTCCTTGCCATGGGACAAACTCGGAATCGCACCTGGAAAACAGAGCCTCTCTGCTAGTACTTCTGTAGGCAGGCAAAGGAGCAGCCAGCAGGAACAGGCACGTTGCTGCCAGCCTGGTCGGTCCTCCTGCAGTTGTGGCAAATCAGACCAAGAACTGACCAATTTCCATTTTGCCAAATAATAATTCTAATGAAAACATTAAGTTATTTAACTAACCTCAGAAACAAAAACAATAGTGTTACTTGCTGTGATAGTGATAATATGTGTTTGTACCACATGCTGTTAAAACCACAGGTTGTTAAAATAAAAAGCAAACAAAAACCCACAGACAACCTGTAATGGTTTGAAAGGATACGATCCACAATTAACAACCCAAAATTCCACAAGAGCAGAACAGCAAGAATAAATGTTGGTTTTTCCAGAATATCCTTTGCAGCTCGTTTTCCATTTACACATCTGCAGCACCTGAACAAGAGCAGAAGAAACAAAAGTTTAAATTCAAACAAACAAAAGCATCATTGGTTCTAAGAGCTGAGAAGTGCACTTAACCTGAAGTTAGCCATTTTATTAGGATGGAAGACAACGATAAAATTCTTGCTAAATTCATCAAAGGTAGTGTCATGACAGTGTCATGAATGAAGTTTAGTCAGATAAGGATTTTCAATTTCAAAGCTATAGCATGTTCCACATGCTAAAGCTGATGTTAAGTAACTTAGCCTCATGTTCAAGTCTCACATTTAGTAAGGGTAAAGGTGTCATAGCCTGCTTGCTGTCATGGATGAACAATGTATTGCTACATCTGGAGACAACACACCAAGTTGTATTTAAGGTCCCCAGTTGGACATTAACCTCTTCCTGGCTCCCCACTTCCCCTGGCTCAATATTATGAGTTATTTCTGTTAGCTGAAAGCATCTCATTACTTCTCAGTGTGAAGAAATATGGTTCATATTATTTTTGAAGGTAGGCTTAGGTCAGATTAAAAAGTTACGGATTACTTGTGTTGAAATAACATTAGGAGAGCCATATTAAGAAAGCCAGCTCATCCATGGAACCATAAAATGGTTTGAGCTGGAAGGGGCCTTTCAAGGTCATACAGTCCAACCCCCCTGCCATGGGCAGGGACACCTTTCACTAGACCCAGCTGTTTAAAGCCATGCCCAACCTGGCCTTGAATTTTTCTAGGCATGGGACATCTATCACCTCTCTTGGCAAAACGACCCCATGCAGACACCAGCCCTGAGCCTTCAGCCTCACATTCATACATCTGCTAGCCCATTTCAAATAAAGAAAGTAAATAAGAGTTTACAGAATTTTCTATCCAGATTTTGAGCAGACAGAATTAAATTAGGGAAGACTGTTACAGCCAAATCATTAAGGGAGGCAACATATTTCTCAAAACATCCCCTCACTCTAGTCCTTAGGTATTAAATAAAGACTTCTTCACAAAGTCAGGGCACACTGAAAGTATCTAATCCTATTACTGTTACATTAGGCTTGGAACAACCAGTTTATCATCAAAAATACCAAAAACACTGGAACAACTTTGCATATTTGATGAACTGGCATTTTGTCTCAAATTTCCTTTATGCTTCTACTCTAGAACAGAGTTGCAAGAAAAATAACAGGAAAAAAGCCTGTTCTGAGCACACAAGCTGTCCTGCAACTCCTACAAAATGAACCCAGTGACAGAAACAAAACCGACTATAGCATATGATATGGCAGCTACTGAGTGCCTGCAAATCTAGCACATGTACAGCAACTGCATCTACAAGAACATGTTATCTTGTGTTCAGCACTATATTCCAAATTTCTCCTTTAATAGGTCAAAGCAACTTTGGTATTTCCATGCATTTCCAAGCTTATTCATACAAATAGTTATTTGTTGTGGCTACAGAAAAAGCCCACATATTAAAAACTACCCACTGTCCCTAAAATTAGAACATTAAGACTTACTCATGAACTGCATATATGAAGAGGATATCTGTAAAGATGACAGAAAGTCTTTGGAAGAAGATGGTTGCATGACTGGTGTAATTCAGGTTTTCAATAACCAACATCTGTGGGTCAAAGTACTTGGCCACATGTGAAAGTGCGTATTCAAACCAAGCAAAAAATGGTGGATAATCCAGGGTCCATTCTGAAGTTGCCTAACAATGAAAGAAGATTTCATAGGTTAAGACAATCCATGCTGTTTGCACTCCTTCAGGTACAGATTATCACAGCCAGCTCTAGGATGCTGAGCATGATTTAAACTGTTCTTCTATAGTAGTGGTAGAGACAGGATGTCTCCTGATTAGCAGGAAAAGATTAAACAGCATTTTATGCATCTGTACCTAACCAATAGATTACTGTCTGTTCTTTATAAATCAACTTACAGTAATAAGGCCAATATTAAAAAATCTCAATTAAACAGCCCACAGCGAATACTGGTCTGCATTAGAGCAATCACCAACACAATCAGCCTTGCTACAGTCTCAAAATTAATCACTCAATAAATCTTAACTCTCATATGACCTTATCAAGACCAAATGGCATTATGTGATCTTTTCCCATATGGACAGCTGTTATGCTCTGACCAATCCTGGGCAGTGGGAAGAGCAGAGGAGGAGGGAGGAACAGAGCAGGTTGGGATGGGGTACATTTTTCAGTGTGCACATTCCCAAATGCTTACTGATGGAAAGGCGTCCTATGCTCTGGCACTGGGATCATGCTGGCATCACAGAAATTTGGTTTACAATACTGGATCAGCCTTACAAAGTTCTGACCTGCACAAATCATTTACTTCTAGATACAAAATTCCCAGATGCTTACATGGAATACTAGAGACTATATGTGTCCCTGTACTCCAGGAGATACTGTAAGATCGTCTAATTTAATTGGGTTTTAATCTGAGTCTATCACAAACTTCAAAGTGATTCATCTAGATAAAAATTAATGCACACTACTAGTGCACCAGCAAAGGCTCAAAACTTTAATAGTGATTGATTTCATAATGTATACATGTATATGCCCATTTGCATGACTCTTTATTCTGATACCTGTGTATCATGAATGACACACATGAAAAAAGCAGCATCTTAAGACTACCATGCAACTTGCTCCTGTGTTACAGTCTTTCTAATAACCCACCTTCCCGAACTGCTCTTTCCATTTCACTTTCCTAAGTACTTGCATCTTCCCAAAACAACTCTCATTTTTTAACTCAATGCTACACTGGGCCTGCAAATCGTGACTGGCATTTTTTTTGTCCCACTGCAGGACAGCCACCAACCATCCTCTTCCAGCACTCACAGTCTGATGTACCCAACGTGCCTATAAATCATACACAGCTAAAAAAACTCCAAACACACACTTACCTCGTAGTACCACTGAGAGAGGGGCAAGTTGTGGGTGATGGCAAGCCAGTTCCTATGCACTTCAAAATCTGTGGAATAACTACAGAAGGGGTATAGTAAATGTCACGTACATACACTTCAAGGAGAAACATTTCAGAGCACATCACCACAGGCAGATAAAAAAGAAGCCTCTACTGAACAGCTCTAGGGCACGCCTGCAGCTGAAACAGTAGCAAAGATGCTGCGTGAACTTTGCCGGGGACATATCAGAGAATCCTTGAATGGTTCGGGTTCGAAGGGAGCTCAAAGGCCATCGAGTTCCAGCCCCCTGCCATGGGCAGGGACACCTTCCGCCAGGGCAGGTTGCTCAGAGCCCCATCCGAGCTGGCCTTGAACACGTCTCGGGATGGGGCACCCCCAGCTCCTCTGGGCAACCTCTGCCAGTGGCTCACCAGCCTCACAGGGAAGAATTTAGTCTCAGAACCCAACCTGAATCCTCCTGGCCCTGCCGCCACCCGGCCGTGCAAAGAGCCACTCACACAGCTGGCTACGGGGAATCACTCATTTACACCTCGGCCTCTTCGGACAACTAACGCGAAATTTTAGGTTTCAACTAGCTTTCATAGCAACCTTTTGGGGGCTTTTCATTAAAAAAACCCTTCAAGTCGGGAATAACGACAGCCACNTGCTGAGGGGTGTCAGCTGTTTAGGTTAACGAGTAAGTTTTAAAGTTACCGTGCGCCTCGGCACGCTGCTGGCTGCGCTTTGCTACCTTAGCACTGCCTCGGCTGGGTTTGCTGAAGCCGCGGGCTGTGGGCCTTCACCTGGGCGCGCCCTTGGCTGGAGCAGAGCTAACTTTCTTCTTAGTAGCTGGTAACGGTGCTGCGTTTTGAATTTATGATGAAAACGCCATTGGTAACACGCTGATTTCTAGTTGCTGCTGCGTGGCGCTTACTCAGAGTCAAGGGTTTTTCAGGTTCCTGTGCTCTGCCAGCAAGCAGGTACACAAGGAGGACACAGCAGAGGATAAGCAGGCTCCAGCCACCAGCAGAAGCCGCAGCTTGACAGGAGCGGGTCACATCCTGCCTGCGAGGACACAGAGGATGAATCCAGTAAGGTGTTCCAAGGCCCCAGAGCAAAAACCACCACTGGACCAAGAGGCACGTGAAGAATGAGCATGTAGACTAGGATATAAAAGCTCAGGGGTTTCTTTCTGTGGGGTCCCTTTGCAGAGGCACCCAGCTTGAGCTGACTTGCTTCTGTACTCCATTAATATTTATCTCTGTTAGTCCAGCAGCTGAGACTGCTACAGGAAGCCTAGGGTTGAGCCTGAAGGAGGAGGAAGCTCACCTGCGAACAAGTGTGTGTGTGTGTGAGGAGATGAAAGGGGCACCAGCTGGGGCNGCCGCTCCCCTCACCAACCCCGCCCTGAGGGGTTCGGTGAGCCCAGCGCCCCCCTCCCCGCTCCGGCTCCCGCTCCCTGCCCGCCCCTTACTATGCGGGGATCAGGAGCCCCTTGAGGAAGGACACGCCGAGCGCCAGCGCGCGGAACCACCCGCGCCCGCCCGCCGCCATGGCGGCCCCGGCACTGCGCGTGCGCCGCGCCGGCAGCGGCAGTGCGCCNTGCTCTGCCAGCAAGCAGGTACACAAGGAGGACACAGCAGAGGATAAGCAGGCTCCAGCCACCAGCAGAAGCCGCAGCTTGACAGGAGCGGGTCACATCCTGCCTGCGAGGACACAGAGGATGAATCCAGTAAGGTGTTCCAAGGCCCCAGAGCAAAAACCACCACTGGACCAAGAGGCACGTGAAGAATGAGCATGTAGACTAGGATATAAAAGCTCAGGGGTTTCTTTCTGTGGGGTCCCTTTGCAGAGGCACCCAGCTTGAGCTGACTTGCTTCTGTACTCCATTAATATTTATCTCTGTTAGTCCAGCAGCTGAGACTGCTACAGGAAGCCTAGGGTTGAGCCTGAAGGAGGAGGAAGCTCACCTGCGAACAAGTGTGTGTGTGTGTGAGGAGATGAAAGGGGCACCAGCTGGGGCTCACTGGAGCCACCCACTGTGAAGGGACTCTGATCCTCAAAGGTCTCAGGTGGTGCGTGTGCAACTCCTTGAATGGTGTGAGAATCCTCAGGCGGTGTTTTTTCTTTAAACTTGTTGATGTGGGATTGGGTGTGAGACCTGCAGTGCTGCTGGGTTGTTGTGGGGTTGATTGGCTGTGGGACCACTTAAGGAATTAGGTAGTGTTGGGCTTGGGTGATGCGGAATTAGGTTGGCTGATGTGAGGCCTCCATTGGGCAGAAGCTGCTTCAAATCACACCAGCTTAGCTCTGTTCTGGGGAGGTGCCATCTCTAACCAGTGTCCCTGGTGTCTGAGTCAGCTTCCAGTACAGTTTTTTAATACCTTCCTGCTAGCCTGGAGGGTGGATGCATACGAGGCTGATACCTTCTTGATTCCTTACAGCAAACCTTCATCTGTCCAGGAATAGGACCTTGTAGGAACTGCATGGAATCACACAGATAATATGTTCAACTTGTCTTTTCTTGTACCGGATCAATATATTACAGTTTGCTCAAACTCATGAACTAGAGACAAGTCCAACAGCAGCAAAGCATTTGGGTTTAAGAAGGGTTTTCACTGGAAAAGCGAATCTTTCATTTATAAATGTTTGAAACATAAATGAGCTTATACATTTAAAATGGTTTAGATTATTTCCAAGGGCTTGTTCATCCAAGTGTTTTACAACTGCATTAATTTTTGGGGATCTTCCTACAATTCTCAGCCATAGAGAGGTCCAAGTAAGCATTGCAGTGAGGCACTGTGTAAAACTGCTAGAGAAAGGAAAAGCTATGGATTTAGCAAACATCACTGCATGCTTTTATCTCCAGAAATATGTCAGGCAGAGCATCTCCTGCTTCATTCACATTTTATTTACTGTTTTCTAAAATACATATTAGTAACAGTTCACAGAAGAGTTACAGGCAGAGAAATGCAATCAGATTTTTAAATGTGATAGCCCTACAGGCTCTCCATAAAAGTAGATAGAAATAAAGACCAACTTCTGACACTTTCCAAATACTACTGATTCACAGCATGGCTTTTAGTGAATTGGGGCCCAAATTCCAATCAATAGGAAAATCCTACAGTTAGGAGTTAGAGGAAGAAAACAGTGAGGGGAATGCCAAGAGGAGAAGGAGACAAGGAATTTATTAGACATAGCCCTCATCTACAGCTCTTTTTTTTTTCTGAATTCATAAGGAAACCATTCCTTCTGTTATTCCTAAGTGAACCTGAAACAATGATATTTATACGTGATCCAGCCCTTCCTGCACAGAATATCTGTATAACTGCCTGTACTAATTCATATACAAGACTTTTATTGTGAGAGCCACATATTAGCACTGTTTGTACCCTGCATGTTTGTGTCCATCAGTGTGTGGATGGAATGGCAGTTAAATATTTCAAAATATATTGAAATTCTGAGCAGTGACACCAAATTCAAAGGGATTGGGTGAAACAGAATTCGCCAAAGGAGTCTTCTTCATAACCTCTCCATTTATCTGTGAAGTGTCAGAAGATCCTAGATTTACTTTCCACAGTCTATGGCTGAAGGCAGTATTTATCACTCCCATCAGCCTTATATACGGAGTCTGCCAGCCTCTCCTAGAGTGGGAATAAATCTGATTGACTGCAGGTATTTACTGCCAGTAAACTCAAGCGGCAGTTGATGCTAAACAAGCCAGTTATAATACAGTAAGTACATCAGTACAAATGTTTGGTGATTTGAAGCACATGCAAACTGAAGCAAAGCTGCCTGCTCCTGAGACGTTACTAGTGTAACACTTGGCATGACCCACATTTAAGGTGCATGATAGGAGATTAAAGCTGGAAAGGATCAGGGAATCATTCTAATCACAACCTCCTGTAGCAAAATCTTTGTCTCCATTCTTATCTTGCTGTGGGTTTTTTTTCTGAACACATCAATTTTTTTTATACTCTCCCTTCTAAATCCTGGATTTCTTGCTAATGTGAATTCTTTCAGTTATAAATTTTTACAACTATTTCTTTTATTTCCTCACCATCAGCAACAAACCTCCCACCAACTCCTCCTGACTTTTAACAGTTGTATAAACCAAGTATACCTTAATATTTATAGTTTCAGTCCTTATTGATTATAACTGGATATTGTTAGATATTTAAGAGCTTTCAAGCCTAAAAACACATACAGAAATCCACAGGTGATTCTATCTGGACTCCACTAAGATGTTTCAGAATAATTTTGTCATATAAGAAATACCACTGTGCTATGCACGTGTCCAGACCTGAAAATGAAACTAGACTACAGCCAATAACTTATCATCTGCCCTAACTGTGGTATCTTTCTGCTCTAACACTACTGAATGCTCTATTTGGTGTCCATTAGGGAAAAAAACCAAAACCACCACCACTAAGATATACAGGCCATTTAAAATATGGCAGGATTTGGCCTCAAATCCTTTTTGTACACAAAGGTGTTGAGGGAGATAGGAGTATGGCAGAAGCACCAAGATGTAGAAGAAAACACCCTTCAAGCTTTAAAGGAAAAATGTCACTAGATCCTTTCCAGGAAAAAAACCCAAGTGTTTGTTCTGAAAGTGAATATTCCAGTCAATGGTGAAATAATTTTTAGATGTTATTGCTGATAAATGCAAGTGCTTTTCATGACTAGTGACGGGGTTGTGCTGTAATATGGCTTTGTGCATGTTTGCTTCTCTTTAATTCAGGAAAACTCTTGAGAAGAATCATTATCAGTGCTGTTGACAGGTAAACAAAAGCAAGTTACACCTCTAGGGCTCAGAAAAGGAAGGTGAACAAAAAACAGCTATCCAGATAAAATGCAAACAAATGGTTTAGAGAGAGAACATTCCTATAAACAGCCTTCATAATGTAACTCACAGACTGCAACATTCGGGAGCAGCTATAGCTTTAGCTTAGCAGGTAGTTTGAAATAGCAACTGCATTTGTAGAACATATGTTTGCCTGTAATCACAAGTGATTCACTCACTGCCTATTTCCCATACTCCATTAGCACACAGAACGTCCATGGCGTTATAAATAGTACCTCATACTTAAATATGTTTATTTTGCTTAGCAATTTAGAGGTACCTCAAGTTTTTCTGTTCCTGCTGAAACCCGGCTTCACTCATGTCTTTATATTGGAAATTTTGCATCTATCCACATATAGAAGAGAGATATTTTGCATCTCTCTGTGTATTAATAAATGACAGAGATTTGGGGCCAGCTGTTACATGAGCATTGATTTAGTTACGTGAGCAGAGATAAGTGTGTATTCAAGTCATCCATCTTTTGTCTAACACACTAATGGCTTAAAGCACTCCAGGTGAAGATCTGAGTTCAGTTCTCTCCCTTTATGGACTCTTCTTATTTGTATTTCACCAGAAAATGCAGTAATGATTCAACTCTCCCAGGGAATATTTTTATTTTGCTGAAACAGAATAGAGCAGTAGTGATCCAGAGCTCTAAAGGGTATAGATCAGACTTGCCCTCTACCCTTCCAAATGAGATTTAACCCCACTGCTCTTACCTTTGGTTAAACTCAAGCTGACAGGAAACAAATTCCTACAGGTAAGTATTATTTTAGTCATGATATAGAAGAGCTCCTGTTACAGAACATTTAAAATGTACTCTCAAGGGTGTGGGTTAAAACAAAATACTGTCAACAGTCCCCAAAAGCTCTGTTTATCGTAAATTCAGCAAAGGCAGATCTGTTTCAAGGCATAGATTTGATCAAAGAGGGTTCATTTTACAGATCATAATGATTTTACCAGCATAGATCATCTCTGTGAATGTCCAGCTGAGGTGGCAAACACATGCTTTGTAATTCAGGAGAGGGATGGGGGCGGGGGAAGAGTTCTTACTAATGCAGCTAAAGCTAGCTAAGTATGGTGGCTCAAGCTGGAATTTGGCCACAAAATCCTGTTTGCAATCTTCAAAATTCACAATATTTGCCAGTTTAATGGTTCTGAGGGCTTCAAGCCCGGTCCATACTTTCTGGCAACATGGTCCCACATATATTGTGCTGGTTTAGCACCAAGTCAGACAAAGGGCACTAGTTTGTAACAGGCTGGCAACAGCTGCAGAATGTGCATTTTCCCCATCAGCATGCTCATTTGTGTTGTTCATGCAGATACAGCTTGGGACAGTAGAAATATACTGATCTCATGCTTTTTTTACAAGAAAAAGACCTTCTTTATGCTTGTTCACAGGTTAGCCTAATGTAATGACAGACTGGTTACTTTGGGAAACAAGAACATGAGTAATACTGAGCTTTGCAGCTCTGTGCTAGGAACTTTTGGAAGTAGTAGAACTCTAAATGCAAAACTTGGTTGTTGCATTTTCCCTTTTAAGACACCAGAAAATGTTCCAGAGGGTCTCTCATGTACTCACAGCCATCTGGTTAGGGAAATACAGTTAAGATACTTTTAGACATAATTAGCTGAGAAAGAACCATCTTGAATGTGGCACAAATAACGTTTAGAGACAACATACAGCTAGTGAATTATGATCTTCATTATAGCACAGACCAGGTGTGTAGGAAAGAGGGAAAGAGCTTGACCATTGTTGTCACGTGGTTTCCCATTGCCTTCCCTCTGACAACCTGACACTGAAGCCAAGCAAGTGGGTAGAATGCTATTTAGTGACCTGACCATTTCACACAGATGTTAAAAAAAAGGCTCAGTGTACCAGGATAGGAAAAGTGAGCCTCTGTTTTTGTTATGAAAAATGCTAGGTGTAACCTGATGAGAATGTTGTCTTTTCAAATGGAATCCATCCGACCCAGAGAGCATCCCATGCACTCCAGGCACTGCTGAAGGGAGACGTGCCCAAAAGAAGGCCAGAAGAGGCTCAAATGCTTAGAAGACATTTGGGGGCCTCTGCCCCAAAATCTGTCTTCACATCAGAAAGTTTCAGCAGCATCCTCCAGACAAATATTAACATTGTAAGAGAAAGAAGGGGACTAGCTGTCTTGGATGCCTTTGGAATGTAAAAGTAAAGGTTTACTCTTTTCTGTTTGCAAGAACATCATTCTCTCTTCTATGGCTTCCTTGGTCATTCTCCATGCCAGTCACATTATTCCAACATGGCTTCCCTGAAAGCAGAATAAAGCAGGGGCTTTCTCACAGGGTTCAGAAAAGACTCAAGCCAGCTTCAGATGGTGACAGAAATTCTCTGCTGTACCCAAGCAGATAGGATCCCTTACTCGTCTGCAGTTTGCACCATCCTTTACAGCTGTACTAAGTGCACGTGGGGAAGCTTCTTCTCTGCAGATCCAGCCAAGCTTCTTGGATAGTGTGCACATGTGATACAGCAAGACATGGAAAATGTGCTCTTAGGGCTGTCTGCTGCCCTGCAGTTCCGTGGCATCTTTCACCACATCTGTTCTCCAGATACATTCCAAACCTTGATTACTGAACCCTCACATCTCCTTACAACATAGGCTAGGGATCAGTTCCATTTTCCAACTGGGCAATGTAGAAAGGAGAGAAGTTAAGTGATTTTCCCCACAATTGTACAGCAGGTCAGAGGGGGCGGCAGAGACAGAGACAGAACCAGTCCTTAATTCAGGCACTAGACATTATTGCTTCTGTCTAGAATATGGACATATTCTGAAAGGTCGTATTGGTAAGTACATTAAAGGAAGATCATCTCCTTGTTAGTGACTCTTAATCCAGATAAGCATGATTCTGAATCAGACTGTAAGTGTGTTTTAAAGGGAAACACTTAACCTGTGTTATCTCCATGCTGGCACCACAATAAACAGCCATTCCTACTTATACCGAATTAGGCGAATAATCTTATTATTCATGAAATCTGAAGTATGTGGATGAGAAGAGTCTATGCAGAAACCATCACTCATGGCAATTTTCAGCACTTCTTCCACAAACACCTGGAAACTATTGATTTGCTTATTATCTGGCACCACCCAGAGTCTCTTCAAGTTCTGCCTGGTGTACTCCTCTTCGGGAAGGCCTTCCACACTTGCCACCCAATCTAAGGTCAAGTGGTTGGGGTCCTGCAGGTAGCTGGATATTGAAGAAAGGTTTCCGTTGAAGCAATAGTAAAGTTTGGAACCAAGAAGCTTCAGGAACAGGCATGACGTGGAGAAGATATGAGCACTAAACACTTCCATGTTGGAGGAAGACAGGCTGTAAATCTGGGGTGCTTCTCGGACAGTGAAGTGAACGGTTTGGGTCTTCTGATCAAGGGTGATGTTGAGCATGGCATTTTTCTCTGCTTTCGAAAGCTCTACCTCCTTCTCCTGCAAAGCCTCGATCAGTGGCTGAATTTGATAAAAATCTACCTCCCGTCGAAGTAAGCCCATTTCCTGAAAGTCTTCAGGGAGGTCCAAGTGCGAAGTTCGTAGGAAGTTCAGGATATAGCGGAAGATCTTGCCGTCTCTGTCAATAAAGCAGTTGCCTTGGCTGTCCTTCTTGGTTGGGATCTTCCCACTAAACATGGCCCCCAGCATGGAGTCTGGAAAGCTAGTCAGAGTGGAGAGAGAGGTGGTATAGAGTTTTCCTCCAACATTGAGCGTGATAGGTTCTGACATGATGGAAAAGTCACGATGCTGGGACTAACTCTAAAAAAAAAAATTAAAAAAAAAATCCAACACCACACATTTAGTTGCATTGACCTTTTTGAAAGCTTAAAGTACAGAGACAGAGAGTCCTAAATATATAAGGGTAACCACATGGCAAGAATTCATCATAGAAATTAGAAGTGGGGAATTACTTTTGGAGGTTGTATCCTGAAAACAAGCATAAGGACGTTTTTTCTCCTAACAGATCTGAAGAGGACTTTGTTTAGTTCAGTTTAGTGCCAGAAATCATGAGTCTTCCAAAACTTTACAGTCTTGCTAAAAGTGAAACCTCTCCCACCAAAGCCTACAGTGGTGGCTGACTTCAAAGCAAGAGTTGTGCCCTGGGCTCATATGATCCCATTTCCCTCAGAAATACAGAATTTAGAGGGGGCAAAAAAGGACAAAAACTGGACACATCCCAACATCTTCCATAGTGTTTGAAGATACGGTTAAAGCAGAATCCCCTGACACAGCAAGCAGCTGCTGCCATAAGCACACAACAGTCTGCAGTTCCATTCAGTAAAAAGCCTACCAGGCTTCCTCCTTCCAACTTACTTTACCTTAGAAAACATTTTCTAATTAATTCGGGCCATATCTCAGTTCATCTACTTTCCATGTGGATCCTCTGCAATCAGCTGAGACAAACCGAGGATGCAATTTTAAGGTTAAGCATCACTGCATTATGAAGAGACAGGACCTTCCTTGGCCCTCCACCATACCATCCTTCTCCCTTAAGCCACCTCTGGCACTTGTCTGACTACAGAGTGGGCCAGTTTAGGGAGAAAACCCAATATTTTCTATTCAGCATAGGTTTCTGCTATATCTTGGAACCAGACCAATGCCAGGGCTGGGGCAAGGGCAGAGAAAGGAGTTGTGTAGCCCTGTCTGTTGCAGATCAACTCAGCTGTCTTGCACAGGTGGGCCATTAATTCCTGCTATGTGAGGACCTGCAAATCGTGTTTGATGAATCCAAATCCTTCACCAGTTCAGCAGGAAACCCATCAGTGTTTGCTTGCAGAGGCAGGAGGTGGCTCTTGCTGTAGTAACTACAGTCATTCAACAGAAAGCTGCCAAACAGCTCCCTTAAAATTAAACTTCAGTGCAGGCATTTTCCTAAGTAGTCATGGAGTGATCATAGACACTACACATTATTATCAGCTGTGGTGTCACAGCAAAATACAGATAGGAAGAAGGTCATCTTGGGCTGAAATATCCATTATGGCTGCTAAAACCCAAACAGTAGTGTCAATGGCATCCTAAAACAAATATGTCTCTACACAGCATCACATTTTCCTAAGAAAAACTGATGCAAGCTAGGGCAACTAATTAATAGGTCAAATGAGAATCTGTATTTCACTTCTAGTTCAAGACTAACATTCCACTTTGTTCTTTGGCCCTTGGCACACAGCCTGTATCCCAGTGTACAACAATGGAATGATGCAGATCTCTAAATCCAGAGTGCTTTGCCTGTGTATCCCTTAATCCCATGTATCCAGCAAAATTGGCAAATAAAGATGCATGCGTAGACCAACACAACACCCTGTATACGCCCATGACCAAAGACCATCCTTGTGACTAACCTCAGCCAAATATACTCCAGAAAAAACTATTTGTTCCAGTGCTCAGCTCCCCTTAGCAATGTAGTGTCAGTGTACTTCCCACTCTTGAAGACTTCTATTCAGTTTAGAGTCAAGAGCTGTTTAAAATTGATCACATGGAGGCTTCAACTGATCTAATTTTGTAGCATGAGTGGCTGCCACATATTTTTTCCCCTAAGGGCTTGCAATATGTCTGTAAAAGCATTGCTGCAAACACAATCAGGCGTTTACAAAACCAGCCTAAAATGGGTTATACTTTTTATCACATTTCACCAAACAGAAGCTTCCCTATGCCTCCCTGCAAATAACACAGCCTGTAGAAGCAGGACTGACAGTGACTCCAAACACCATATTCATTGCTTCCAATCTCTGCTGCCCCTCAGGTTGCTTTGGATTAAACAACCCCAATTTTCTTTTTCTTTCTCTATAGGTGAAGCTTTCAGATTTCTGAGCCCAAGCCTGTTTATTTACACCATGAGAATTGTTTTCTCATACTCTTGGCCAGCCTTAGCCAGATACAGACTGAGATGTTTCCCTTGATGTGTCTGTGACAAGGTTTCACTTGGCAAAGCCCATCATCAAGAGTCACAACCTAAAGACCACTCTATGGTCCAAAGACACAGATTTTCATTTCAAACTCATTCTCTCACCCAGGTTTACTCTGATTCAAAGCCTCACTGGATAATAGCCTGAATGAGAGGCAGATGGCTCAGTCAAATCTGAACAGATAATGTTAAAATCTCTTGTAACTGTTTTATCAGCAGTCCAAAAGGGAGGCTGCCAATAAAATACAGCAGTAACATGAAATCTTCAAAGCTGAAGACCATATCTATGCTGCCAGCAACAGCATTCAAAATCTGCCCAAGCTTTAAGCTCTGGTGTTGGAAAAGCTGTGGGGGTAGTAGAACAAAACTTGGCAGACATGGCCCTTAGCATGTGGGCTCTGCTCCTCAACCCTGTCTGGGCATTCCTCAGACACATGCCCTGGCCAGCCTGCTCTGCTTATGTCTATTTTACAGTCTAAAGACCCATACAGGCTGGATTTCGGTCTCCCAGGACACCGGCCAGCTTTTATTTTCAATCTCCCCACTGTCCCTGCACTAGATCAAATTTCAAACATTTGTGATATTTGAACATCTGGCCCATGGATAAGGCTGCAGGATAACTATTCTCCAGCTGTCATTCCTAATCATCTGCTTTTGCCTAATTCATCCCATTACTTAGAGGTTTATATATTCCTAGTGCAAAGATGAATCTGATAGTCTGGGAAACTTGGAAGACCCAAAACTGCAGCACAGATGAGCACTCATATGTCTACTGGATTTATCATCAACCTGGACTTAATACATTGACCAACCAATACACTTGTCAGGAGCTGGGGAAAGAAAGTCCTTGCTGCTTTTCTTCTTGTTTGTGAAAAAATGTTTTTCATAAACTTGTAAAAATTAAAATGAAATGGGTTGTCAGTTTTCTCTTTACTCATCCAACCAGCACTTTGCAGTCCCTACCCTGATTTATCAAGCCTGGGTACTTTGCTAATGCAATAGAAAGATTGTCTAAGAATTCAGCATGAAAATCACACGTGCTTGGCAGCATTTCTGCAAAGAGGATCTCATCTTGGACATGGGAGGCTCCCTGGTCTAGTGGAAGTGTCCCCGCCCATGCCGGGTGGGCTGGCACTAGATGATCGTTAAGGTCCCTTCCAACCCAAACCATTCCATGATTCTATGACTCTATAACCTGCAGTCACCAAGGACAAGTACAAATTGGGCTATGGCTCTTGGAAGAAGAGAATTACAGTAAAGTTTTTTGTGTAGCCCCTCCCAAGTAGCACTTAAAATTCATTCAAATTAGATCAGCTAGAGATCTAATTTGAGAGCTGAAGATGCAAATTTGGCCAAGAAACACATGATGTATTATGTACTTTTAGAGTGACCTGTATTTAAATACCTCTTTAAAACAAATGTTTTTCATATAATGAGGGAAAGATTCTATGTTTTATTTAAAGTCATAATCTTATCAGGTGATGTAAATTGAGAGAAACCAGCAGTGGCTAACTTCATGAAAAAGTCAGACTCCTGAACAGGAGCTGTCTGTGAGTTTCTGAGCGTTTCAACTAACCAGGGCTTGTAAATTTTAGCTTGGGTTTTACTCACAGGAGCATCCTCAACAACTGCATAGAGAATATTTCTGTTCCTTCTACCCCATGAGTTTAGTTCAGCAAATAACGGGTTTGAACCTGGGAAAGTAATGGGTGTTGACATACCAGGAAGGTATGAAAGTATGTGAAATGATTCACTTATTGATGCCTTCACATATTTAGCACCATCATTATCATACCACTTCGTTTGCTTAATAATTTTGAATGTAGAAGAGCTTTGGATAAGCTTATTTCCCCTCCCCTGTATTCATCCAATTTAAAAGCACTTTAATTAGCTAATAAATAAAATTCTGTATACATAATTTAACTGAATGCCTGTTTCACCCAACTTGGCAAAAACCCACAAGTGTAGAAGTAATCATCCAAAAAAAAGCTTCAGTCATGATTTGCTAGTGTAAGTAAAATGTAAACAAATGACACAAATATTATGTGTTTAACTCCTGTGAAAAATGCATACAGCTGTAGTCTATCCTTTTTAGCCAAAAAATGCAGTTTAATGGAAAAGTCTAAAGTTATAGATATGTTTATATGGTTGCCAAAAGATATTGTCAGGGAAGGAAAATTAATCAATCCTTTTGGATTTCAGAGGCAATACCCAAGACGCAGTTAACAGGCTGATCCTACCGTCATTCAGAGGATTTCATTAATGAGATTAAATAAACGCAGGGCAGCAAAGCAAGAGCGATTTGTAATTTGGTAGGAGGGGATCATGACGAGTTGTTACTCTTTCCAAAGTCCATGCCACAGGCTGCTTATGGCCTCTGAAGAAACACATGGCATTAAAGGCATTAGAAGCTGCAGTATCCCCTGAAATACAAATTAACATATGTTGTGACAGCAATAGGGTCTTTTGCTGCCAGATGTAATGACTGATACATGGCTATTTATACAGTCATTTTTTTAGTGGTTTTAATTTCACAGAATCACAGAATCATAAAGTGGTTTGTGTTGGAAGGGACCTTAGAGATCATCTTGTTCCGAATGCCCTGCCATGGACAGGGACACCTTCCACTTGACCAGGTTGCTCAGAGCCCCATCCAACATGGTCTTGAACACTTCAGGGATGGGGCAGCCACAGATTCTCTGTGCAGCCTGTTCCAGTGCCTCATAAAGTTATGTATAAAGTATTGCATTGCTGGTTAGTTTTATAGTGTAGCCTTCAATAGCTCACCTGTAAAATATGCCTCTACAACCAAAACTTTGAAAACCTGTATTTAAGACAGGGAACTATGTGCAGCTTCTGTATAAATAGTTGAGGAATGAAAATGAACCGCAAAAAACAAACACAGCAAAAAGAGGGGAAAAAAAAGATATTAATTATTTAGACTGGCACAATGAAGAATGCCTAAGTGGCAATAAAATTAAAGCAAGCCGGGGACCATTTCTGCTTAGCATCAGGAAGAGCAGCCAGACTAAAAACCTCTCTAGCTTTTTGACTATTGCCCAAGAGAGCTGGTGAAAGCCACATCAAGTACATAAATGTTACAAGAGACAGATTACGTAATGCTTTATAGGAAGTAATTCTGCCTTAGAGGGGCAGGATTGATTTTAACTCAAAAGGAGGTATGAAAAACGAAATATCTGGGCACTTGTATGGCTGCTGGAGACTCTAAATGGGATTCAGGCTAGGGCTCCAGTCTGCTCCATTAGAGCACATTAATGGTGAACACATAATCAGGCAAAGATGGTTCCTCCAGCGCACTGCTCGTTCTGCTTTAGGCCATGCCCCAGTTTCCCTACCCTTGCCACGTATCCCTTTGCTCCAGTGTGTCTCACTGAAACACATGTTTTGGTGTGAGCTAAGAATTCCAGTTCCATCTGAGCCCCGAGCCAGAAAAAAACAACATAATGAAGCTGAGAACTCCAGATCTGGGCACAGCCAGCCCTGTGGCACTTGCTGGAACTCAACCTGCAGAGCATTTTGTGCCTTGTCCCTTCTCAAGGGGACAATTTCGCAAAGGAAATCCAGACCCTCAGCTACGAGCAGATGCCCCACTGTGTTATGGGGGCTGCAGACAAGGTGGTCTGAAGCCTAGAAGTCACCCCATGAAAGACAGGATAAAAATAATGATCAAAGAACTAAAGAGGGAGGGCAGAAACAAATAAAAAATTATATTTAGGGGATAAAAACAAAATAAACACTTCAATTGATCACTTACCTAGCTTTTAGCAGACAGTAGATACCAATGAGAGCTGAACTTTAGGAACAATTTTGGACAAAATCCATTGCAAGGATATATTCACCCTCCCTTCACGTATCCTCGATGCACATTTACTTAGCTCAACTACAGAAGGTTAAACATTTGCAACACACTCTCTGCAGCCTATGTGCTTATTTATAGTAATCTTACAGAGGAAACATCATGTTTTCCCATGGCTGCAGGGCGGACCCACCTGATTCTGGACACTTACTCAGTATCAACCCCTCCAACAATGCAGCATTTAGAAGCTTGGAATTCAGCCGGCGAAGCAGGGCATGGCCAGGAGCGACAGACCCCAAGAGGCAGCGCCTGCGGGGCGGCACGGCAGCCTTGTTTTGCTTGGGGGCTGCTGTGCTGTCCCTGGAAGCTTCCAGCCGGCGGCTGGGGACAGGCCGCTGGCACGGGGGACGCCGTGACCGGACTCCAATTCCCGGCAGGCGAGGGGCAGGAAAGGGCGGCTCAGCCTTCCTCTCTGCCCGTGCCACGGCGCGGGGACACACCTGCCCGCCGTGCGACACCTGCCCGCGGGGCGCCGCCGCTTATCCGCCACTTGGTTGGGTTTATCCCTGTTTAACTCTCCCGGCCGGGCTCGGTCAGACACGGAGACGCCGGAGGGATGGGGAAGCGAGAAGGGGAGTCGCACAGCGTGTGGGGTGTGCCGTGGGTGTGCTGGTGGCGTGTGGTGCCCCCTCCCCCGAGGCGCGCCGCGATGCCCCCGAGCATCCCCCGGGATGGGATGCCCGCCTAGGGATGCGCCCGGGCGCGGGAGGCTGCGCGGAGGGTGGAGGAGGGCGTAGGGTGGGAAAACAGCGCCGGTGCCCTGGGAGAAGAGGAACAAAATGAAGGCAGAGTGCTGCTGACGACAAGATGGAGGGGGAGAGGGAGCGCGGAGCCGGGGCCGCGGCTGCGGCGAGGCTCGGGGAATGGAAGCCGCGGTGCTCGGCAGTGCCGTGGCGTGGGCTCCGGCAGCCGTGGGCGCGGGGGCTGCGGGGTGGGCAGCGCACGCCGGCAGCAGGGCACTACCGGGGGGAGCCCCTCCGGGACCCACGGCGGCGCGGAGCATCCCTCTTCCTTACAGGGTGTCACCCTGTCCACAGCCCAGTATACCAATTCAATGCCGGTTCTGGCAAAGGTTTTCAATGCCCACCCCAAAGCACCCACACGAGCATCACTTGGTGCCCCTGGAGTATCTTCCCGATACTCTGTTTCCTTTGCGCCCCTGGAGTATCTTCCCGATACTCTATTTCCTTTATGGACCACTTTGTTTCCTTCCTGGACCACTCCACCTGCACACGTGGTAGCCCACCCGCTGCCTGTGTCACACACAGCGTGGTTCAGCAGCCCAGTTTCCACCCCATTTCCCACTGACACCATCACTTCCAGAGTGCCCCTGAAGTGAAAGGGTGGCTAATTCCCAGCACGGGTTCGCGACAGCAAATCCCACTCAGAAACCACACTAAATGCAGGAACCATCCAGAATTAGACCCTCTGCAGGGTACAGCTCCTGGCCATTGCCCAGCCAGACCCAGCTGGCAGCATGTCCCCCGGTGTGGGCGTACAGGGCTTCACTGTGAATCCTTAAATTCCGGAGATATGTCACTGGAAGCTGGTGGGGGGGGGAATGCAAACTTTGCAGAAAGGCGCTGAACCCGATCCTGTTAAGGGCAACCACAGGCACGGCTCCACCTTACACAGCCGGGCGCTCACACGACCAAGTGAGCTTAAAACACCGAAGAAACCCCCCCGCCGAGGGGGCTCACCCATCCTTCCCGCATCCCGGCCGCCAGTCCCCGCTTGTGCCTCAGCCCCCCAACTTGGGGGGTTCCTCTGGGGGTGCCCCCGGCCCTGCCCGCGCCCCCCGTCCGCAGCCCCACCGCGGACCCACCTGGCCCCCTCCACCGCCCGGCTCCGCTGCTGGGGAGGCGGAGGGACCGGGCGGCGCTCACGGCACGGCTCGGCCCGGCCCGCTGGGAGATGTAGTTCACCGCCGCTCCGGCCCTGCCTAGCGCAGCCCCGGCACTGCGGCTCGCTGCCGGGAGCGCCGCATCCCGGCCCTGGCCGGAGGTAACGCGGGACCGGGGGGAAAGGGAGAGGGGTGCGGGAGCGGGGCGGTCAGGGGTTGGGGTGGTCGGAAGGGGTCCTGGAGGGGCGGTGTGGACTTGGGATGCAGGAGGGGTAGTCGGGGGAAGAGGGGCAGGAGGGGTGCTCAGGGTGAGGGATGCAGGAGGATGCTTCGGGTGAGAGGTACAGGAGGGGTGCTCAGGGTGAGGGATGCAGGAGGGGTGCTCGAGGTGAGGGATGCAGGAGGGATGCTCGGGGGGAGGGATGCAGGAGGATGCTTCGGGGGGGAGGGACAGGAGGGGTGCTCAGGGGGNGCAGGAGGGATGCTCGGGGTGAGGGATGCAGGAGGGATGCTTCGGGTGAGAGGTACAGGGGGGATGCTCGGGGTGAAGGGTGTAGAAGGGGTGCTCAGGGGAAGGTGTAGGAGGGGTAGTCAAGAAAAGGGGTGCAGGAGGGATGCTCAGGATGGGATACAGGAAGGGTGCTCTGGATGAGGGATGCTTGTGGTGAGTGAGTCAGGAGGAATGCTCTGGGTAAGAGGTGCAGGAGGGATGCTTGGAGTGAGGGATGCAGATGGGCTGCTCAGGGCAAGGGGTGCAGGAAGGGTGCTTGGGGAAAGGGGGTGCAGGAGGTGTGCTCAGGGGTTAGGATTGCTCGGCTGTTGGGATGCTTGGGTGTTAGGGTACTGGAGGGATGCTTGGAGGAAGGTGTTCAGGATCAGTGCTTAGAGGCAGGAATGCTTGGCAGTCGGGATGCAGGAATTTGTTCAAGGGATGCAGGAAGAAGCTGTGATTCAGGGGTCAGGATGGAATTGGGGTTCTTAGGAACTGGGATCCCTCCCTGGAATCTGAGGGAGGGATACTCATGGAAAGGGGAGCAGTAGGGATGCTTGAGAGGATTACTCAGAATGATGTTCAGGGGTTGGGATGCAGAAGAGGGCTTGGAAGGAGGTATGCAGGAGAGATGGCTGAAATAAGAGCTGCTCAGAAGGTAGAGGTGCAGGAAGGATGCTCAGGAGAGGGATGCTTGTAGGGAGGGGTTCAGGAGAGAGGCCCAGGTTTTGGGATTCCCAGAGGGATGCTTAGAGAGAGGGATGCTCTGTGATCAGGATGCAGAAGGGAATGGTGGAGGAGGGATGCTTGAGGATTTGAATGTTTGAAACTTAGGCTACAGGGGAATGCTTGGAGGGAGAGATAAGGGAGCAACACTGGGAACTGGGGGTGTGTGCATCCCACTGGTGCCTGCAGGGCTTTGGAAACCTGTTTAAAAGGCAGCATCTTGTTATAAAAAACTAGCCAAGATGAGTTCAGGTTTTCCCCAGGGAAGCTGACCTGGGGAGAGACACCGGTGGATGCTTCTATCCCAGAGGGAGCCAAAAGACTCTAAAAGTGATGGTCACATTGAGATTAGTTGAGATCCAGCCCGGTTTCAGATTAAATCTGCCCTGATTTGGACTTTGCGGTGTTGAAATATGCTATGATGTTTTCAAAATGCTTTGGGAACTCTACTATACCCTGCTGTGTCTGGTGGCAGAGAAATTTCAATCTCAGGCTGAAAGGATGTAGCTGAGCTTTTGCCTGGGGAGGGGCCTTGAAATGCCTTAGGCATCTTTGTGATGGAGTCCGTAAAGTTTGCCTTAGTCTCACTTTGCCTTCCTGGTTTCTGGAGTTGGCTCATGCAAAGCCAAATATGTTGGGGGCTGGAGGGAAATTGAGGTCTAAAATGGTCATCATATCCCATTTTTCCTGAAGATAGCACCAAAAAATTGGAAATCTCTATATGTCCAAGCAGTGAGACAGTGTCTGATGAGCTCCAGCCAGCGTCAGCAGCATCCGCTCTCAGTCCAGTATGCTTTGGTGAACAGGACGTGGTTTTTCCTTGGGTTGTATCCAGGGTTTTAATTTCTATACAGAGACAAAAGCAGACAGAAACCTGAAGAAAGAAGAGTGATGTTAATGCTATAAATACCTTCAAGAAAAGAACCAGCTTTCCAGAATAGATACATATATAGTCTTCAGGGTGATGATAGGAAGGACTCTGGCCTGAAGGTCAGTGCAGGATCTGGGCACTCCTAGTGTAAAGCCCTATGGAAGTAGGGTGGCACAGCCCTGGCTGAGAGCTCTGGGCAAGGAGGATAGCAGAAGTCTTTTGGGGATAGAAAAGGAAGGTATCTTCATCAGGGGGATGTGAGGAAACAAAACTGGGAAAACTTATCTTGTGTGGACAGGACAAAGCCTTGGCATCCAGTACCAAATATATTCAGAGAATTAAAAAGCAATTGGGATGGGTAACTTTTGTCTGGGACTGTTGCTGGGCTTAGCCACAGAGCCAGCAATTTGTCGCTGCTGGGCTGGTGATTAGAGCAAGTCCTGCCTCGTGCATTTCTCTGCTGCTGGTTTTTGAAGCAGTGGGAGAGATGAATTTAATTCCTTGTGTCTTGCTTTCTGTATCTGTACCAGGGTGGCTGATAATATGCTAGTGATGGTTTTGAGATGCTTTTTTAGAAAAGGATACCAGTAGGTACTAGAGATGTGTGTATGTGGCTGTTCACTGGAGGGGAGGAATGGAGCTGGGAGGAGCAGTCTGGAGAAAGAGAAGATGAAATGTTAGAGCCTTAGGCTTTATTGGTATTGCACTGATCACTTAGACATCCAGCCAAAGATTTTTATTTATTTGATGACTGAGTGCCTAACAGCAAAAAACACAGAGCAAGAGAATAGTGGGAGATCTGTCTGCATCAAAAAGATCAAAGAAGAAGCACCGGAGGAATAAAAGAGCAGGGTAGGGTAGGTAAGATAGATGGGTTGAGATAGGGCAGCCTGCCCAGCACTGTTGTCAGTTGGAGATGGTTGACAGAATTGTGTGATGCGGTCAAACATATTTATAATGTTTTAGAGGAAAAAAGAACAATGAAATATGTAGTAGTGGAAAAGAAAGGAAAAGGGTCCACAGTGGTCTGTGGATCTAAAGCATCAACAAATTTTAATGAAGGTAGGGAACTACCATATGGTAAATTTAGGCTGATTGCACAATAAATATCTTCCAGTTAATTACTGTTTTGAGACTCCTTAAAAAAGTGTGTGGCCCCGGGAGAGAAACTCGTTCCCAAGGTGGAGCTCCTGATGTACCACAAAGATATGCAAAATGCCAACAGTCCATTGGATGATGATGTCTTAAATAAATCTTTACTCTGGAGAGAACAGAAGGCTGCTGTGCAGGCTGGAAGGTACTGCAGAGCATGAGGGCAACCTCCTGCTCCAAATCTGCTATCACCTGTAATGAAGGGGAATCTGTCGGTGCTGTACTGATGGGCGGTTCTGGTTCCGAGAACAGGAAAGCATGAAGAGCCTCATCAGCCAAAAGTAATTAACTCCAGTGAGTAGGAGACACACAACACAAGTGCAATCTGTCACTGGAAAACAGTTTGGGACAGGAAGCAAAGAATATGTGATCTCCTTGAAAAGAGAAGGTGAATTTAGAAAGGCAGATTATAATTATGTGCAAAAAATTCAGCTAGGCTTCTGTGCTGGCAATTTTTCCCTGATATGTTTTCCCTGCAGATGGGTAGAGTCTCCTCTTTCTTAAAGCATATTTAAGAAGATTCTTCTGCAGTTATTAGCTCTGTATTTCTGCCCAGATCTCATGGAAATTAACCTGGTGCTCTGCTCTGCCACAGCACTTTAGTGGGTACAAATCAGATAGCAGCTGAAGGCAAAGTACAGTGGAGCATCAGCATTAATATATTTTTAGGTCTGGAGAGGTTTGGCTGCTGGCTCTGCCACAGCCTTGAGAAAATGGTTTGATCTAGATAATTTTTAAGGTTCCTTCCAACCCAAATCATTCTATGAGTCTATGATCTGAATGTGCCTCAGTGTTTCACATTAATAGAGCAGCATGAGTATCTGTTAGACGTGGTAACGATGTGCAGTCTGTGGTTTACCCTTCTTGGTTGGATGAATAGGCATGTACTTTGAACCAAAAAAAAATCCTCTTCGCCTATGAATTCATTGGACATTTGTTCCCTGCAAAAAGAATCATGAGGACACAATTACTTTGATGTCCCTGGAAAACAGAGAGGTGGCAACTGGGGTGGTCCTTGTAAGAAGTTGTATGCCAAGTCATGGCAAATTTTGTAGAAATTTTAGAGAACACGATATTTTTTGCATGATATTTTCTGCTCTAGCACAGCACTGTGTGAGCTCCCTTTCATCCTGCAGCAGCTCAGCATGCTGCAGGATTGAGCCTTAATTGCCTGGCTGCCTGGAGGATGCAGCAGGAATAGCAGTAATGTCTTGGCTGACATAAAAGAAACCATTTCAGCTGGAGTTAAGGACAATAAAAGGTGAGTCTCGTTTCTGTACTTCCAGACCTTCAGGGAATTCAGGGAAGTAGATCTTCTTTGTAAGTAAGAAGCAAATCCCTTTATGTATCAGTCTGTGTTTGGATGGTAGGAATCTTTTTCCTCTTTTAGTGGTATTTATCAAACTCTCTATGAGGCTACTGTAGGAAATGCGCTGAATTTATTATTAAGATTTCCTAAAGGTAAGGTGTATGTCAAAGCTGTGTTTTCAGGGCTTTGTTAGATCTGGTGTGTGGGAACTGATATTGCATTCTGCAAAAAATACCAAGGAGCCTTCACTGGAAAACTGCTGCTGGCAGGGATAAGGGAATGAATTGATTTATAAGTAATTGGATAGATTTCAATTGAAATGAATTCTAATTAAAGAAAAACACAGGCAGAAGAGAACTGTAAGGACACCTCTGAACAGTACAGATTATGAAGACTAGGCCCAAGCAAAGCCCAAGGTGATTTTTCATCCCAAGGCTCGGTTTTGGCTTCTTTTGCAGTTTACTCACTTTGGAGAATGAAGCTAAGCTGGTCAGTGCTGCTCTTTGCCTAAATTCCTTTTCCCTCTCTGGTTTCTAGAGAGTGGTTGGGTGTCTGTCTTTGTAGGGACCCATCTTGTGGTCAATAACACCTATTGCAAATGCTGTTGAAATACTTCATCGAATTTTTGGGTCTAGGTGGAATTTAAGTCTGAAGCCAGGGTTGGCCTCTTTTACAGCACCCTTTATATTTTGAGAGGGCATGGGAGAAAACACTGTGGACCCTGGTGTGTATTTGTGAGTGCAGTGTGTGTTACCTAACACCATCAACACTTACTGGTCTGCCAGGTGGGAACTGAGAGTGTCTTCAGGACAGTTTTGTAGGTCTGAGTAATTGTCTGACACGGATGAGGTAGGAAGACATCCCTATTTCAAAATACATCTAGCACATCTTCAAAAAATCAAGAAAGATTATCTGAGAAACTAGTTTAGCCATCATTCCTTTGGTTCTTGGGATGATCATATATAGCACATCCCCTTGGAAGCTGTGTCTGGGCACATGAAGAAGGAGGTGTCTGGTCATGACGAGTGTTCATTTGCAAAGGGTAAATCATTCTTGACCTATCTGATGACCTCTAAGGATGGATGGGTAGATCTATGGATGAAGAGAGGGCAGTGGATGTTGGCTTCTTTGATGTCAGTAAGGCTTTTGACATGATGCCTCACAAAATCCTTGTATCAAAGACACAAGAGAAACCACAATCTAGATGTGTGGGCTGCTAATTGGGTAGGAAATGGGCTGGAGCTATTCTAGGACCTTTCCTTTTTAATATTTTCATCAACAGCCTGGAGAAGGAGATGAAATTCACTTAATCCAGTTTGTGAAGGACACCAAAATTGGGGAATAGTCAATATGTTTGAGGGCAGAGCTGCCATACAGGAGAGCCAGGACACGGGGTGCCTGACATGAACCTCGTGAAATTCAAAAAGGACAAATACAAAATGTTTTGGAGTGGACGGTTGGGATGGACTCACCTGGGATGGATTAACCCCTTGAACTCTTGAAGGCTGGGGTCTGACTGATGGCAGCCCCCTAGTGACTATAAGGAGGTTGTTCAGGAGATAGATCCAGGCCTTTTACAGGCATGCAAGGCAGGAGAGTGAGCAAAAAAGAGACATAAATTGAAACAAGAGCTTCCAACTGGAAATAAGGAAAACCTTAACCTTCCCACTATGAGCTAATTAGCACAGGTTGCCCAGGCTGGTTGATCTCCATTGTGGGATAGTTTCAAGACCTTAATAGATAAAGCCCTGAGCAGTTTTGGTTGATTTCAGCTTTGTGCAGGGTTAGGCTGGAGACCTCCCAAGGTTCTTTTCCTCCTCATTCTGGGATTTTGCCTGTGTTGTTCCTGCCAGTCATTCACCGAGGGAGTAGAACGGTTTTTGCCATTTCATGGGATTTTTTCTTTTTCCTTGTAAAGCTCATATTGTGTACTTTCTGTTTTATGTGAGCCACATAACAGATGAGGACCTCAATGTGGCTCTTCAGTTTAATAATTAACACTTTGACCTTCTGCTTCATCCTTCTGGGCTCCAGGAACTTGGTTCTCTTTACAGGCAGAAATTAGTCAATCCTCTCAGCTCTTACGTGAGTTGTAAATGCTGGTGAGGAAGAAGAAATGCAGAAAGGGTGTTCCACTTCAGGAGTACTGATTATAGAAGCCTGATTGTCTGAACATTTAGTCTCCTTATTTCAGGATTAAACAGAGGGAAACCAGGAACCAGACCTCCAAGGCAGCATTCGGCTGCCTGACAATGAACTGTCCTTCCCCCTCCTGCGGTTCCCTGGGTTATTTATGACACACTTCCAATTTCTACAACAAATGAGACAGTGATCTTACAGACAACACTCCAAATCACTTTACTGCTCCACTGCAAACCCTGATTCAGCCTCCAGGTTCTGGGGAAAAAAATAAAAGTCAATATCAGATACTTGAGTTATTATCTCTCTGAAAGCATCTGGAGCTGTGCATGGCTTGAATTAGCCATCTTAATTCCTAGCCTTTGACATGTGAATGATTTTTTAGTGTAGAATGCTCTTTTAGTGTAGTTTTAAGGCTATAATAATTATTATTGCATATTGCAAAGCAACTTCAGTGTTGCTTTAATGTAGTTCTAAGATTGTAACGTATGCCCTGCCTAGCATCCTCCATCCTGTCTGTCTGGCCCACACCCAGGGAGCAGCTTGATCCACCCTGATACACAGTGGAAACATGGGCTTGTTTGTCCCCCCTTGCTGACACCAGGGTGGTTAGAGAGGTGCAGGTGGGGCTGTGTTACCCAAAGCCCAGCCTTGTACTGTAGAGCCCTTCACTGGTGAGGAGACCATGGACCCTTCACCGCAGCATCAGCTCAGGTTCTTCTCCCTGAGCAGGACTCCTCAAGGTCCTAATGTAAAAATGAGACATTATGATGTTTCCTGATGGTCTTTTGGGACTTGTTTCTCTGTTGACTGTGAAGGGAATTGTTTTACCCTTGTCCTCACTGCACTGTGTCAGATGAGACCTAGTTGCACTCCAAGCACCAGTGGTGGGGGAACCCCATCCTCACGTCCCTTCCTGTGATCAGCCTGAGGAAGAACCAAGCCCTTTCAGGATCTGCAAGTTTATCTTAAAATTCAGATGGAATTAGACTCTTTTCCTTGAATATTTGTATGAAGTTTGGCAATGCTGAAATAGCCAAAACCGCAGTCATTCAGGGGACAGTGGTGGGCAGCCATCACCGCTGAGAGAGGCAGTGAGACCACCCAATACCAGATATACCAGTGGACTGTGGTGATTCAAGGTTCTAGATCTAAAAGAACTGTAGCCATTTTTTGACCATCGCGCCTGAGTGGTGTTTCTAAATCTCTGTGGCTCAGCATGGATTGCTCCAGGGAAGTAACCACAGAATGGAGAGACACAACCAGTGAGCACTGTAGATCCTCCTGTCTTCTCCTGATCCCCTATCTATCTGCCATATGTCCAGGGTGTCAGGGCTCAGGCCGGGAAGCTGCAGAGAAGAGGTGAAGAGGGTGCCAGCTTGACTACAAGTTTGTGCCAGTCTCTGTATGGCCAAGGCGACCACTGAACTACACTGAGGACAAATGCTCTGTCTGATTTTGGACTGTCTGCAAGCCCCATCTTCTCTCCAAGCTGACTTTTAGCCTTTGCTGTCACTGTGGTGCTTTCTGTTTGAGGTGAAAAGACGTTACCTGTGGGATTTTTTTCTTCTCTTACCTTGTCCTTGTTTGCTACTGGTTTAATGCAGGCTGGTTCCTCAGGAGGCCTGCTTTTGTCTTCTATCCTGGGAAAACAATGTGATGGACAGTATTAGCTCTACCATAACTTGTTGCAGGGAAGGCAGCAGTGATGCTTGGTGGGGAAAAATAAATCCAGCATGAGAGCTGTATGAGTCAGCAGGCAGGGGACAGAAAGGCCAAGGTGGTTCCTGAAGAGCCATTGCAATGTAGGCTCCTGTCATCACTGAATTGGCAAGTATTTATATCTATATATCTATATATCTATATATATATAGATATATCAATAATGTGAGATTGTGGAGGAAGCAATGATGGGAAGAGGTGATGTTTGGTTGAGTGGGAAAGCTTCCCAGACAAGCAGCTGTGACTCAGAGCTTGATGTTTGTGTCTGGCATGAATTTTACTTCTCCACCCGCAAGCATCTGTCTACCAGGAGAGAAGATACTCTCTGGCTCAGATACAGACTTACTCCAGGGATGGTATGGTCCTTGGATGGTATCCGCTGAGGTCCCTTCTGGATGTCATCTGTGAAAACCATACTTGGGTTACATGTATATTCTTCATTAATATAACCCTGACCACTTGAAAAGCTTCAAATGCTTTCCAAGTGCTAGCGAAGGATCTTTTAACCAACCTCGCTAGGAATTGCTATGTGTTGCCCTCATTTCACAGATTAGGAAGCTGAAGAAGAGAAAGGTGGTGATTATTATTCTGGGCAGATAAATGAGTGTGGATTGTTTCAGGCTATAGGCAGGAAGGGACTTTCTCCAACTGTTACTTGTGCGGCACATTGCACTGGGGGACCTGCTGTGGGTGAGCCTTTATATAATCCCTGTAATACATTTTAAGAAATCCTGACAGTCTAATTTTATCATTCTATAATGGTTTGGGTTTGGTTTTTTTGTTTGTTTGTTTTTTGTTTTTTGTTTTTTTTTCAGTTGTTTGTGGGTTTTTTTGGTTGGTTAGGTTTTTTTTTTGTTTTTGTGCAGCAGTGCATCCAACACCTGGTTATAAATGTTATTCTGAGTTTTTCCAGGGAATTCCTTGGAGTTTTTTAAAAGCACGCTCCTCTAATGCTTTATTGCTGGTGAATTCAGGCCGTGACGAATGGGAAACTTTGCCTGACTCTGCAGTTTCTCTTGTTTTGGTCCTGCATACAAATGTGGCAGGTCCCTGGGGAGCAGCCAAGACTGCACCGCTCAGATGGAGTGGCTGGCAGCACAGTAGAAATGTCAAACCCACCCCTGCCATCACACAGAGAGGCTGCCATCCCACCTCTGCTTCCCAGGCCTTTGCTCTCCTTCCCTGAATGTGAAAACAATCATAGGGAGCATTTCTGCCTCTTGAGGACACCTGAGCCAGCAGACACCATTATAAGACCTTGGCTCCCATAATTCCCCACTCATCTCCTCTTGGGTCTGTAGTTCGTTGTTTACAAGACAAAAATTCTCATTTGTGTGATTAGTCTGAAGAACTTCTGTATTTTTCTGTATTAATTCAGTTTGGGGGCTTTAATCTCCATCAAACATCACCAGGGTGGAAACTTTTCTGAACACCACCATGAAAAGGGCTCAAGAATTATCTTCAGAGTGGTCCTAGACTGCTCTCAAGCTCTGTTTCTTCGACCTTCCATGACAACTTGGGCTTGAAAGCTCAGCAGACCCTATCTGAACTAACCTGCTGCTCTCTTCCTCTCTTTTAGGAGCAGGGAGCCGAGATGGATAAGATACTGGAAGCTGTGGTGATGTCCTCATACCCCAATAATGTGAAGCAGGGGCTTGTGAGGCGTGTCATTGAGGCAGCGAAGCAGCCCATGGACAGCGAGCAATGCTGGTCCATGCTGGAGCTGTCTACCAAGCTTTATCTCACCGGGGACACCAAGTATAAAAGAGAGGTTGGGAAGGAGGTTTTGGAGGTCTACGGCCACTATCACCCGGAGGAATTTGAGGAGTTCTTCAATGTCCGCTTCCTGCTGAGTCTCCTCCAGGAAGGGTATGGACCTCTGGGGAAGAGAAGCCATTATGTACTTGATTATATCCAGTTAGGTCTGCAGTTTGTCCTGGAAAGCCCATCAGCAAACAGCATCTTCAGCTTATTGAGGATTGAGGTGCTCCGGAAAATCTGCGAGCGGCCCAGCCCCAAGCAGTGTGCGAAGATCAGCAAACTCTTAATCCAGCATCCTCAATGCATTCCCACGGGAAAACACCAGCTCTTGTTCTGTCAGCAGCTGATCCGGTGCATTGGGCATTTCCAGTGTGTCTCCGAGGGGGAAGAGGAGATCATGGAATTTTTGGAGCAGGTGAACAAAGTGAGTGGTCTGCTACAAAGGATCTGGAGGACTCAGACCTCAACCATTCTGCCCTCTCTGAAGGAACTGTTCACTATCATTTCTTCAACAGGTAATATAAAAATACTAATGAAAAAGGTTGGGAATGTAAATGTTGGCTCAGATGAAGTCAAATTCAATTAGTTTGACATCTTGCAGTGTTCCCATCCACTACAGAAATGCAACCACAGAGAAAATATGATAAACAAGCATCTCTAAAGGTTACCCAGGGCTCTGAGCTGGGAAAACAATATCTCCTGAAACCACACAGAGTCTGCACACAGGAGCTGTTAACGGGATTGAAACATTTGTTGTGCAAGTTTGTGCGTTTAGCACTTCCCAGCATCAGCTGGTCTTAAGGAAAAGCACCTTATCTACAGCTGGTTAGAGGGGACTTGAAAGCTTTTAGAAATGTCACTCTCTTATGGCTGACTTGGTGGTACCCAAGGCCTATTCCCTACCAGAGACTAGGGATAAAGCTAAGGAGTTCTTTCTCACTGATCTAGAGGTATGAAACTATGTCTGCCTGGGGGGTGGGTGTATAGTACGGTGAGACAGAAGATATTTATCCAACTTTTGGGGCCTTTAGGTTATTGTGGATGGTTTCAGAAGGTTTTTGGAGGTACCAGTGCCATGAAAGGCTGGACATCTCCTGCTCCAGCCATTCCTAAGCCCACAGGAGATTGTTTTTTAAGTGCCCTTTGTATGAAAGCCTCATCCTTTGGAAGGTGCTCCACACTGGCAAACTTGCAGTTGTGTCCCTTTGCAATTATTTGCTGTACTTAATACAAATAGAACATACAGAGGAAATCTGGGACCCAGGGTTGGCCCAGGGACTTTCTCGTGCCTGTGATCTCTTCCTGTCTTTGGGTTGTGTATGGCTTCATGCAACAGCCCATCTGCTAAGACCCAACTTCATTATGTGCTGCACTGGGATTTGGGCAATTGTCCACCTAGCACACTCTGTCTGCAGACTCCACATTGCTCATTGGCACTGGCAATCCGCTCCATAACATGTGGATGTGGTGCTTGGGGATATGGTTTAGTGTTGGACTTGGCAGTGCTGGGGTATGGTTGGATTCGATGATCTTAGAGGGCTTTTCCAACTTTAACTATTCTATGATTCTATTTATGTGGGTAGAAATGATTTGGTTTTCAGAGATGAGAAATGACCTCATGTGCCTGGTTTTCTCAGCAACTAATATCTTCATTGCTGGTGCTCATCCGTGTCTTACAGAGGAGCAGGAAGCACCATCCAATGCCTTGGCCAGTGTGGTTCAGTTTGTCCCTCTGGAGCTCATGGATGGCGTCATAAGAAACTTAACCAACGATGACAGCATCACTGACGTGCAAATGATGATGGCCATTGGCAGGTAGGAGAGGCTGCATTAATGAATTTCATTCTCAGTTTGGAGAAAAACTTGCCCCAAAGCTGCACTCACTTTGTGTGATTTTATCTCAAGCAGTTTGGCTGGTGCTGTCTTGTGTGGAGTATGTAGGGAAAAAGGAAACTTCTGTATCACTCCTTCCAGCGTGGGATCCTAAAGACATAGAATAAAGACTGGTGCTTGTTGTTACTATTATTATGGCTATGATTATTACTGTATTTGTTTGGCTTAATTTGGTTTCTTTTCTTAGAAATAAATAGCATTATGGGATGCCCAACATAGGTTATCTTGAAGAGTTTTGATTTTTTCCAGAAGCTGTTGAGGGCTTTTTCTTCCCAAAACGATCCTTTACAGAATTCATGTTGATCTCCTTCCTTTCAGAAGGACATAGTCCTAATTAATCAGTCACAACTAGACATCTTGGGAAGGGAGGTATGCCCAGCTGTTTCAATGGTCCTACCTTGACCTTTACCAGATGAATGTGGTGCTACTAGACAGACAGAGTTGATAGAGACCTTGATGAAGAGCAGTGGGTGAAACACTGCCTGACATGCTGGACCTGGTTTTTGCAGCACCAGTGCCCTCTTTGGCATCACCCAATCTTCTTTGCACACTTATGTCCAAGTCCTACTGCTTTTCTGTGCTCCAGTGCCTTGCTCCACACTTGCTTAGGGGTATCTTCAATGATCTTAAGCATTCTTTTCCAACCTAAATAATTCCATGATTATATCTTTAGCCCCTGCTTTATTCAGAGGTCTTCATTTAAGGAGATGACGTTCACATGCAGTGAACTTAACACATGGGAGTTGCTGTGACTTCATCTTACTCAAAACATCTTTTTTCCTCTTCATGTTACAGGATTTGTGTGTCCCTCCCAGTTAGGTTACATGACAGAACCATATTATTCCTGATGGAAACTATGTATGCAGAAAGGGACTACTTCTCTTTGGCTTGCTGGGGAAGGCCAAGGGTTTCCCAGAGTCCAGAGCAACCCAAGACAAAAGATTAAGTTATCAGTTCAGTTCCTAACCCTCTTCTCCATCTTTTTCTCCTTCTGAACACCTGCTGCTCTGAGCTCCAGGTGATGAATCCTCTAAGAGTGCCAGTGTCTAAATATAGACGTTGCCAAATCAGTTGCATCATTCCTTAAAACATTCTTTGTCACACAGAAGGACAAGTAAATGATTAGTCAGAGTTGGCCAAACATTAAGCAGAGTCTGCAAAATGTAATTAAGATCACTTAGGAGAAATGTGGAAGTTTTGGCAGCGTGTTTATGGCAGATGGATGCCCCAAAAGCCAGCATGGCCATCAGCCTTTCAATGAGCCTGTGCTCCATGCCTAGAAAGTCAAAGAAAAATGTACAGGATCTTTCAGCTTAGTGAAAAATGAAATGATCTTTCAGCTTAATATCCCTGACAAACTGGTCTCACATAGAAGTGTTGTCTTCCAAAGCTTGGCTTTGGGAGTTAGTAGCAGGGGAATAAACTGAACATAGGTTGGAACTTCTGGTCAAGCGTGTAAAGAGCAAACAGTGGTTAAAAAAAAAGCAAGGCTGGCACCTGCTGGTATAAGTGTACACCACAATCTCTTTTAGAGAGTTTCTTGCAGAGTTTGTCTCTTTTGAGATAAACTCAATTAATCTGCATCCATGATGTGAGAAGTACTCACTGATTAGTTTTTTAATTATTTTCTTGGGAGTGTTGTATTTGTTTCAAAGAGCCCAGGTCCAGATGCAGAAGGCATCAGCAGTCACACAGCAGTGCAGGCACTCATTATCTCTGGAAATCAGGGGCTGAGCTTTTAAAAGTTTAGCATACCAAATCAGTTGCTCTTTGGAAAATGAGGGTCATCACTACTAAAATATTTGTGGATCTTACAATGTGGGAAGTGCGATGTGAATTTAAAATGTAATTTCTTCCTACTGTAGCAACACGGGCAATACTAGCTTAGCCACCAGTGCTGGCAAAAAGTAGTTTGAAGAAGACAAGGTTATTTTATGCCTGTTTAAAAGAAGATGGGGTGAAAAGTGACCTTTGGATCTCTGGATCCATCTCCCTGCTTTATAGGCACTGACAGTGCAAACCCCTTTTGATGAATGTTGGACTACACTCCTCAAAGCAGGACAGGTTTGTGCTCCCACTGCTCTTCTTTCATAGCTGTTCCACCATGGGGTTGCTCTAGTGGGTCAGATCTCTCCTCTAACAACCAGCCTGTGTGTATTTCTGGCCACGTTATAGTTCATTTGATCTTATGCCAACAGAAATAGCTGAAATATCTTTTGCCTCCCTGGTGTTCATCTCTTCATTATGTGCAGGCAGAGCAGTCCCTTCCCATCTTCTTTTGTATGGCTGTGCTAAACAAGCCAAGTTATTTTAAGATTTTCTTGCAGGAAATGTTCTTCATTTCTCGGACCACCTTAACAGGTTTTGTCTAGACAGTTCATTGGTCTTGGACATAAATGGTGTTGTTTGTGCACCATGTTCCAGGTGCAGCTCATCACAGCAGGCTGACCTGAGGTGTCATTGTTTTGCTAGAGAAAACACCTTTTCTTCTGCAGCATGGCATGCTGCATAGCTGCTGTTACACTGGGAACTTGTAGTCACCTGGTGTCTGCCTTGCTGTCTTCAAGCAGATGAGTTACTGTCATGTAGCATCCATTTCTTGTGCCTTGAATGCATTTTGAATCCATACTTATCCTTCGTGTACATTTTTGGTCCTCAAGGTCTTCCTTGTGATACCTTGATCTTCCTGTTCTGTTGGTGCTGCCTAGCAGCCGTGCAACATCTCAATTTCCCAGACGTGTTCAGGATATCTGTGCTAACATCATTAAATCCTCAAGAATGTTGCTTGTAAACTCCTTTCAGACAGTCAGTCAGATATGATCGACTTCTGCCCTTTGACTAGAAATTCATATGTCCGAACAAACCTGACCTTGGCACCCATGGTGAGCCTCTGTGGCACTCTATCCCTTCTTCCCATTCATTACCTGTTTTCATTATAGGAATTACCTTCCTATTTTCCCCATGGAAAAGTTAATAGAGGCATTAAAACTCACCAGAGTTGAATTTTACATGATGGAGGTCACCAACTCCTTGTTTGGAGTTCGTGAGCTTTTCATATTTCACTTTTGTATCAGCTGAAATTGCTCTTGTTACTGTTCTCTGAGTTTTTACCCACCTCCTCTTTGTCAGCCTGATCAATTCCTTCCTCTTGCTGAAAATGGAGTCAATGAGTGTGTTTAGTTTTGCAGTAACATCTAGGCCATATCATATCTTTAATCTCCATCACATTCACTGTATACAGTGATTGCACGGCTTTCCTTCTTCTCCTCTCATGCAAATGTCTGCAGATGCTTTTCAGGCATCTGCTTTACTATCCAGCTTGGCTTAACTTTTGCTATTTCTCAACATCCCAACATATTCTGCTTTTCAAGGTTTCTTTACTGGCTAGATTTTAATTTTTCCAGTTCCCTGTAGACTTCACTTATTACTGTTCTTTGCCTTGTGGTGGTTAGTCTTCCCTTCATCTATTTTGCATGAGTTACAGATTGACAAGCAGAAAGAACTGATTGGTAAGATGGACTGAAATGGACCCTGAAGGCCGGGGATATCTGCAAATCAAAGGTACTGAAATGGTCAGAAAAGTTTGACACTTGAAGATCCCAAGTCTTAATTGCTTACCAGTTGTTTAATATTGAATTTAAACAGAAACAATATGTCATCACTTAGTCTGAGGTTATTGTTTTATAAGAGGCTTCTGTAAAGTACTTGTTTCTTGCAGCAATGTGACATCTTGGTTGAGTGGCTATGGATGAAATTTGTTAGCTGTGATATTCAGGAATAACTGGCTTCTGTTAGGGTTACCAGGTTCTCTTTATGTAATGTGTTTTTGGAAATCAATGTTTCCCACACAGAGAATTAAAAATCTGAGTGTTTTTTCCTTACCAGTAACAATGCAGAGATCATACGAATAAGCCTTGTTTTCTAAAGATGGCAATGCAGAGATCTTGATCACACCCTTGTTTGGATGCTCTACACAGCACTGTATCAATGTTAAAAACTTGAACTCAAACTGACTGAAGTTTGTGGAAAAAATCCCTGCTTTATTTTATGGACCTGGGTCTGATCCTCTGATGAACCACAGGATGATGATAACATTGGGGTATTTCCACTTCAGGCTCTGTTGTGCTTTGAATAACTTGTGAAATGCCTTATGAAGGGTCTGTCTCATATAGACATCCCACTGACTGGACACCAGTTTGAAGGAGATTTAACACAGAGTGGAGCTTGGGTTTCACAATATGTGTATTAAATTTTTTTAAGAGTTTGTATTTCATTTCAGGATGATTGACTGGGTGTCCTGGCCCCTGGGAAAGAACATAGACAAGTGGATCATTGCTCTGCTGAAGGGTTTGGCTGCAGTGAAAAAGTTCAGCATCTTGATTGAAGTGACTCTTTCGAAAATAGAAAAGGTCAGTTGGCTCTTTTAAATGTGAATGTGAACCACAGAAATATCATCTTGCACCTGAAATATCATCTTGCTTTTCAACTGAATTGAGGACAAGATGTGACTTGAGATGTATAGAAAAGAGTTTCCTGTCCCAAGGGCTGATTTTGCAGCTAGGAATGATGTTCTCCAGAACAACCTGGGGTTTTTCAGGTCTTGGTTTGCAGAGGTCCTGATATCTTAAAGGTTATGAAATAAAGTAGCCAAGGCTTTTCAAGCCAACCAATCACTTTCTTTCCCGAACTATAGATCTCTTGTAAAACTTGTCTTTGGGAAGGTGTCATGCTTTCCTTTGACTGTGCCTGGATCAGTGCTGGCTGGCACAGGCAAAACACATACCAATGGGCATATTACCAGTCCACAGAGTCACAGTTCAGTTTTAAAGCCTGTGGCCTGGCTTAGTTCATTTATTAGTACAGATGAAGCCTCCACTGCTATTGCTGTCACCTGTTTCAACAGTGAGTTCTTGCTCTCTCTGAAAACTGTGTGACCAAGTGCTGAAATTGGTCATCACTACTTCAAAAACTTTCTTCGTGCTGTGGTCCTGCTGTTTCCTCTTTTGAATAATGGGGATAACATCTGGCTGAGCTGCCAGTGGAAGTCACCATAGAAGTTGCTATGACTGTTCTTAGGGACATGGTTTAGTGGTAGGCTTGGCAGTGATGGGTTAGTGGTTGGGCTCAATGATCTTAGAGGTATTTTCCAACTGAAAAAATTCTGTGATTCTATAATTAGCAGTATTGGAACATTATCAATAACTGCATTTGTTCTTGTGATACTCCAGGGGCATTGAGCAGTAGGAGAGTAGCCAGACATTTCTGGTTTTTGTTTCTTTTCCCTTTCATTGTTAATGCATAGGGAAGGGAAAGAGCCCTTAAAATAAAATGTGGCTTTTGGAAACCCTCAGAAGTGTGATTTGAGAGCGGCACAGGGCATATAAGTATTTTTTTTAAAGCAGAATAAATACCATTACTTAACTTTTGAAAAAGGTATTTGCTTTTTATCTCTTTGCCTGAAAGGTTAAAGTTCCAAATATCTTAATAAAATAGAAGAGGCATATTTTAGAAAGTCTAGCACCCTGCTGTGCTTGTTCATGTACCTTGTTCATGAAGAGGTATGGAGATGCAGTGCTGTTACAGAGGCCTGCACCTTGCTGTGCCAGGCATTGCACAAGCCTGGAAGAGTGAGAATAACCTACATGGTATTTTTAGGATGCTGTGAGGCAATGCTCTGGACAGGAGATGACTCTGGAGACCTGGTTGTAGGCTGCTTGTGTCAACATCCAACATGGAGTAGGAAGAGACCAGCAGCTGTGGTAGACACCCAGTGCCTTTCTTTCCTGCTGTTCCCTTCTCCTGCACATTGCAGTGCTATTCTGCCTTGTCATTTGCTTTTTTTCTCCCCCACTAGGTCTTCTCCAAGTTGCTGTATCCCATTGTGAGAGAGGGGGCTTTGTCTGTCCTGCAGTACATGCTGCTGAGCTTCCAGCACTCCCACGAGGCATTTCACTTGGTAAGGCTGTGTCTGGCACTTGGATGAGGGCATTGCCCTGAGTGTAAAACCTGCTGTGGGGCAGCACGGGTAGGAGGGGACCTAAGGTGCTGAGATATTGGGGAATATTTCCTTCATCTGCTTGATTTCACTGAGTGATGTAAACCCAACTCTGTCCCTTCACTTGGAGCCTGTCCTGGCAGCTGCAGATAGCCTCTCATAGCCTCTTCTGCAGCCTAAATAGTTTTTTGGATACCATGGACCACTGCTGAGGTGTGAAGGCAAGTCTTGAGCCTAAAAGGAGTTGGTTCCCACAAACAGAGCAACCACCCTGTCAGAAAGTGAGGTGCAGAGGGGAAGCAAGGCTTTGCTTTCTCCTCTGATGGTTCCTCCCATTTTTCTTGAGGCTTACCTGCTAGATGGCTCATCTGCAGGGGTTAATCAGTATGAAGTTCATTGGGACTGACCCTGCTGGCTTAGGTTGTGCTTTCATGAGCAGATTTGGAAGATACCCCCATATTTGCCCCATATCTGCTCCCACCTTTCAGCTGAAGTGAGGTAGACGTTGCCACTCTGACTTTGGACTGTGTTAGGTGGAGCCTTTGCATGGAGAATATCTTGGAGGGCTGTCAGTGTGGAGGGCAGGGAATATATTATTAAATGGCCCTTGCTGTTTCCTAAGCAGGTTTTGTTTTTTGTTTCCTAAGCCTGTTTGTTGGACTCGGTGGGCCCCATCCCACACATGCCTTTAAAATGTCATCAACATGTGGCATCCATTACCATTTCTTTAAGTGATGGGTCACCTTCCAAAGCATTGTACAGCATCAGTGCAGTAAGGCTAGAAGAGTGGATCAGAACGGTTCCACTACACAAATTCTCTGCTGTTAAAAGCAAAAGAACTTTCGCAGCGTTTAAATCTCCGGGGTTTTTTTTGATGGTGATATTTTATATTTTGTTTTGCTGTTGGTACTAAGGCACGGCTCTGCTTCCTGTTGGTGTTACCTCTGGAATGCTGAATTTAAAAAGTGAGGCTGAAGGCAAAAGCATTCTTGCAGTGATTGAGCTGATAAAAGCAGAAATGGAAAACTACTTGTATTAATGTTTGATTTTATACTTTCTTGTTAAAGCCCTTACATATGACTTTTCACCTAAAGTCCACGGAATAAACAGATAATGCTGAAAAAAAGCAAAGCTAGACAACATTTTCAACTGGTGCTTTTTCATTCCTCAGCTGGAGACACTTTAAATGAGCCTGAATTTCTTGAGAAACAATTTGATTTCTAAAAATACAGTCATACCAATATATTGTCTTCAGTTGTTTTTTTTTTTAAATTTTGAAACACCTCAAAAGCTGTCAGTTGCTCCTGGCTTGAATTTTTCATCTGCAGCCCAGTGAGCATAAATTTCCTCCTATTAAAAAAAAATAAAAAACCAGGACAAAATCCTCTCTTGCTTCTTATTTTTGTGTTTGCCCTGGCACTTTGGAAGGGTTTTAAGAATTGTTCCCATCACAGCTTGACAAAATTTTGATGTATAAAATGGTGCTGGGATTGATTTGCTTCCCCAACAAACCTTTCCTGCAGGAAAGGAAATAGTTAAAATCTGCAGCATTTTGAAGAGAAAGAAAGAGAACAGGAGAGGAAGACCAAGGGAGGAAGAGAGGACCAGGAAATGACTGGATTGGGATCCTGATAACTTTACTCAAGGGTTATTCTGGGCTAAAAACAACATAAAATATAAATATGAAAAAGGTTGTAGAAGTGCCTGAGGTCACTCCAGCACATCTGCAGGGTTGGAAATAGGTTATTAATTCTCTGTGCAGCTGTGGGGTCAGCAGAGGGTGCCCGTGAGCAATGGATCGTTTGCATTTGCATCTGCTCGTGCATTTTTATGTTTTCTAGATGAAAGCAAAAGAACAAACCTGCTGTTTATATGCCTGTTGCCACCCGTCCAACCATACCAATTCCAGCTCAGTTTATTCAGTACAAAATAAAATAGACCACAGCAGACAACACTTCTTTTAGACTAATTCCATCTATCTTGCAGGTTTGAATCCCTGTATTTGGCAGTCAGCATATAACACGCCTTTCCATCGTGGGTGTGGGATTTAGGAGAGACTGAAGCATGGCAATTGTAGCTCAGCAAAGCAGCAACACAGACCTGCAGGTATCATGCAACTTGAAAGCCTCTAAGGTTGACTAAAGTCAACAGAAGAGTTGCTGTTGAGTCTATAGGGTGAAGGATGAAGTCCAGAATGGGACTGAAGTCAACTCCTGTTCACTGTCTTTTCTGCCTGTGGGTGATTTCATTCCCCTAGTTGTGTGTTAAAGCTCTGTGTGCAATTTGTAGTAATTTTTGTAGTGAATTTTCCTTTTCCAGCTACTCCCTCACATCCCCAGGCTGGTGGCCTCTTTGAAGAAGGAGGACTCTAATTCTGCAACCAGCTCTCTGGAGCAGCTGGCCGAGCTCATCCACTGCATGTTCTTCCGCTTCTCAGGATTTCCAGACCTCTACGAACCAGTCCTAGAAGCAATTAAAGTAAGACATGCACTTTTCAGTGATTTTTCTGCTTTCCATATGGAAATGTCATCCTAGCTGGCAGCCTAGTACAGAGGGACTGTCCTACTGGTAGGGATGTACTAACCTCAGCACCTGATGTTGTGGTAGAAGAAAAGGTTTAAAATTCTGAGTCAGCCCTGCCTAGGCAGGTTGAAGGAAGATACTTCTCTAATGGTGGGTCTGCAGAAGACCTGATGTTACCTGTAGCTATAACTTTATTCTGGAATTCCTCTGAAGGACTCATACAGACAGGTAAACACTTTTTTGTGTGGAGGCATTTTCATGTGAAGAGCAGGGAAAACGAATTGTGCGAACACTTCTGGCAGAGGAGAGTTGCAGATGCCCATTACTAACTCTCCATGGGCAAAGATCAGTCATAGAGACACAGGATCATAGAATCTCCTGAGCTGGAAGGGACCCACAAGGATCACTGAATCCAACTCCTGACCTTGCACAGGACAACCTCAAGAATCATACCATATGCTTGAGAGTGTTGTCCAAATGCTCCTTGGCTTGGTGCCATGAGCACTTCCCTGGGAAACCTGTTGCAGTGTCTGGCCACCCTGTGGTGGACACGTTTCCTAATATCCAACCTAAACCTCCCCTGACAGTGCTTTGTGCTGTTTCCTCGTGTCCTGTCACTGGTCATCAAAGAGAAGAGATCAGTGCCTGCCCCTCTGCTTCCCCTTGTGAGGACAGATAATGATTTGTAACAGAGAGCTCTCTTTCCAAGGCCCTTCCTATTCCAAACGAAGACCGAATTAAACACCTCTTGGGACAAAATGCTTGGACCTCCCAGAAGAATGAGCTGGCCTGCTTCTACCCACGCCTGGCATCTAAATCGGAGACGGGAAAGATTGGGTTAATTAACTTGGGAAACACCTGCTACATGAACAGCATCATACAGTCTCTTTTCATGGCTTCGGAGTGAGTTTTTCCTCCCTTTCTCCCCTTCAAGACTGCTCCAGGGCTTGCTTGTCACAGCAGCCTTGCGTGTCCCACACTGATTTTCCATCTTACAGATTGCATCTCTGCTTTTTTTTTTTTTGCAGCTTTCGGCATTCGGTGTTGAATTTAACTGAGGGCAACTCCCAGCCCCTGATGACAAAGCTCCAGTGGCTCTTTGCATTTTTGGAGCACAGTCAGGTAATTATTTCATGTTCTAGTTATTTGTTTGGACTGTCGGCTGCGGAAAGGCTCGTCTCCAAGTTGCTTCCTGCCAGCTCCAGTGTGCTGATAAGGAGCTGTGGATCTTGGTGGGTTTTTATAGCAGGACAAATTTTGTTTATATGAAGGAGGCTAATTTTGGGGGTGGAGGAGGAAAGCTTCTATCACCCAGGAAAGTTAGCTCTGTTCATACCAGGCTGCCTATCTTCAGCCTGTGGTCTTCTTGGGCTGGGCTGATGTAATAACTAATAGTTATTACATAATAGTGTTGACAATGAAGTCCATTTGGTAATAGTTTACATCTGTGGCCGATTGAAAAGCCTGTTGGTGTAAAGCAGAGGTTTTGTTTCTTGCTGTGCAGCAAGGAAAAAGACTGGAGCAGCTCACTTGTCCCGTTTCTCCACAGCAAAGCACAAGCAATCAATGAAAATTGCCTTAAAAGTTGTTTTGTTAAAAGAATAATAATAAAACTCCCCTTAGACTCCAATGCTTTGAATCCTCTGTATGTGAGGGAAAGTAAAATAAAAATAACACCCTTTAACTGATTATGAATGTTTGCATGACAAGCATGAAATCTAATAAAGTGACTCCTGGAGATACAGCTAAGTCATATCTAACTCTTCTCCTGAAAATGTGTCTTTCTGTCCCTAGAAAGACAAAATTTTGAAAATCCAGTGAATTTTCCTTTGTTAGGTAACAAGTCATCTGGGCTTCTCCATTTTCCAAGCTTTGACTGACAGAGCTGGCTTGTAGCATTGTGGTATTATTGTCACTACAGATGACTTGGGGCAAAAATGTAGACATCCTGTTAAATTTAATATTTGGTCATAGAAGTTGAGCAAGTACAGAAGCATATTTGCTTGTTGTATAGTTGATGGTTAATAGTTTCCTGCTCATTTCCTTTTAGTTATTTTTCTTCTTTGGGCAGTTCTTACAGTCACTTTTTTTGCCAAAGATGGGTCTTTTTCCATGTTAATTAGGCAGCTGCTTCCTAATGGCACCAATTATATTATCTGGTAACACAGATTACCTGCCTGCAGTGTTCAGAATGTTGCGAAGTTTAGTGGATTTTTTGCTTTGGGTTTTTTTTTTTTTTTATTAAAGGATTTGGTCAGAGAGATCCTGATCAAATTAAATGGAGCAACAAATTCAAATTCAGGCTGAATTAAGTAGAATTATCTGGATCAGGCCAATAAACCATTTTAAAACTGAAGGACAGACACATGGATATTTTATAGAAGCATATGTAAAATAATGTCTGAAATTCATCCTTACTGTCCTGGCTTGTAGCAAACCAAGAAAGTCTTCCTGTGCACTGGGATTAGCCTTTGTAGGGAGAAAAAAGGGACCTTATCGAGCACAAAACAGTGTGCTCCCAGTGAAGCAGCCAGAAAGACATTCCTCTCCCCTCCCCATCCCCCTGTTAAGAACTGAGAACAAAATCCCTAGGATTAAGTGCATTTCTTCTGTGTTGCTGTCAGCGACCTGCCATCTCACCTGAGAGCTTCCTCTCTGCCTCCTGGCCACCCTGGTTCACCCCTGGAGCTCAGCAGGACTGCTCAGAGTATCTCAAGTACTTGCTGGACCGGTACGTGACAAGCACCGTGATTTCAGAGCCTGGTGACAACAGCATCCCTAGCCCACACATAATGTTTAATGCTGACCCACAGGGAAATTAGGCAAGAGGCTAAGACTTGGAGGAGGTGGGAGAGTGGAGGCTTGCGGTGAGGGGTGGTGAGACTAGTCTAAGGCTCCTTGATAAAACTGTGATTGAGCAGTCTTAGGGGTAAAGTCAGAACTTAGCTCAGCTTGAAAATGTCTGCCTTTGCTCTGAAGGCAAAGGGAATTCATAGAATCATTAAGGTTGGCAAAGACCTCTATGATCATTGAGTCCAACCATTAACCTGACACTGCCAAGCCCACCACTAAACCATGTCCCTAAATGCTACATATATACATCTTTTGAACATTTCAAATGTTGAAAGCAGGAATGGTGATTTCACCAGTTCCTTGGGCAGTTTGTTCCAATGCCTGGCTACCCTTCCAGTGAAGACATTTTTCCTGATACCCAATATAAAATCACACCAAATTTAGAGATTTGCCTGACAAACCACTCAGCCTCCTCTGTAAAATGTTTTTTGCCTTTCTCTTACATAGAAATACCAACTCTCTGGTGTCCCAGTGTTCCCTCTGGAACTGGGGGGTTGATGTCACGCAGAGACTTCAGGTTCCCAAATCCTGCCCAACTCCTTCTACCTTCCTCCTGTAGCATCAGACCCTGGGGTACAGACAGGCTAACTGGGATTAAGTGCTTGGAGGGAAGAACGGGAACTCTGCTTTAGAAACTACCTGTGGGTGCTGTATTGATGCATAACACAGCCTTTTTCTCCCCTGCCAAAGACTGCACGAAGAAGAAAAAACCGGGAAAAGGATTTACCAGAAACTTAAGGAATCCAGCTTGATGTCTCAGGCGGTAGAGCATCATTGCTTAAACAAGACATTGATTGAGAAGATGTTTGGGGGTAAAATGATGACAAAGATCCGTTGCTTGAAGTGCCTGAATGTCTCTTCTCGAGAAGAAGCCTTCACAGACCTGTCCCTGGCTTTTCCTCCACCAGACAGGAACACGCATGGGAGCACATCTATTCTACCAGTGGAAGAAATCGGCCCACAGTTTATTGAGCCTCCTGAAAACACAGGCCAACTTACAGGGTCTCCCTGGATCAAGAGGAAGGCCCCCATGGCTGCGGACCCTGCAGCCCTGCCAGTGCTGGTGGAAACATTGGGTTTCCAGGAGCCAGGAGAAGCAGCGAACCCCTTAAGTGGCAATGATGTTGGCGTGGATAAAGCCAAAGACCCTCTCCTGGCTTTTGGGGAGCAGGCATGTGCTCCCAAGGACTCCAGATCTGTCCCAGATTTAATCAACTATTTTCTATCACCGGAGAGACTGACAGCAGAGAATAAATACCACTGTGAGAAATGTGCATCCTTGCAGGATGCCGAGAAGGTGGCGGAGCTGACGGAGGGTCCACACTACCTCATCCTCACGCTGCTGCGGTTCTCCTTTGACCCACGAACTATGAAGAGGAAGAAGATCTTGGACAACGTCTCCATCCCTGTGGTTCTCAAGCTACCCGTCCTTGTTGCTCCAGAGGAAACTGAGGAGGTTTGCCAGTGTGGGAAGGATAGTGCTGCCCAAGGAAGTGGCTTCATGTCTGTAGTATATGATCTCTGCAGTGTGGTGGTGCATTCAGGCATCTCCTCTGAGAGTGGCCACTACTACTGTTACTCCAGGGAGTGCACTGACACTGTCCCCCAGGGGCAGCCCCGGGATGGAACATCAAAACCGGCCTCTGACAAGCAGTTGGACTTTGAAATCCAGTGGTACCTCTTCAATGACACCAGAGTTTCCTTCTCCTCCTTCGAATCAGTCAGCAACGTCACCTCTTTCTTCCCCAAAGACACTGCCTATGTCCTCTTCTACAGGCAGCGGCCAGGCAGGCAGAGCTGCCTGCTGCACGAGGCCCTGGCTGAGGCCGGCCGCCTGCATGGCGAACCCTCCCTCCATAAGGACTTGATGGAAGCCATTTCCAAAGATAACATCCTCTACTTGCAGGTAACTCCTGCTGCTGTGCACAGCAGGGTGCGATCCTGCAGCTGTCCGCATTCCCACCCATCTGGGCAGCCGTGGGATCATGTCCTGCAGTTAAAATCCTGCAGATACCCACCTGCTCCCTGAAGCCAAATCCCTTTCCCTTTTTAGCACCCAGATAGAAACAGGTTACAGTTTAGTGATGAAACTGGGCACGGAGATTGGTACAAGACACCTTGTGGCTGTGCTCAGGGTTGACTTGCTCCTGTGCGGCCCTGGGACCTCAGCCTAAAATTTTGTTCTAAGTGTCTGGAAAAGATAGATTAATGGAATAGTTTGGGTTGGAAGGGCCTTTTAAAGGCCATCTAGTCTAACCCCCTGCGGGATGAGTAGGGACATCAACTAGATCAGGTTGTTCAGAGCCCCATCCAGCATGACCTTGAATGTTTCCAGGGATGGATTATCTACCACCTCTCTGGGAAGTCTGTGCCAGTGCCTCACCATCCTGATTGTAAAAAAATTGTTCTTTACATTCGACTCTTTCCTCTCCTTCCCACTTTTGCTCCCTGGTAACCGGCTGTTCCTTCCCACCACCTCTGGTGTTCACCTGAACCATTGCAAACTAGGTCTTTTTTCCCTTCTTTTCTTATCACAGAATCACAGAATTGTTTGGGTTAGAAGAGGCTTACAGACCATCTTGTTCCAACCCCCTGCCATGGGCAGGGATACTTTCCACTAGACCAGGTTGTTCAAAGTCCCATCCAGCCTGACCTTGAGCACTTCCAGTGATGGGACGTCCACAGCTTCCCTGGGCAAATGGGTGAGGTGGGAATACAAACTAGAACAGATTTCATTCAACTGGTGGAGTTCAACGCTTTCCAAACATTAGTGTCCCATATGACAGAAGCAGCATGTGGGGGAATTTGAGGGGTGCCTCCTTTCAGAGGTGATATGAAAGGGCTGGGTTCTCATTACTGGAGAGATGCAATGTTTTGCTGCATCCCTCTCACTGAACTCCAGAGATGAGCACGTGGCCTTCACACTCCCGTTTAATTTGGAGAAGGCTCCCAAGTGGAAGTAAACAGGCTCCTGGCTCCTCAGGGATGGTGGGAGCATTCCCCTACCAGGGTCCTTCAGCTGCTGATATCCTTGTGTTTTTTTCCCCCTTCCTTCTCCCAGGAACAGGAAAAAGAAGCAAGGAACAGAGCCGCCTACATTTCTGCCTTGCCAAAATCCCCGCTGTGGTGGAGAGACTTGGACAGGGACAAGGATGATGACAGCTCGTCAGGAGGCTGCAGCCCAGCAGCGGGCGGGGGTGGATCCGGCTCGTTTCATGGACTTGTCTTCTAGCCAATGGGTTAAACCAGATAAGCAATGTCCATGGGGCCAACCTGAAGCCAGAGGCTCCTCTTCCTTATCCTGATGAGCATCTCAGAGGATGCTAGGAAGCATTTCAATAGAAAAGGACTCAGGGGCTGATTTGGAGGCACCTGGAGGGTCTCGCTGCTTCCTATGCACTTGGTCTTCATGCCTTAATGTACCTAAGCTAACGTGATGAGCAGCTGCTGACAGCTCGGAGAAGTGCCCTTTTGCTTCAGTGCAGCCATGTCTTGTCTGCTGTGAGCCATGCCTCCAACCTGGGGAGGGGATGGGGGCAGGCATGGGGAGGATGATAGACCCAGCAGGGCCCCAGGCATGGAGATGTCTCATGCACGTCCTATCCGCAGATCTTCCCATGGCGCCAAGTTGGTTTTGGGGGGACCTCTGCTCAGTTAATTTATTTCTTTTTAATGTGCTTTTGAGAACCCACCTTGACATACCTCTAAAGGTAGAGAAAGGCTGAAAGGTCTGAAAAATGCCAAGCATTCAGTGTAGCAACACTGATCTGTGAGGCAGTGAGCTTGCAAGCCTGCTTGGTCACAGTGGCAGGTTGACCCAGAGGAGTTTTATGCTGCATTGCAAGGCACCCAAAAGAGACCGATGGACACGAACCCCTCCAGCCAAGAGAGACTGACCTGATCCAGCCGGGGTGTCTGGGCTCCAGTGAAGACCCGTTGTGTTACTGGTGACCTCTGGATGCTGTTAATGTGCATGGCAGGCCCAGACACACAGCTTTTTTTCCAGCTATGTCTTTAGGATTCGATTAGCCTCTTTTGTTGCTGCCATTTGATGGCTTTCTGGGCTGTATCTGTCCTTTAAAATTCAGGCATTCCTTTGGGATACCCTGAACTGAGCAGCAAATGACAGAGCCCCCCTAAACTCACTAGCTATGTTTTTTTTTAAGAATGCTGACTTGCAAGGAGAGTAGCCCAACCAGATATATTATATCAACCCAATATAAATACATACTATGTAAACCACTGTATTGTATAAATCAGTAATGGGACAGGGGCTGGGTTTGGTGGCAGGTGGCCAACTCAAGCCCCAGGCCATGCATCAGCAGGACCACAGCTCCCTCCCATCTCCCTCCTCAGCTGTTGTCCCCAGCCTGCTCCTCCCTCACACCTGTAGTAGAGATTTCTCTAGCTCAAGTGGCAGAGACTTGTGCCTTAGGTCCTAAGTGCAGGGCCTAATCATGACCATGGGGTATTGGGGTGGGAATATTGTGTTGCTGTGGAGAAAAAGGTAAAGCACAGACATTGCTATGGATAATGTGAGCAGAAAGTCTGCTAGAGAGGACACTTGGGATCAAATCTCTGGTGTATATTATTGTATTCTTTTATTGCCTTTCCTATATATAAATAAAGGAAATTAATTAATTCAAAATAGAGACTTAGTGTCTTATTGCAGTTCTCACAGCTATTGGGACGATGGGTCAAAAAAGGGATGGGAAAGCTGATGTGAGGAAGAGCATCCAACTTCAAGGATGTGGACAATCCTGCAGAGCTGAGGGCCCTCCATCAGAAGATCACAATCCTAATAGCAGGGTCTTGCAGATAAACAGTGGAGTGTTTGTTGCCTTTAAGACAGCTAGACTCAAGGCAGTGCTAAGAGGAAATAAATATGGATCCAAAGCTGAAGTTTCACAAAATGTACAGTGTTTCCTGGTTTAATCAATAGACTTCTATTTACCTCCCATTCAAAGAGGTTGGCCAAGGTTTTCCTGTTGCTGTTGTACTAGCTCCTTTCTTTGTGCTGGAGTGTCACCTGGAGCCTTTTTCTGGGCAATATGCTATAAGGTGCTTTTGTAGGAGACTGCCTTGATGAGAACCTAATCTAAATAATGAAGGCAGATAATCAAACTAACATGGAAAATAAAGAAACTGTATCAAAGCTATGCTCTTCCTTGAATATGTCTCTTTTTCCCTCCCCCCAAGATATTCTAGGATGAGCAGAGGCAAACAGCATGTAGCGCTCAGTATGGATGGCAACCTGGAGTGGTGTAATGAGGTTGTCTGTAATTATGAGCATTGGACTTCCCTTCTGGACTCAGCCAATCCCACTATGTCATTGATGAACGTATTAAATAGTATTGGTCCCAGCACGGATCCTTAGGGGACACCACTCTTTGCTGATTTCCATTTGGACACTGAGTCACTGACTAACTCTTCTGATGCAGCCATCCAGCCAATCGCTTATCCATCCAACAGTCCAGCCATCCATCAAACCCGTATCTCTCCAATTCAGAGGTAAGAATGTTACAGGGGACCATATTAAAGGCCTTACAGAAGTCCAGTGTAGCATGAATATGGTATATTACTATCTGTGTTACATCAATTGTAGTGTACACTATACTACTAGTGTTAGTAGTGCCATTGATACTTGCATATGGTATATTGACAAAGTATATGCTATAGTATATGTGATAGTATGGCCCATACTGTCTGTCACACATGCCTCTGGTTGAGATTAACCCATAGGAGACTCTTTTGCTCTTGGTTTGGGATACTAGATGTGCTGCAGATGTGAGATGTTGCTACTCTTGTCTAAAAAGGGTGTTACAGGGGCTGTGCTTATGGATGTGTCTTTCCACAGTTGTCTTTTTTTTAAAAGAAAGTACACGTAAGTGCCTTGAAGGGGAGGGTTGAACTTTTAACTCTGAGAAAAAAATTTGTCCTTAGGTTCTACGGGTGGTTTGGTGTCCTGAGCTGAGTCTCACAGGTGCCAAGCTGCTGATGGGAGTAGAGGAAAGCAGCACTTGTCCTCATCCTGCACACACTAAAGCAGATATGTAGTGTGAAATCGAATTTAGCACCTGAAAAATACATGGTTTGGGTTCTGGTATCAGGAAAAACCCTAGATGCATCCTAAAGGCTCTTATTACCCAGACAGGACAACCTGAAGCTGTAGGAGACACTTGGTGACATGCTGGAAAGATGTTCTGAAAGCTTTAAAGGTGCTACATAACCAGACTTGGATCTGCTCATGAATTCCCCCCTTCTCTCCCCGCTCTGAATCCATCCTGGGAATCACCAGTGAGAGATGTCTTTTTATTATCATTCTTTTATTTTCCCATTGCTTTCCCTTTGCATATACAGTACTTAAAAATGAGATCACCTTCACGTCAGGCATGTACCATGTTTATTAACAGCAAAAAAGTATTATCTAGGCTTCACTCAAGACTGATTTACAGGATAAATAATTGTTTCAAATTACTTTAAAAAAAACCAAACAACAAACCCCCAAAGAATAAATTAATAACTTAAGTGATTAGCTGTCCACAGTGATTTGAAAACTTAATAACCATTCAAACAGTGACACCACAAGAAGACACATACTGTACAGTTTGCCACAGATTACTCTTGTCCTTCCTTCTACAAATGGAAATCAAAAAATTAAAAATACCCCTCTTTAAGAACAGTCATAGGCTTTGAAACACACAAAACATCCCTGCGAATCGGCTGCTGATGCAACAGCTTCACAGCCAGGGCTCCGACCCCTCCTCGCAGCAGGTTAAGAGACAAATGGAGAAAACTACCCTAATTTGGCTGCGTCTCTTTCCACACAATGGTGGCCAAAGTCAGTGCTGACTTTGCCAAGGGCTGGGTTGAGTGGGATATAACTACTCTAAACGTTTGGTCCTAACCCTACGGGATTCATCAACAGTCTCCCTGTGGAGCCCAGGGTCCTGCTCCTTTCCCCTCTCTGTGATGTGCTTCAACCACCACGTCCAAAGGGCTCTCAAAAACTGTGGTATTTTCAGGGTCAATGTGGCAGCAGAACACTGAAACTGTGCAAATGGCTTTTCCCCCACCACCCTTGCTCAGGAGAAAATCCTGCCAAGTTTTTTACACCTTGGTAGTTAAGGATGAAGGGGTTTTTAATGAGTTTTGCAAAGCAGGATGTGCAGTGTTGTGTGTGATGCTGGGCATGACAACAGGGTAGCACCACATGCTGCCCAGCCATTGCTAGAAGACTCAAAACAGCTCTTTGCATTACTGGTTGTCAATTAATTACACCTCACGACACATCTGTGAGGTGGGGAAATAAGTATTAAAAACCTTCATTTTACAAGCCGGAGAAAAAGTAGAATACAGAGTTCAGATGAACCTGTAGAGTGTGGTGTCACTCAAAGAATGACAATAAAAATGATGGTTTCTTATCTCCTGGTCTTGGGGTAAACCTCTTCCAAATAGTCAACCCACTGGCCTACACACAAATCTGTTGTATGTTAGCATTGGGCTGCCTTCCTGATTGGAAGCAAGTCTGTTGAGAAGCTCTTTTAGCTCAAGAGATGGAGCCAGGTGGCCCAGCTTCTGTTCCAAATGTTACTGGCTGATCTTAAAATTTGGACACCACGTGCCAGGACCAGCTGGCCGTAGGTTGGAAGGGGGACAGCTGTTTGGTGACACCTTGCTACATATCAACTACTGAACTAACAACCTGTTCAACAGTACAACACTGGGAGTTGTGAACAAGGAGATAAAATTGTGGCTACAATGATGAGACACCAAGGACAAGCTGACAAGAGGGATGAACTGCCTCAGGCCAAGGAGAAATCAGGACCAAAAGATGCACATTTACCTGCAAGAACCTCATTAACATCTGCAAGATTATTGCATACATGTGGGCAGGTTGGGCAAAGAGAGGCACACAGACTCATCAGGGGCCCTAAATTGGTTTATTTGCCCTTGTGAATTGATGCTGGACTGGTCCCTCTGGTTTTCTTGACAGTTCTTTGATGTCTATGCACGTTCTCTGGCTGGTGCCAGGGTTAGGCTTCGCTCTTCCCCATTCCTGTTACAAGTGGGGCTTCTCCATAATCACAGCCCCACTGCACCCATTTCATTCAGACAGCATCCCTTCAATGGGACACATAGTGTGGGTGAGTGCCAACTTTTACATGGAATGGAACTTTCACATCACCAGGTGAGAAAACATCAAGGCAGTGCAAGCATGACTTGAGAAAACCATTCTCTTCCCTCCTAGGCCAGAAAGATCAGACAGGACCTGGAACTATTTTAACATCTTCCTACTGAAGTCCACACCATATAAGATCTAGGCATAGCTCTATCCCTCTCAAAGAACCATGATCAATGGGTAGCCAAAGCAAGCCAACTCTTCCTGGTATGATGACCTAGTCTGGGCCAGCCAGCCCTTTCCCAGGTGCAAGGGATGGCCCCAGTATGGATTAGTTTCTCTCGCTGGTGAGTATGGCCGCAGGGGTTCAGCTCTTTGCCTTGCTACTTAGCTTCATGGCTTCATAGGAGAAGTGGCCCTGTTCCAGTTTTGGATGTTATGGGGCTCTAAACAACACTTTTGGCCCCTTCCCTCACATGGAGTCTACACTGAACCCCAGCAACACAGGATCTCAGGATGGAAGAACTGTCTCTAGTCCCACCTCTTGCTCCAAGCAGGTTCAGCTATGGGGTTGATCCAGACTGGTCCTGGAAAGCTCCAAGAATGAAGATGGTACCTTGCAGGACAACCCTGTGAAGCCATGGCACTGCTGCCCCATGAACAGCTCATGAAAGCCCCACAGCAAGGTGTGTCCCAGCACATATCGGTCCCCACCACATTTCTTGCAGGGCTTCTCCTGCCCATCTCAGAGCTGGGTGAATAGACCAGGGATCCCTGAAAGCCAGACCACTGAGGGATCATGTTGTCAGACAGGATGATCCAAGGAAAGTGAAATGCCTTGACTAAGTCCCAGGAGAGGTGGGAGCTCCCCTCTCACCAGTGCCTGGCTTTTACTGAGCAAAAGCCTGCTCCACAACCTGCAAATCTCTATATATCTGACTCGAGACTCATGCCAAAGGAGCACATGGTGAGGACCAATACTCAAGCCCCTGCGTTCTCTCCTTCCAAGCTTATTTTCTCCCACATATCACCCTTGTCAGTGGCTCGTGGCCCAGGGTCCAAATCCATCCTAGTTAGCTGCCATCAGCCCAAGCCTCAGCTACCTTTTAGTTCTGGCTATGTGATTTGTCTTATCTGCCAGACTCTCAGCTTTGCCTTGGCACAGTCTGTGCTCACACGTATTTTCTTTTTCCAGCTTGAGACTAAGCTTAAGCCTGGCATCCTTTTGAAGCTGGACATGCATTTCCCACTAAACACTCAAACGTTTGTTGAGAGCAAATCAGCTCCAAGGCAGCTCACACACCTCAACAGACAGAGGAACTGTGGGCAGCAGTTGCACACTCACAGCAAGAGATACACACTTTTGGAGACTTTTGCCTTTAAAACCAACAGCTTAATCACTTTAAAGCTTGGGGAAAGCTTTGAGCCATAGGCCTGGTGCTTCATAAAACTAAATATCGAGGTCATGGTGCTTGTCCTGCTACACACATGCAAGCACATCACTTTTCTAAACGGGATCACAGAGCTGTAGAACAGGCTCTGACGTGAAGGCTCAAGCCATTTTAATTGCAATTAAAATGAGTAATTTGCAGTATTCTCAGCTTCCTAAAATACCTATTTCTAACAAAAGAGTCAGTCATACTTGAGCATCCAAGTATAGAGTGGATGTGATAAACTCAATGCCTTCAGGACAAAGGTCTTGGCAGTCTGTGTAATTAAAGCAGCTGCTTTTCAATATTGTTTAAGACTAAATACTACACAAACATTAATCATCGGGGACTGCTGTAATCAGCTCAGCAATCATCATGGATGACTATTTCCACTGAAGCCATTGATTACTTAGCCTTCAGGAGAGGTTGATACAGTCATGTCTATACAGCATAGAGTCTGTGGGCTGCTACTTAGTCTGGAGGTGCTCTTTGCTTGGTGCTGAGCAGGGAAAAAAATGGGGGAATGTATTTGTTTTCTGTGAAAACACAGACTTCACTGCAAAGCAGAGAGGGACAAGCAACCAGCAGTTGTAAAATAGCTACTTTTGGGCTGTTTTGGTCCTTGGTCTGCCAAAAGCAATGGGCCAATTAGTGGGGATGCTCATGAGAGCAAATCATCAAAGCAGGGGATCTGAGCTTGGGGAAAGAGCTATCCCATGCCAATGCTTGCCCCATGAAGAAATACATTTGTGAAACATGGGGAAAAAGGCCTAGTTTCTCCAGTATCACAAAAGGCTTTTTCAGTCTTAATGAAAACTTTGGATTAAATGTGGGAGTGGGCACTGGACGCACCCAGTCCCAGTGCAGAAGCACAGGGCATCGATTCAGCAAACTGCATCCAAACTCACTGTGTTTCAATCAAACCCATCAGGGTCTCAAGCCACTGCACCATCCGAAATGACTACTGCTGCTGCCTCCACGTCACCTGCTCACTTCCATGGTACCAAGATGCAGTGATGAAAGGGGCAATAGAAATACAGAACACTGTACTCTAGTCTTTATGTCGTCATCTCACCAGGCAAGCGTGCAAACCCCCAACAGGAGGCAGTGGCCCTTACAGGCTGTAACACATTACATGATCTTCAGAAAGCATCTGACTGTGCTAAATCTTCCCCTTTGTGTTTTTTTTTTCCTTCTAGTGATTATTATTTTAACCATAAACATTAGGATATTTGCCTCATTATTTCTGTAAAAGCCCAACACCTCATTGTCTTAGATGGGTTGTCAGAGCTTTTTCATTGCCCTTTCATGGCATGCAAGAAGAAAATATAAAAAATAGTGTTGAAAGTTCAAGTTATTTTACCAGCATACCCTTAAGGGACTGGTATCCCATCCCCGTGGGGGGATCTGGCCCTTTCCAAGCTCAGGCCAAGATTAAACAAATATGTTAATGCTTAAGCATTAATGATCAATACAGCTTGGTGGTGGTGGTGGAACACAGAGCTCACGGCCCTGGGAGAGGTTCAGCTTGCAGAAAGAATAGCTCCAGCTATTTAATAAATATTATTACCTAATCTTTCTAATGTCTCCTTCATTTGGTTCTCGGTTTGCGGTCAACCTGTTTATTCGTGTCAGCGCTTGCTGCCTGGCAATCAGGCTCCTCTGTGGTAATCATCAGTTCTTCCTGTTTTCATGAGATCATGAATTATTATCTCTGCATTAAACTGTCTCATCCTTCTGTCTCTCTGTGACCAGCAGCTGCCTGGGGAGTGATCCCAAAGCCTGGATGTGTTAAGGATGCTGGCAAGGAGCAACAGCAGATTCCCACCCATAATAAGAGCATAGGGTTTTTAATGTCAGCACACCCCATTTCTGTGTTGAAGAAACATCACTGAAGATGAGGAGGAAACAGTCCAGCCTTTTGCACCCTCCACAAACCAACCATAACATTATGTTCAAGCTAATACTGAAACACCTTGCTCAGACTCTCCTGACCAGCCTTTCCCAAGCCTATGACCTCACCATCAACTGACTTTTCAAATACTCTTCTTCTTTCTTCCAAGAAACATTCCACCAGACCTCCTCAATCAAGACCAACCTCTGCATCTGCCTTCTCCCAGTCCTTGCAGCAGCCTTCCACTCCCTTCTTGTCACCATCCTTACACCAGTCCAGATACACAGGGTCTCCAGAGCCTCCCTGCACCCCTCATACTCTACCAGAGAGCTTCCCACAATGGCCAGGGATGTAGGGCTCTCACTCTGTGGTCTTCCTTTTGCACCACAAAGGGCAGATTTTGATTCTTAGAATCAGATTTACAGGAATTGATTTCAGATAGGCAGTGGATCAGGGCTTAAATTCTGCCTTCCAAAGCCCATTTCTTCAGCCTGTTGACTTTGACAGATGCTGGAGAATATCAACAAAAGACACTCCAACAAACTCGTGTGAGCATGTGCCAGCATATATGTGTGTGTATGATGGGGCAAGTCCTGAGCTTCTAAGTCAGTTCAGTGGGATAGTGTGGATGCTCTACAAGCTCCTAAAGGTTAATAACCCCAAACAAAACCACAGGGGCTGTCTGACCAGGAGGAGAACAGCCCTCAGAGGTTTTCTAAATAATATGCTCAAGAGGTTGGACAACAAAAGAGATTTCAAAAGGAATGGTCCTTGCTCAGTTTAGGAATTGGGAGGAGGCAGAGAAGAGGACAACCATAAGGAGTGGAGAATCAGAGCTGGGGAATGATGTCCTATGGGAGATGCTGCAAACCTGCATGGCATGGTTTGGGGTATGGTACGCAAGAAGATGGGGAAAGATGATGCAGTATTAGCACATACAAGGTGGCTTTAATAGCTGTAAGCAGAAGATGTGTAGGGTGAAACCTGGTATTGCTAAGTCGAAGTTCCTGGATAGTGCATCCAGCAGCTAAAGCACAAACCTAGCCACCGAACAGAGTTGGTCTTTATCACTGGCAAACAGCATCCGCCAAGTCTTCCCCTGAAATTAACTTTTGTTTTGTCTTAAGAGAAATTAAAAAAAAATGAGACCCCCTTCCCTCCACAGACAAGTCTTAGAAATCCAGCCCAAGTGGAGTTGTGTAAAACCCACAGGACGTTGGCCTGTTTTGGTGCGTGCTGCAGGCACTACTGCTTTGTGTTCTTGGCAGGCTCCGAGGACTGCCGCACATCAGTCCACTCCTGCATGGTGCTCTGCAGCGCTTGTGTCTTCTCCTTGTCCACTTGCACGTAATCAACCTTCTCATCTGAGGCGACCGACGAGGTGGAGGGCTGTGGGGAGGAAAAACAGGGCACCATCTGGTCACTCAGCAGCATCCTGGTCTTACCCCTCGCTCCTTCCTGCAACAGCACTGTTGGTGTCACAAATCCACCAGGACAATTCCTGCTTTCTTGCAGACTCCATAGCTCATTAACCCTCCCCATAACCTGTCCAAGAGTCTTGGATGAAAGATTTCAGTCTTCTCTGCCTCTTGCTGGCATGAGACTGCGGTGCAATGAGAGGATAGGAAGAGCACCTTGGTCTCTACCTTCCCACAAAATCTGGGACACAGATATTTGGTTGTAATTTTGCTCTCTAACTGCTGATACTGCAAATTCAGCCTTGTATCTTGCTCATTTTCTTGTAAAGAGCTGAAGAACTCTTGCAGATATACATAAAAATCCCAGCTCCATCTCTTGTAGCATTGCTAATTCTACCCACCTATGACACTAGCTCATTTTCAGCCCCAAAACAGATATGTTTGCAGGTCCATGCAGAAGACGTGTTGAGGAACAAGGAGATACTTTTTATCATAGTTTCCAGAGTCCTGGAGCTTTTTCTGCCTCTACAGTCATTTCAGAGGCCCTCCAGCTGCTTGCAGCTGGAGTCAAATAATGTTTTTTAATGGTCTAGAATAACTTTCCAGGATGGGATAAAGTTAAATGGGTGATACTTGCAGAAATATTGCTGGGCAGAAAGAAACCATCAAGGGACAGCTGTCAATTAATAAAAAGACTTAACCAATGGGATGTTTTGCCTAGGAAACAAGGTGGTGTTTGAGAAAGTGAGGCCAACTAACAAGTGGTTGCCACAAAGGTTTACACAATCCCTGTCCTTCACTGTCCCTTCACTCAGGTGCTGCTTTGCTTGCGTCAGTCTCTCCTTCCCCCTTCAAGTTTGCTCAGGATGGCATCTAGCAGGACCTGCCCTTGGTCCCTCCCCAGCCCACTCTGTCACCTCTGGGTGTCCTCTTCATCTTGGTATATGGCCTTGCTGGGGAGGTTGTGAAATCTCCATCGTATGAGACTTTGAAGTCTCATCTATCACCTCAGGAAAGAGAGCTTCCTTTGGATATGTGGATGTCTTGAGATATTCCATTGCCCTGTTTTCCTATGATTTGCTTTAAGATGGTGTTTGTTTTCCCTGTGTATGAACCTGGAGAAAAAGCCACTAACATCTGTGTCTTTAGGAGCTTCCCTTTCCACATTTCCATGTGACACTTTGCAGAAGTATCCCACTTCCTGACCCATCTTCTCCCCACAGCTCCTTCTCACCAGGCAATGGCTTGATCAGCTTAACATAATTTAACTTTCAAAGGTCAGTTTCAATTTTTGAAAGCAGTCTGTACTTTTTCTGCCCAAATGACACCCTTTAGAAGCACCTGACTGGCAGGAGACAGGTTCCCAGCATTTTCTGAAAAAGCTCCTGAAAGTATTTCAGATATTTTCTGGTGGAAAACCCAAGTCTAGTTTGGGACTACCTATTGTTTTGAAGGAGAAAAAAACCACCTCTGGTACTTCTTAGGACACCTCCTGACAGATTTTGCATATACAATCTCCAGATGAATTTCTGGTCTCATCAGCACCCCTGAGCCCCTGCACATCCATGCTTCTAGTGACACTTTCAGCAAGGCTGCAGACATGCAAGAGAGACTGAGTCTGACCTAGAGTAAATATAGCAGAGGGTTATAGAATGGTTTGGGTTGGAAGGGACCTTAAAGATCATTTAGTTTCAACCATGCCATGGACAGGGGCATCTTCCACCAGATGGGGTTGCTCAAAGTCTCATCCAGCGTGGCCTTGAACACTTCAGGGATAGGGCACCCACAGCTTCTCAGGGCAACCTTGCCAGTGCCTCACCACCTTCACAGTAAAAGATTTCTTCCTAATATGTAATCTAAATCTACTCTCTATCAGTTTGGAGTCATTCCCCCTTACCCTATTAGTCCATGCCCTTGCCAAGAAGTCCCTCTCCAGCTCTCCTGCAGCCCCTTTAGGTACTGGAAGGTGCTACAAGGTCTCCCTGGAGCCTTCTCTCCTCTAGGCTGAACAATTCCACCTCTCTCAGCCTTTCTCCACAGCAGAGGTGATCCAGCCCTGTGATCATGAGAGACCCTTGAGACCATGGTCCAGGGCTTTGGACGATGCTATTACCCATGTGCACAGAACCCCTTAAAAATGCATCAGTTTTAATCAGAAGTCTACAAAATCCCCCGTACCTTCCTGTGTGGCCCTGGTGAGCTTGGCTGGAAGTCCAGGGCCAGGTAATCCACACTCCCCGAAGTCTTTTTAGGTGCTGGGCTGTTGGTACCACTAGGAACAGGAGAAGCAGAAATGGGGTTTTGCTAATGCAGGGAAGAGACAGGAGAGATAATGAGGATTAAAATGGGAATAAAGAAAAAAGGGAATTAACACAAATCCGGCAACAAAACGCCTTGGTGGCACGTTTTTAAGAGCCTGGATATTTGGTCACCTGTGTCTGGGACCAGGGTGTGCAGAAGTGCTAGGGGACTACATGTGCGCTAATATTTGTGCTAACAAATATTTCAAGCTCATGTCCTTGATTTCATGAACTGGAGCAGTTCTGCAGCCTTTGTGCAGATTTTATTCACATGCCTGACAACAGATGTGGGCTTTAGCATGTCCCAGGAACCACACCTCAGTGAGGCCAGGCCAGCTCTGGGATCCTCACTAATCACGACCATGCTACACAGAGCATAGATTTCCTCTACCCCATTAGTTACATAGCCTCAAAAATATGCTTAAGTCAGCAGCTTCACAAAGGGAGACAAAATCCCCTCCCTGTAAGCGGTGCCGCTCCCTGCTGCTGCTCTGATAGCCCCTGCCCTCCACACAAACATGATGTCACTAGATACAAGGAGGAAAAAAAAATGAAAAAAATCAAGTTCAATTAGGAAAACACACCCTGACAATCCATATACATTTTTATCCCCCCTTAATTCCTGGCAAAGTGAGTGATATATGTTTCTGCTCTCATATACATTTAAAACCTCAATGGGACATGTCATTTTCAGAACGAAATGCACTGTTTTGTGCGTGCAGGGATGTATGTAAGGATGGACACAGTACTATCTGAGCACTTCCATGTCATGAGCTAGGAATACATTTGCAGAGTTGAGAAACATGTATGTCCTGTCAGCAGCATCCTCCTTAGCTGTGGGGCCCCTTACCATTGCCACATAGTTCTCCTCGCTGTCTCCCGAGTCAGTGCTGGTGATGCTCTGGGAGGAGACAGGGCGACAGTACTGCAGAGAGCCCGCGTTGAACGTCTGGCTGCAAGGACAAAGGGTGGTGTGTTATCCGTGGTGGCAGGTGCTGCTTGCCCATTGCCAAGGCGGGATGGGAGAGGGCAGCACCTGATGTCTACAAACATTACCATGCTGCAGTATGGGGACCGGGCATGAAGAAGAGCTAGTGGCATTAAGGTTCTCCAACCTGTCTTTTTCATGGGTGAGAAATCACCAGGTTTGGTCTTCTCATTTCTTTTCTTTCTAGAATTTTTTAATAACACCTTGCTTGCTACATACCCATAACTGTCCTGCTATTATCTACACAAATCAGGCTCCATGAACTCTTTTATCTCACAGAAAACATTTAGTTGTAGAGGATGCAGGGCCAGCCTTGGTGAAGCCTCTCACCTCCAGCCTCCTCACAGCTATAGGATTTACTTACTGTACAGGGCCCTATCCAAATTTTTTGCTGGAAAACAAATCCTCTGAGGAATTGTCTTGCTTTCAATTGGCCAAATCCAATTATACCGAACAAAATAATGAAATCAGTGTCTGGCATTAAAGCACGTCTCTTAAAAAGCTATTCGTTGCCTTTCAGTAAAGCAGGGTCATATGATTAGCTGATAAGGGAAAAATCCATTAGCTTCTCCAGGGTTGGACGTCTTGTCAATCAAACCCTGCTCGCTGCTTCCCAGTGCAGTGATTGCAGCACGCAGAGCTCATGCCCTGCAGTCAGTCTCCACACAATCCAATTTATTAGAGAAGTCATAGCAGCCGAGCTTTGCTTCTGCCTTTCACTGGACAATATCAGATCATGAATTAGCAGCAGAGCTGGAATTGTGTGAATCCTGTTATTTTTGGCTGGCAGACACAGCTCTGAAGAGCTTTGGTTTAATTTTGCAGACTTCCTTCAGGCTAGGCTTTGCTTTCAAGGCAATGAAAACACGTCTTGGTCAGACTCTGAGAGTGTCACCCTGTTTTGAGACTACAGTGGGGTTTTTGGGGAGATGGCTGTATTTGAAATCATGCCCCACACCCCTAGTGTGGTTGAGTTGGTCTGGCTCAGCTGGGTCATGAGTTGTGGTGGACCACAGGTCCCGTGTCAGAGCCACAGCTCTCCAGGCGTTGTCAGATCCCAGAAACAGGAAATGTCTTCAAGGGATCTTAATTAGCTGCTCAGCCACATGCTGGGCTTTCATGTGAAGTCCCAACCTAAACGATTTTATCTTTCTGCCACCAGCTGTGATGTGGGGAATGTTTAACCTATGGCAGAGGTTACTGTGGCTACATGTCGACACCAGTGAGAGCAAGAGACGAGAGAGCTGCTGTTGGACCAGAGCAAAAATTCATTCCCCAGTCATTACTCACGTTGGCCTGGACCAGGATTTTGTGACTGGCGATTTGAAGGGAAGCTCATCAATGACAGTGTTGTTCCTCAGGTCCAGTGGTGATGGCTTTGCTGCATAGGGGAAAAGCCTTTATTCAGAGGCAGCATGTTCCTAGAATTCACAATCCATGACTGTCATGAGAGGGTCCCTAACAAATGGTTGATTACTTCCCATTCTGCTAATCAGCTCCTCAGCCCGCCTGCTGATGACAAATACCCCCGACCAAAATCCCTGTGCTCATTTATGCCAGGACCGAGAGAAAACAGTGGATTTCTCTCTCTGAACCGCAGCCCCAAAGCGGATGGGTGGTCCCAAAAGCAGAATGTGCCTCCTAGGGAATGAAGATCTGCTAAAAATGCCCAAACCCATTCATCAGGGAGCTGTGATAACCCATTAGACAGGGATAAGACCAGGATCTGACAGCTCTGAGCTGCCTACATCTGGAGTGTTTTCCCATAGGGAATGGGAAAGGACATCTGCAGGGCAAAATGAAAGCTCTTCTCATCACGGATAGTTCATCAGGTGGAAGAGAAGGTGCTGTGCTCCAGCCCCAACCCTAGACCAGAGCGTTAATGGGGTGGTTAGATGCTGACACCCTAAAAATGGGAGCCTTTCTCCTCAGGATCTCCTTGGCAACCTGTCAGGACTGGGGAGGGATTTGGAAGATATTGGCAAAGCCCTGAAGGAAGCAGTTCCTAGAACCAGCCAGTAGGAAACAGTAGGAAAAATTTGAGTCATCTGAATATAACATTGAGATTTTGGGGTGGAGTACAGGGAGGCATGCAGGCAAAGTGGGGTGAGATCTTGCCTGTGACACGCATCTCCTGTAAAGGCCTGGAGGGGTTTGAGATGGTCTGTTCAAGCACCATGAAAGCTGTATTTGCACTACAGAACCCCTGAAAGAGGAAGGGGGAGATCTGAAGGTCTGGCTGTGCTGGCAGTAGCAAAGCACACTCCACCTAGGACCATGCACAAGATGACAGATGTAGCCTGAAGTATCAGAACAGAAGAGTTCCCGGAAAGATTTGCCCACAGCCATCCTTACCTTTCCGGTCAGGTTTGAGGTTGCGGTTGACTGGTGGGGGCTGGATTTCACTCAACCGTCTGTGGCACTGCACCATAGCTCCTCCCTTATGCACGGGAAGGGTGGCCGAGGACAGCCCCACCAGGTCAAAGTGATGCGGCCCAGGGCTCATGGGGATGTAGAGGTTTTGGGCATTGTCGTTGGCTTTCTCGGCATGGATTAGGGGCGAGGATCCAGGGTTCATGGGGACGTAGTTGTCCTCGGAGTCGGTACTGTGGGAGCGGGCCACTGCTGCCTTGGCTTGCTGGGGGACAAGTGGAAGGATGTGCTGTGAGTATGAGACTCTGTGAAACCCCAACCCACTATAAACCCTTCATCTTGTCATAAATGAACATACATTTGAGTGGGGAACCGCACTAAAATCTAAGCACAGAGGGAAGGGATGGTCTGCCCCCTCCTTGGCCATCAGTTTGCATGGAGAGATTCTACCTCCCCTGTTTTCAAGACATTGCAACATCCTAAGTTTTCAGAGCTGTCTTAATTGCCCAGACTTGAGCATCTTCTCATGATCAGAGTGAGCTGCAGAAACATGCTTAACCTGGAAAGCCTTTCTTGCCTGGGCTCTGGCCATGTCTAAAGTGCAATATGAAAGGCTGCTTTAATGTGATTTCCAGCTCAGGAAATCTTAGAAAGTGCACAAAAGAGGCTGTTCTGGCAATGTGTCAAAATTCAACTCAGAAGCATCCAAGGCTTTCAGGAAGAAGTCAGAATACTGGGCACTCCTTTTTTTGGCCAAAGCTCCAGGTAGACACCCTGCGTGGAAGCAAAGCTCTGCATGTGGTGCTGGGTTAGGTGGTTGTCATTCCATCTGTTCCCTGCAGGCCACCATGGTTTTAACTCAAATCATTAATAAAACCCTTCTTGACTTAGCTCTGCAGGACTGCACTGTGAGGTCCAACCAGGAACTAACTTGTTTCTGAATCTATAAGGGGCAAGAGGTACCTATGGTGTGGTAGCCAACACCAAGGCCAACTCACCAGGTAGGAGTTGTACCCATCGTTCATCGACTCGACTGACTGCACAGCACTGCCGCCCCCGTGCTGGGGGTACTCGTACGTCTCACAGGAAGAAGCTGCAACACAACCACAAATGCACAGTGTGTCCCACCACAGCTGCTAACAAAAAGGGGTCCCTGTAAACAAGGCACTGTGCGGGCAGTATGTGTTCTTGTTGACTGAGATGCTGATGAGAAGGCATGGTCTCCAGTCTGTCGCAGACTCTCTGCTATGCTCCTTCCTAAAGAGCATCTCTCTGATGCATCAGCACAACTGCATGTGCTGTGCAGACCTAACCCGGTTCTGTCAAAGTACTGCACAATCCCAGGGCTAATGTCAGATAGGGTAGAACGTAGTGACAGAACTGGTTTAAGGGAGAGCTCTGTTAGAGCTTGCTCAGCAGATGTAAGGACTGGCAGCCTCTGGTAAGGAGAGGATGGGGTGAGGATGAGTGCTGAGCTCTTAGACCAGTCTGTCTGCTGCTGAGCATGGGTTTAAACTCAGCTTAAATGTTGGCATTTAGGTAGGAGGAGATGGAAGAGGCAATTCAGAGAGCTATGTATAAAACTTACAGTGTGTTTTCTCTCCAACCACTTTTTCTAAGTGCAATTATACCATTCTAGGTACAAGGTTTGGAAAGGGCATGGTCATCTATGGCCCACCCATGGCCAATGGGAATGGCATCTCTACTGCACTGGGAACTTTGGGTCTTGGAGAGGTATAAAATCAAGGTGATGTGCAAGTTGTGCAAATGCAAGGTTTTGCTGGCCCACTGTGGTGAGCAAAACCAAGGCAGCTCCAGGATGAAGCATGTTCTGATAAACCTGGTTAGGAACTGAAGTAAAGGCAAACTAAAATGGCTGAAATCACAAAAATCTGGTGAAGGGCTCCATGAGCAAGGAGGTTTGGGGTTTTGGTTCAAGGTACAACACAGCCAAGAGCCAGCTGAGCAGCTCTGGTGGGCAGAATTCTGTGGATGCTTCTCCATGCCTGTTGAATACAAAAACCAGAGCCAGATCCTGACTGTGGAGACGATGGCTGATATCAACAGCACCCCAGCCCTCCCACAACCCAGTCGGACTGATCTGCCTAAGGCTGCTAGACAGGACAAAGCCACTCCTTGCTCCCCACCCCTAAATTCACCTCGGTGCAGTCTGCTGTTCTCCACTGCTGGCAGCGTGTTTCTCCGGGGAATGGTGGCTGCCATGGGGGCCAGACCTAAATTTTCACCGGGCTGGAACCGCTGGGGTGGGCTGCCCCACCGTGGCTCTGTCTGCCCAGGTTTTGGGGGCCGTGGGGGTGGTGCAGCGGGAGAGTCGTTGGCGGCCACAGCCAGAGCATTGTGGTTCTTGTCCAGTGTAAATGTCCTGGGGATCTGATAGATGGAGAGTGGGGTGGCAGGGATGTCATAGGAGTCCGTGGAGAGCTCCCCAAACTCCTTGCATAGGGTGTTGTTGGGAGTCTTGTAGGTGTAGACCTCCTCATTATCTGTTTCGGAGCTGGTGAGGCTTGACTTGGGGTGTGTGTAGGAACCAAAGGCGCGTGGGAGATCGTACGCACTGTCCCTGAACTCCGAGTTGTGCCGGCTGGGTTTTGGCAGGCTGTAGAAGCCGTGGAGCTGCCCACTAACCCCATTCACGCAGTGGCCATTGCCCTGTGAGAGCTTCTGGACTGCTGTGTCACTCCGCATGAAGAAGGCAGACCTTGTGGCTTGGGAGAAGCTGGCACTCCTGCAGAGGAAAGGGACAAAGGGGCTGAGATGGGGTGAGAGTTGCTCCTGGGGTGCAGTGAACTCTGTTCCTCCTCTTTGCTCACCTTACTGACTTACATGAAGACCTAATGCATATACACCATGACTGTGTGAAAGGTAGCCTTGCATTGGGTCTTTTTGCCTGCAGAGGTATAACCATGCATGGGTCAGGCCTTTAGGGGGCCACGTGCTCCCAGACAGAAAGGGTTCAGCCAGCCCCACATAAACATTCCCCCATGGAAGGGAGTCCTGCCCTGTACCAATCATGAGAGAAAAACTGAAATGGTTATGGGGGAGTTTCCAGTTGTGGGAAATTACTGGGAAAGTGCCAGAGCTATGGGAAAAGCCGGGAGATGCTGGTTGCAACCTCTGCTCCAGGGGATGCTCTGCAGGGACAACTACAGACTCTATTTCATGGAGCCAGCACGAGATGGCGCTCAGAAATAGGGCTTATTTGGGGAAAAACCAACTGCTGTTGTGATAAGACAAATGAATCCCTGCCACCTTTGGAGCTCAGTCCACCCAGAAGAGGTCTTGGTTCTGGCAGGGTCCTTTCAGTTAGGGACTTCAAACACGATGGGTTAATTATTCAGCATTGCCTGCCAATTAGCTGCTATTACCCTCATTTTATGGATGAGTAAAGTAAGGGCTCCAGAGCTGAAAGGGGAGGGATTCCCAGCAGTCCTGCAGCCTGGCCCTGTGCACTGGGTATTGATTGGATGATTATTTCTGGCCCAGTTGCAGAAGCTGCCACTGGCCAGTTTGTTTCTGCTCACCAAAGCATTGGTGCTTGCTCCCTTCTCCTCTGGGTCCCAGCCTTGTTTGGGTTCTCAGAGGGTGGCTTTTAGGTATCCTCACAGCTGGAGCGTCAGAGGGCCGTTTTTTTTAAACACTGTTCCATTAACTCCATCTGAAGTTAATTTTTCTGAGCCTATTTCTGTTGTTGTTTTTCAAGTAGGGAGAGTCAGCTGCAGCAGGAAAGCCCAGTGGAGGCTTGCAGCCCCGGCTCTGCTCTCATTCCACACCAGCTGGGTTCCGACTGTCTCTCCCTTCCCTCCCTCCTCACTGCTCCTGCGAGCCAAAACTCTTCACGTCAAAAAAACTCCTCACTATTTAAGGCAACCGGCTGGGTGTGGAGGCGGAGAGCTGTCGCTCGCTCAGAAACACCACGCCATGCACCACCAGCTGCCATGAAGCCCAGGGAGCTCTGGAAGGGGTGAACGGCGGAGTAGTGCCAACCCTGCCCATCCCTTTGTTTGTTTTTCTGGTTAAAGGCAGGAATTAGGACCCTGCGTGCAGGATCACAAAGTGGTTCAGGTTGGAAGGGGCTTGTAGAAGTCATCTGACCTCACCCCCTGCTCAAGCAGGGTGACCTAGAACTGGTTGCCCAGGACCATGCCCAGACAGCTTTTGAGTATCTCCAAGAATGGAGACTCCTAAACCTATCTGGGCAACCTGTGCTAGTGTTTGGTCACACTCACAAGGACAAAGTGTTTCCCAATGTCCAGAGGAGCCCTCCTGTGTTTAAGTTTGCCATGGCCTCTGGTCCTGGCACTGGGCATTATTAACAAGAGCCTGGCTCTATCTTCATTCCACCCTCCCTGGAGGGGAGACCCCCCTGAGCCTTCTCTTCTACCAGCTGAACAGTTCCAGCTTCTTCAGCCTTTCCTCTTGGAAGAGATGCTCCAGTCCTTTCAGTAACTTCATGGCCCTTTGAACTGGACTCAGTATTGACCCCTTGGGCACACTTCTAGTGATTGGCCTCCACCTAGACTTCGTGCCGCTGATCACCAACCTCTGGGTCTGGCCATCCAAACAGTTTTTAACACAATCCAGAAAGCCAGGAAAGCTGGGAGCATGTGAGGTTGCCACTCTGACCCCCTCCTCCCAACCACGATGAGACGAGATCATCACTCAGGGCTTTCTCTAGCTGGGTGTTGCAGATCTCCAAGGACGGAGGTAGGTTGAGACACTCACTGAGCCCTCCCTCAGCTGTCCCTGAGGTTTGCTCCCAGGTGGGCTACAATACCTTGTGTTTTCTGACTTTCTGCTCATACACTGGTGGAGGAAAAGGTAGTCCTGGGGGGCACTGGCAGACAGGGTGCTCTGGAGGTGGCTGGCAGGTGAGTCAAAGGTGAACAGGGTGGGCTGGCTGGAGTGGGATGGCGCTGAGGACTTGCGCTCTCGCAGCAGGTGGTGGCTGGCACTGCTGAGCTCTGCCGGGGAGGACCGCGGTGCATGGTTCATGGAGGCGATGCTCCTCAGGGTGTCTGTGCAGGGAAAAAACACACACATGAGTGGCAGATGTAGTTATCCCACAACCTGTGTTTCCAGAGTTTTCCTTACTTAAATGCTCTGGCATTTATGGAGGTCAGTGGGGTTTGCTTAGGACTCAAAGTGATGCTCTCAGCTCTTCTACTTGGAGCACATACAACTATAGTTATAGAAATAAATATTTATCCTATTTTATCATAGAATCATATTTCATCATTTTATCATATTTTATCACATGCTTAGTGGCTTGCGGGGATGTCTGCAGGATGTCAGCCTATTTCACACGGACATCAGTGGGTTGTTAAAACCTGATTTAAAAAAAAAGAGAGGAGCCTTCACACCACGGCGAGATGTGATTTAACACATCCCCATCCCTCTATGTAAGGCCATCACTAGAGCTGGGTAAACTGAGGTATGGGGTGGGAATGTGGATGGATATAATGACAGTGGAGATGAAAAATATTCTCATGTTTCCCAATTCTCTATTGATTTTGTGGCCTCAAGAGAGGTCCTGCTGTTTTATGCTAATAAAATTGGATGCAGACCCAATGCATGACTCCCAGTGCCTGCTCCCCCTGCTTAAGGAGAAACAGACTTTCAAATATTAAATTCATTTCAATGGGGAATATCCAAGAGGTCAGCAATAATCACCCAGCTACTCCAGTCCTCTGGTAAGTGTGCTTCATGAGTTTGAACCATGGATGAATTTTTACAGCCAAATTGTAAATTCCCATTACAAAAAAAAAAACCCAAAACCCCAGAAACCCCACAAGCTGCAGAATATTTTGGGAAAGCTGATCCATCTCTGGCTGCAGAAGACCACACAGAAGGCCATGCATGCACTCCCGGCATGCATGAAAACCCCTCACTGTGGTTCACTGAAGACACACTTTATAATAGTTGTGATTTACATTTATTTGGTGCTGATGCAAAACAAAGAAAAAACCCAAACCCCTAACAAAAAGGGGAAATCCATCCATTTCCTGGCCACCACTGATTTTGGGATTGCTCCTAGTTTTCCCCAGCATGATGACCACCTTGCTCTTCAAATCTGACTTCAGACACCAAGGCTCCAACACAAGGATGACAAGGATTTTACATTTTTATTTCCCATTCCTTCCCTCAAATTCCAGATCATACCAGAAGTTTTGGGCCTGATTCTCTTCTGCTGCAGAGAAATGAGTTCTCTGCAAAATGCCTGTCATGGCTCGGACAAGGAGATGCTCCACACGGTGATTTTTCACTAGGCTCTGAATTGTGTCAAGATACAAAATCAATCTGTCTGCTGCTCACTCACGGCTGCTACATTTTTTTCCCTGGTGTTACTGCAAACTTCACCCGATGCAGAAAAAGTACATTAATAAAAGCCAAAGAGCTTGGCTTGACTCTGCTGTTTGGTTTGTGCTAAACACAGAAAGGATCAATATTTAACATTGACATTAATGGTGGGGGATGACAGCTTAAAACTCTGATTCCTGTCTTCTTTGCATGGGCATTAAAGATCCCTTGGTGCTCTTCACGGGAGTAAATGGCCATCTCAGTGTCCTTGGACAAAACAGGGCCTTGACCCTCATTCTCATTAAATATTTATCCCACAGCAGTACAGAATGATCCCCACTGGAAAAGGAGTCTTGAGAGCTACGAAAATCCCAAATCAAAGTTCCAAACCAAGTGCTTTGAGGTCAACCAGAATGAGAGAGGCCAAACCCACAATGTCATCAGAAACAGGGGGGGCTGCACCTAAATTGCCTCTCAGGAACTCCCCATCTTGCTACTTTCCAAATCACAGCCAGGAATTGCCCGTGACAGTGTGCTTTGACCAAGACTCCTTGAGGATGGTGTGAGGATGACAGATTAGTGTTGTGTCCCCATCTCAGCAGGAAGGTCACCTCTGGGGACAATATGTGAACTCCACTGGATTGGGGTCCCTCCAACAGCCCTGAGTTGTCCTCTTACACTATCCCTGCAGGCTCTGCACTTGTCATTGCATCAAAATGTGATGGCAGGGCAAAATACATCTAGGAGTTAGAAATTACACTGATTTATTTGTGCTAACACAGCCTAAGGGGAGAGATGGGGTTGCACAGAGGAGACGGACCCCAGCATCACCCCAAGGCACAGCAACTTCAAACCATAACACTTTGGGGAGCTATGTGAATCTTGCGCTTCCATGAGACCCTGGTCTTTTCCCAAAAATCAGTCTTATTTGGGAAAACCAGAGAGAGCAGTGCAGAAGATGCACTCATTGAAATGAGGATGAATTACTCCAAGGTTACTCCAACCGCATAAATGAAGATGGGGAATGAAGGGGGGCAGGAGGCAATGCCTGGTAAAAGCATGTCACTTCCCTGGGGAAAGCCGCTCTATTGGTATCTGCATTGATTTTCAAAATGAATTCCCAGCTCGCTTCCCACAGTGACCTGGCCGCTGAGAGCATTAGCAGGAGCCAATTCAGGACTCACGTACTCCATTAGGTCTGTGAGATGAACTCCATAATAGTAGGTGAGAGATGGATTGCTTTGCGGGGCTGGGAGGGTATTGCAAGGGCTGGGAAGATAAATCCTGTGGAAGGAGACTGCCAAGATTGCCCTGGATTTTTTATGTTGTGGGGGTTTTTTGCACTAGAATAAACGACAGCTCATGTGCCCAGGTCATGTGCTGAACAATGGGTCCTGATGGGGGCAGAAAAGGAGACAAGAAAGAAATGGAGACAGAAAAATAGTATTTGAAGACTAGGACATGCTAAGGGAAAGGTCAGGACATCACATCAGCTTGAAACGCAGAAAGGTCTCCATGAGGGTAAGACATACAGGGTAAATATGAGCCAGAGATCCCAAAGCCATTTCAACTTGCATGATGCCATGCCCAGCTCCCAGGACAAGAGGACCAACACTCCTTTCCTATATCCATGCAGGGCACTTAGTGAATAATCTCCATGGGGTCCCCTCTGGATGCCTCCAGGCATCTGCCCCACCTGCATCATGACCAATGATACACAACTCTATCTGTCTGTGAGCCAGAAAGAATGATGCTTCTCCATCACTCACTGTCATCCACCTTGGGACCATGGATAAACCCACAACCCTCCCTCACTTAACAGTGCAGACACAGCCTTCTAATCCCTTGGCTTTAGGTTAATATCTTGAGTTTATGTTGAGGGAATGTATTAAGTACAGCCAAGGAGGGATAAGATCCTGTGCAGTTCCTGTTGCCATTCCCAGAGGACCAGAGTTAAAGTTATGTAGTGGGGCCATGTGGGAAGCATCATCTTAACCCCACGTTTCCTGGCCAGTTCTCCTCCGAGTTTGGGGAATTGGACTCTCACGGTCTGGAAGAGATGGTGTTGGATGCTCTCAAGCTAAAATTCAATGTCAGCAGCATGATTTCCATGCATGCATCTTGCTGGGCTCAGGCTACAGCTGTTGCACTGGTCCCTGCAAGAAAGTGAGCCAGAGGCTTGGTGGGGACAAGCCAGCACTGTCCTGCAAAACCCCATGGTGCCAGGTGGGCTTCAACTGGCCAAAAGCTCAGCACTCACTAGTCAAGGTTAAAATGTACCTTTTTGTCTGTGTATTGCAGCAAAGTGGGAAAAAACCCTTGGAAATCCACCCCCAAAGCAAAATTCCACAACTGCAAGCGTGGCCAGGAATGGGATGGACTAGGCTGGGAGCCAGGAAATTTTTATGAATGTTTTCAATCCCCCAAAGTGGTATTTCCCTCCTTGTTGACAGCTCTGAATTCCCTTGCTCAGAGCACTCAACTATTGGTGTGTGCACACAGCTTCACACAATGTTCCTGGGCTTATCTGAGTGAAATAATAACTCAGCCTCCTTCGGAAATTGTTGCTCAGAACGTCCTTTTCCACCAGTCACAAATTCAGCTTTTCCCACCTGTAGGCAGAGGCTGGGACTACAACTCCCTGTATCTTGAAATGACACCCTTGGGAATGTGTTGATTTTTGGATGTAGCTCCCATTAGTGCTCACAAAAAAGGTGCCAGGCTTGCTTGGCATCTCTGAGTGGCACAAAATTCCCCATGATGCCAACACCAAGCTGGCAGGGCCTGGTCCAAGGGTGCCACAGATAAAGGCTCCTCAGATCTGCCCTGGCAATTAAGGCTATGGAATACCTTGGTTAAAACTTGTGGGCAATGAGATTTTCTTTTGGAAGAAATAGTAGAAATCTGCTAGAAATAGTCCTTACGATGGTGCAGGGTAACTGTGCTCATGCACCATTGTCTTCCCCACTCTTTGAAGCAGCTCTACCATTTATTAACAAAAAAAGGGGAAACCTTCCCTATGGGAATCTGCCTGCACGTCTGCTTTTGCTGCCAGCTCACTTCTCAAGCACAAAGAAATAATTAAAGCAAGACAAACAACCCTACCAAAACAAGCCCTCCACATGCTTCTCCTGGAAAGGAGAGAACAAACCACATGTCCAATGGATGAGTCAATGTTCCACAGCCCTGCCAAGAGGCCTTGGGATGCCATAAGGATGAGCATGGCACCCGAGGAAGGTTTATTTACTGAGCCTTCCCTGTTGCCTCCAAGTTGGATGGCATTTAGAAAAGCTATTGTGAGTCTGAGGATGCCTTGGCAGGTCACTAAAGTTTTTCTCTGGCAGGTTAGTGGGACACAGCATCTCATTTGTATAATTCCCCCTCTCAAGTTTCCATCAGGATGGGGAGCTGTGTGCAAGGACACAGACACCCTAGTATTTATCACAGCCTCAATTTTGGGTGCCAAGCACTGGGAGTGGAGCTCCCCAAAAGAGATGACAGGGCACAGCTGCATTCTCCACTCCAAAGGAGCTGAAGGGTAGGTATAACAGTGGCATAGGGCTTTACCCGCTGCACAGAGGGCTAATAGCATGTTTTCTCTTATGCAATTTCAGTCATCTAAACGATACTTAGCCTCTGCTAGTTTCTTTAGGTTTTCTCTATGGAGAACAGTTCAATCCCCCAATTATTTAAGCATCTGACACAGAATAAGGAGAATTACCCAAGGAAGAGCCAGGGGAGAGACAGTGAGACAAAGATGACAATAAATAGCATCATCTTTCTCCATCAGTGTCAGCACTCTGTTTGCGTTTGTATGAAACAACTGAAAAACAGAGGCAAAGTAGGAGCATCTGCCTTGAAGAAGCATCGGAACAGGGGGAAAAATCACAGTGCTGGAGAGTGAGTGAGAAGAAAGAAAAAGAACCAAGTCCTGACCTGAAAGCATCATATATCTCAGTTATTTTAACAGTAATCAATTCTTTTAAGGACAAAGGGGCAGAAGGGAGAGAGACCGCAAAAGAAACAAGGCCTGCTTCTGTGAGATGAGGCTGTGCCCAAAATCCCATCTCTACTCTGGGAAATACCCCTTGGTGGCAGTGACCCACCCTTGTTTCATACTAACATGGCCCAGACATGGCGCTTACCCTTTGAACAGCAAATCTGCCACTCGACTGTGGAGCTCAACACTCGTGTCAATATTTGGAAGTCTAACATTTGGCCAGATGGGGATGCCTGGTGTGCACCTATTTATTTTTGCTATAAGGACTTCAGTGCTGGAGATAAAAGCAGATGAATGTGGATGTTTGCAAAGCTGGCTTACATGTGCCCTTGAGCATCCCACCTCAGACACCCTTATCTAGGAGTCCTGGAGCGGGACAATGACCTACAGCTGGGGATGAAGGACAATCCCCTGGTGGCAGCGTGGGCTGTGTTGGGCTTCATTTGCTGCACAGAACTAACATCATCTCCAACCCTTTGCTTCATGAATCATCATTTCTGATATTACAAAACCAATTTGTTGAGGGATTAAATGGGGGAAAAAAAGGCTGGAACAGAGGGAAAGGGCAAAGATGATGTGGTATAACTGTATAAAACACAAAGTGGTCTCAAGGCAGGTATTCTTGCCTTTATCAGGTTACATATAATGTGGCAAAGGGCAAAAACAAGGCAATGGGGACGTGCAGAATTAGCTGCTTTCTGTCTGTGGGTGGCATATACAATTTTGGTAGATGCCAGGGGCATCCTTAGCAAATATGTCTGGAGGCACTGTGGAGCCCAGTGCTGCAGGACAGGGCTCCTGTTGAAAGCTAAGAGCTATAAAAAGAGATGACACATTTATCATATATTATATGATATATATATGGTGTTTTTTTAATATATAGATAGATTTAAAAAAAAAAAAGAAGCTTTTTTTCCCAGAGGAAAAACTCAGGCAGACTCACGATGGCCCAGGATCAAATCAGCTTTCTTCTATCTCATGTGATATGAAGCTCTGGCATTCTGTTTTGGAGGATCACACTGGATATTATTACTGGTTATAGTAATTGATTATTATTACCTATGATTATGATAATAACTAATGATTTTGGCATCTCCTAACCTGGTTTTCCCTTGGACATCAAGCCAAAACAGTCTCGCCCAAGTGCTGTAGTCCAACATGCCATCAAAAAGCAGGGTGAAAGCCCAGAAACTGGTGCACCACTGACTTCCCCTAGCCCAGGAAAAACAAGCTTTTAGGTCCTGAACAAATTTCTCCTCAGCCTCTTATCATTCTCTGTGAGCAGTATGTGTGCACCTTCCCTTGTCTGAGCAAATACGGATGCACGCCTCACTTCGCAGGGATGCAGAAGGAGAAAGAGTGAACCCCAGTCTAATCCCAAGCAGGGTTTCTTAATGGCTTGCTTTATATTTTATAGCCCTTTTTATGACAACAGAAGCGCAGGTCTTTAATGTTCCAGGAGACCAGAGGAAAACTTTCGCTAGGAGAAAATGTGAACCCATTTCACTTATGCATGATTTAGTACCATTTCTATTCAAGGGAGCGCACAAGAGGCCCAAATATTTGTACTTTGTATTATAGAAGAACTGCCATTCCCGGCTCTTTACAGAACTAATTTATTTCGATCTCACCTTACCTTGGGGGAAGAAACATTATAACTCCCAGTTTGCCGGGGAGTCAATAAAACAGCAGAGTTGTTACAAGTCTGCCTCAGCATCGCTCAGCAAGGTAGCAGCAATGGGGAAAGAAAGAGGATTCCCAAATTTCTCCTCTCAGAGTCCCCTTCTTCATGGGTGCACTTGCACTCATGCATGGGACCTAACAGCAGGAGTTTGGCCCGTTTTTCTCTCCTCTGTACAGGATTAATGTTATTTTTTGCTCCGCAGGTGGTATTTTAGCTGATGAGCTAAAAGAAAAGGCAATTGGGTGCTGCTCAGGGTTTAGGGGCAAAGATGGGGACGCAGGGTTGTAGTAGAGCTACAAATTTCTCACATGGCTTCAGGTGGGCCTGTCATGCTCAGACAGGGCAGTATCAGCTGCATGGACTGCAAAAGTCCAAAGAAGAGGCAAAAGAAGTCATTAACCCTCTTGGCTGCAATTCTGTGTCCCTGAACTGGCGACAATGCAGCCCAGGGGTCAGTGCAAGCAAGGGTCAGTTCAATCTCAGAAAACATGCCCTTAGGGACTGAAGGTGACTGAAAAAATGAAATAGCTTGGCTTTTTTTTTTTTTCCCCCTGCTGGAATTTCAGCTCTTCCTTTTCCATCTCTGCAGCCTTTTCTTTCAAAAGAAGCCTCTCTGCAAGGGTTTCCCGTGTGGATTTTTTTCCCCCCCATTTAGGGGTATGGGCATACCCTGCCCACATACTGGAATCACCTGAAGAAATACTGAAGGCAATGACATTCTTAAGGTGTTAGAGGACAAAATGCAAGAAGCAAAACCATCTACAAGCGACGGGAGGATTTCACCTTGCACAGCTGCTCTCTTGCTGGGCTCTGCCACACCAGTGCTCCGCCGAAAACCCAAACAGCTCAAAAGCCATCCTGGATCTCTCTGCCTGTCATTAAAAACCCAAGTCCTGCCCATTAGACAGTCTATTAACAGTGCTCAGTGGAAGCAGAGAAAGAATGGGTCTTTCCAGCAAGCTATTTGCATTGCCACGAGGTTAAAAATGCCTGTGACCCCTAAAGCTTTACGCATTCAGAAATCAGGAGTTCGCATGCAGTAAAGGTCTTCATTATCAGCTAAAGCCCAGAGGTTTTTCTCTTCCTCTTCTTTTAAGATGCAATGATGGCAAAAGGACTTGGAATTTATTCCCTACACATCGCCATAATCAAATAATATGCTAATGCTATTAGCATGGGACCTTGCATCGCAAATGACTTAGACTCATATTCTTTTTCAAAATACTAGAGTTTCATTTAAATTGGTCTCCACAGCAACCAGAAATGAACTGGAATACGCTGGATGGAAATTTTCATGGCTGAGTATGGCAGACGAGGAATTTTGCAGCAGGGATTGAGAGGAGAGCCATGAAGACAGCTTGAGCCTGCCAGCTCTCACACAACCAGTTAACACCTGTGATAACAACTCCAAGGACAAAATGAACCTGCATTTCTGGGAGGTCCTCAAAGCTTCCTGATGGAAAAGAGATGAGAAGATGTGGTTCATGTAGAGCGAAGCCTGAGGAGGCTTTCTTGGTCCTCTTCCCCACAGATGCTTTCTAAGCGGCCTCAGGGGAAATGCACATGACAACTGGTTTCATTCATACTGAATCAGTTCTCAGCTGTTAAGTTCAAACCTGGCTGTTTGCAACTAGCCTCAGGCAACACAGCTCCTGATCACCGGCCGCACTGCTGGATCTTATGGTGGTACAAGCACAGACCAGGAAGAAAGTGTTTGCTACTGGCTTCCCTCTGTTTAAACAGGAAATGCTGCTCGTTCCTTCATCTCAGCTGCGCTGCTCACAAGCTCTCCATGATGGGCACAGTCTCCCATGAGGATCCAGGATGAGAAGGACCTGCAGCATCCTCTCACTTGTGCCCACCAGCTGATCACATGGTTCTGTTCCATTGAAAACACTCCCCGAATGCACTTGAAAATGAGCTGAGCTTTGCAATGCCATGGCTCGAAAGCTACTGGTTAGAAACTAGCTCTAATTTCCCATGAAAATCTTCCCTGCACTTGTTTCACTCTGCGGTCACCTTACGTCAGTGGGCATGGTGTGATACCCATCCTGGCTGGGGCTTCTCGGCATTCCCCTCATAATAAAACTAGCATTAGCAATATGTCCCACAAAAATGTCTTTGAAAGCAATGTCAGAAAGTGGGAGGTGTCTCGCTTGAGAATGGCTGAGAGTTCAGGCAATAAAAAGAAAACAACTCCGACCAGTCTTTCAATTCTGTTTGTAATTATCTGGGCTCCGGTGGGTGTTAAAACATCTGTACTGGTTTGGCAGGGACTGGAGCGCAGCTTGTGCCAAAGGCAAGAACTGGCGTGGGTTGAAAGCAGTGCAATACTTTAGGGTGGTATTTGCATTCAGAAACACGGGGCTGGCAGCTTCTCCCACACGCGCTTTTGGGTTAGGGTCACTCCAGTCCTGTCCCTGCCCCCGCATTCCCCATCCATCATGTCTTGTACCTATCAGGGACCATCCCAAGAAAGTGCTGAGGGTGGTTAAAGGAAATGCAGAGTGGGATGGAGTCCTGAATCCCGCTGGATTTAACATCTTCACAGACTTTGGTCACCACCAGTTCAGCTCCACCTTATGCTCTTGTTTTTCTTTTCTCTGTGCGTGAGCGCTTCCACCTGGACACCCTCCATCTCCCTGTCACATCTGGTCATGCACAAGCAAGTCTCTCCCTGCTGGATATTTCTGTACTGAGAAGCAGAGCAAACTTCCAGCATGGATGTTGCTATTTGAACCTTGTGCACTAAAGCATAGGCTGGTTTTGTGGTTATTTTTAACACACAGCAGCAGCAGAGCTGGGTTTAGTGGAGCAATGGAGCGTAGTGTAGAGCTTGGTCCTCAGGAGATACGAGTAAGGCAGATCTATTACAATCTCCTTCAGGGTAATACTTCTGGATTTTGGCATTCATCCCATGACTCAGGAACAAAACACCCTCTGGCATCTGAAGACCAGAAGAAACCATCTTTGCCCTGATGTTTGCTCATGGGTTGGGAACCATCCCATGGGCTTATTCAGCACTTCTTCACTCTCCTCTTCCCTGCTCAAACCCGCTCACAAAGTGCAGTGAGCCCATCCTTACAACACAGAAGCACCAGACTACAATACCACTCCTGCAGCTGCGCCCATCCTTGCACACACCACAGATGGTACCAGCACCCAGACCAAAATCCGCATCTTCTTGCCTGGTGCATCTCCCATGCTTCATGCTTGGCTTAGGGCCAGCTGAAAATGTTCTGACATCCTCCAGATGGAAAATGCCATTTAATCAAAATAGAAGCTTGCCAAGGGATTGCTTGAAGCCAGAAATTACAAGAAATCTTCAGAGGATAAAAGTGAATTTTAAGTAAAAGAGGAGAAGGTCAAGGTACTTCAATTCACTCTCATCAGAGCAGATCATTTGTTCGGGGTGGAGTGCTCCTCTTCGACCAAAGATTGTAATCATGTGCTTTTTAGACATGAAAGTGCAATTCTTGTTTTTTTCTCAAAGTCATCCAAATTCAAAATGAAGAAGTGTGAATCAAAATTGACACTGAAAGTGTAGGAAAAGGAATTGCAGAGAGAGTGAAAATGAAGATACTGAATGTTCACCACCTCTGAAATGGAGTTTGTTTTGGGATCCAATACTTGGTGTCTGTCTCATCATTATCATCCTCATCCTTCATCTATGGGATGAAAAGTGGTTTGGTGACAAATACACAGTACATTAGATTTGTTTCTCTCCACAGACGCTGGGAGGAATAAGACAGGATATAATGGATTTTGGTTACAACCACAGGAATGCAGGGATTACTGGGACCAGACCAGACCAGAAGCCAGCCTCCTCCAGCTTTCCAGCACCAACAGCTCCAGAGACAGCTGAGAACTTCACAGGGATCACTGATGTAGCAACGCACCCGCAGGGAAAACTCATTTGTGTGTCACTTCATCATTTATAAACCTTATTAAAGCAAATATTTTAACTTATCTAATATAACTGAGGGCATTCTTGCAGTCATGGCAGTATTAATTCTTTCAGCCACTTTATCTGTAAAACAAACCACTCTGTGTAATACAGCTCTGTGAACACAGGGTTGGTCTTCCCTTCAAGCGGCACCAGGAGACACCAGACAGTAACATGTGTTCTCATTACTGGCATATGTCAGCAGATGTTTTAGTGCAAGAAGCATTGCTTGTCCAGGACTAGGACAACATGGATTTATCTCCATAAAAATATTAGTGGCATGCAAAGGACAGGGTGGTCCTTCCAGCATCATGCCAAAGAAAGTCAAAGCATTTGCAAGTCTGTACTCTGACTTCTTAAAGGTAGCAGAAATGATGGAACTGAGTTTCTGGAACATCACAGAACAGCCAGCAGGATCTCAGATAGTTGGAAGAAGTTATTTTGATGCCAAAGAAGAGATATAATGGTATTTAAAACTCATAAAGTCATAAAAGCACGAACAAGCTTCAAGTGAAAATCACAAATCCAGCCCTTTTCTTAGAGTCATGGGGATGAGGAAAAGCCATGGCAGTCAAGAAACTGGGATTGAAATACTTAAAAAAAATAAAAATCTTAGACTTAAGAGACACCACGGTGCTCTCCTGGAAAAAACAAAGTCTTCTGCTCTCTCAGGAATTTTTTACAGACAAATCTCAAGAAAGGAAGGCAGCATTTTCACAGGATTATAGAATGGCTTGGGTTGGAAGGGAACTTAAAGATCACACCGTTCCACCCATCCGCCATGGACAGTGACACCTTACACTCAAGTTGCTCAGAGCCCCATCCAACCTGGCCATGAACACCTCCAGGGATGAGGCTTCCACAGACTTCTCTGGGCAACCTGTGCCAGCGCCTCACCATTCTCACAATAAAGAGCTTCCTCCTAACATGTAATCTCAATATCTCCTCTTTTAGTTTAAAACTCTGCCCCCTTGTCCTGTCACTATCTGACCCTGTAAAAAGTCACTCTCTCTTTTTTATGAGCTCCCTTTTTATTTTCACCTGAAAGACCATGTGTTGACCAAGTTTTGACCCTAACACTAATCACCAAAGCAACCATCAAGCAGCAGCAAAGATTCATCACAGAATTTATGGATTTCAAGTGGGTATTTGAACGACTTCATCATGACTCACTGGAGAGCAATATGAACCATTATGGCAAGCCAGCAAAAATAATTCCCATCATAAAGGCTTTATGTCAGGATTTAGTCTGCACAAAGTATACGCAGGCTTTAGGGAATGGTTTACACAGACAGCAATGTCAAACAAGGTGCTGCTTGGCAGGGCAGGTGATCAGCCATGAGATAAAGGTGAGGATGGTGCTACAGGCAGCGTAACAGCCACTCACTACACTTTCACAGGTGAAGAAGTATTTGTGAGTGTCCAGACACCTGCCCAACACTTCAAAAAGAGGATTCATTGTCAATTATGAAAAAATAATAGCAAATGCAATGAGTCACTTCACTCCAGCTTAGTTTCAAAAGCAACAGCATACAACAACAGGGGCAGTTTATATATTTGGCAGTGAAATGATGGAAGGTAATCATACCAAAACTTGGCAAGGAGCAGCTGTGTTGGCCAGGATGGGATTAGGTCATGTGGAGCTGAAAGAACACATGTTGAAATTTTTGAGGTGAAATGTTATTTTCCATCCTAATAAACAGATATAAAGGGTGGCAATCAATCAAAGGTGCAAACGAGTCAGACATATTCCTTGCCATGTGACAACAACCCGGTAAGTATGAAAGGAAGCTACATCCCCAGTAAGGGCTGAGATGTGCCAGAGCTTCACCACCCACCACAGAGCAGTTGGAGGATGATGAGGGACATCAGACAGAGGAAAAAAGGGTAAGAAAACACGAGCTTGGACTTACGCAGAGCCAAGGGGTATCAGACAATACGCTGTGATACAGACTCAGATGAGGCACTGTCTCATCTTGTGTTCTGCTTGCCCACCTTCCTGGTGATATTAGGGAGTAACTCCAGTTTTATCTGCTGGGATTGCTGAGGTGTCTCAGCTGTCACCACACTCTGAAGCCTGGTATTTCCCTGCATGTAAAATCTTAAAAATCATAGACTCACTGAATATTTGGGTTGGAAAGGACCTCTGGAAATGGTCTAGTCCAATCCCCTGCCCACAGCAGGGGCAGCTACACTGGGTCAGGGCTGTGTCCAGTCAGGTTTTAAGTATCTCCAGGGATGGAGACTCAAGTTGGTCTTTTTTTTCCACACAGCTGTAAGTATTTGCTTCATCCTCTGTGGCTTAAAGTGATTGTAAGCATGGACCAACAGCAAAGCTGCTCCTTGGGTACCTGGTGGAAACTGCAATCCCCTTCTTGGTCTGAATCACGCAGGGAAGCAGCAGACTGAGCAAGGGGAGGAACAGGAGAGATAAATAACATCTCATTTTCATGGCCAGTCTCATTTTTAAACAGGTTTTTCAGGAGCTGTGGCCAAGTGTCCCTTTAAAGACCATTCCCATCTTGGAGGGAACAAGTACCATCGCTGAGATGCCTCTGGCAGCAAATGGCTACAGACAAAAGATGCACCAACATGTCTATGCTGTACCTCAATAGTGAATCCTTCAAGCAGAGGCTGCCTTCATATTCAGTGCTTGTGCAGCACCTTGCATAGCAGAAGAGAGGGTTCTTGCCTACATATTCCCTGGGAGGGACCCTGAGAGATGTTCTCAGCCTTCCTGGAGGGAGCTGGGATGTGGAAAGGGCACTCATGGGGCATCCCTGGCAGGTGTAACCCCACAGTCCTAGGTGACTGTCAACAATACAGCTCTGATATTGTACCACAATAAATAACTCCAAAGTATGTTTGAGGAGCAGGCAGTAATTATAACAAGCATAGAAATCATTTAGGGAAGAAGTGTTATCTTTACAGATAAAATCAGTAATAAATGCTGCTGCTTTCATAAATAAAAATCAGTCTGGAAACAAACCCTGGGTGGTGCCATGGAAAGTTCACGGCAATCGACAGCTTCATGTCTCCTTCCTGCTCCATGTGCCTTCACTTGGAGGCTTTAAAGGCTTGGTTTTAATTGGAAATATAAAGCAACACAAGCCAGCAAACAAACAGGCATTGAAAGTCTAAATCTGTCCTGGCTTTTCTCAGGTTTTAGAAAGCAGAGTGCAAGGCGTATAAGACCGTGGTCCCCCTCAAAGCTTTAGAGAGAACAATAAGAAATATATGGAGGGAAGAAATGGGGAAATATGTTAACTTAGTGGGAAAAAAAAAGAGTCATGCTGTGAAAAACTGCCAGAAAATTATCAATCGCAAAGGTCATGGTGATTTTTTCCCTTGTCCTTTAACTTGCTCACACACACATTTTGGGGGCCTCTGTCCATTGCATTTCCCAACCTGGTTCCTACGTGTTGGTCATCACCCACAGATCCACATGCTGCCCCAATGCCCAAGGAGCTCTGTAGACACAGACTGACGGCAGCTCCATGAATCCCAAAGCGGCATGACTGGGGCACATGGGCTACAACACTCCCAAGACCCCTCTGGGAAATAAAAATGCAGGCGACTCTGACTGTGAGTTTCCTCCCAGTTGGCTGACACCCAAAAATGCCTCCCTTAACCCTCCCTCCCTCTCTCTCTTCTGCTCAGACTGTCCCACTTCACCAGTCGCTTCACTCCAAGCCCATCAGCTGTTTTTGTTTCCGAGGGCTTTGCATGGTTTTGCTTTTTGATGTGATGCTGATACCATCCGCCATGCTCGTTTTTCCACGGTCAGTAAGTCACCCTAAAAATTCCTCCGTGCTCATTAAACTAATAGAGCTGACCTGACACGCACAGGGCTCATAGTGATAAAAGCCAATTATAAAACAAAGAATTATTTTAAATGCATTTCTGATTCTGGGTACCTGGCCAGGAGACAGCTCTGCCCAGGGCTGAGACATGTGAATGCAGCTTGTCAATCTCTGCTAGGAAACCTGTGCTAAAAAGGCTGGGCAATGCTTTTAGCTCTAAAAAAACCTCAAACCTCTTGAACTTCACATTTCTTCTTACTCTCCCAGCTCAAATCCCAGCCCCAGCTCAGCTAACCCAGTGGGACTTTGGCCAGGAAAGGGCAAGATTTTCCCCAAAGGCCCCAGTCCTCCAGCTCCGTATTTATCTTCAGAAGAGGCCAGTTGGATACCCTTGTGCTGGGCGCCAGCTGGGAAACAGTCAAAAAGAACTGAAGTATTTGGCTCTTGGTCCTTTTTGAAAGCTGAGCATAAATTTTCCTTTCTGCTGCTTGATGCTTTTATTACTTGCAGCAAGATAAGAGCATTTTTTGCCTGTAAACCTGGTGCTCCCACAAACAGCTGCATCCTCTGCCAGTTCCCATCAATGCTGGGTATGGTCAAAGGAGGCTCAACTAACACTTATCTCCCAATGAACTATCTGGGATGGCAGAGTTATGAGTTTGCAAACACAGCGCTGACATATCTTCTGGATTTTTTTCAGTCCCACCTCTTCAAAATCTTCATAGTCACAATAAAAACATCTAAATAAGTAAATGCTAAAAATTCCTAAATTTCCAAAACCCAAACTGTGAAGAAAATCTTGATCCAAGCACTGCAAACCTCTGAGATGTGATTACATCAGATGCCCTGAAGCCAGAAGCTTGGCTTCCTGATCGTGGAGATACCTTAGGAGTTTTTCCCTTGCTCTGCATCCTTGCCTTAGTCCTCTTCTTAGCACCTACTCGGGCAGGAAACCTGCTCTTGGTATTAAGAACAGTGAATTCTTAATACATCAGAGCAGTGCAGTGCTGACTCTGGTCCTGCAATATTTCTGGTTAACACAGCATGATGAAGAGCAGACTAAAGCAAGAAGAGTAAGGTATGGAAGAATAGTAGGGGTTGATCCTCATCTGGTGTAAATTAAATAATGACAAATGACCGCATTTGAAGATGCAGATATCTCAAAGGCCTTCACAGCAATCCTGAGATAGGTGGGATTCATCTCAGCAGAGTTTTAGGAGTCTAGAAAGTGGACACGTAAGCTCATCAGTCCTAGTTTCCTGGAGAGCAAAGGGAAAGAAAGAGGCACTTTCAGGGTGCAAATTATTTGTCTCATTTTAGACATATTTTTCCATCTTCTGCCCAAAAGTGGACAGATTATAATCATCCACACGTCTCAATGGCATCAGTTCCCTCTCCAAACTACCATGAGAATCAAAGCAAAGAGACCCTGATCAGCTGGTAGAGATCAGCAAGGATTTCTCCCTATTTCTGTCTTCTAGGAGGCAAATTCCAGGCCATTAGTGGTGCTCTGCTCTTCAGCAGACTCATCAGTACCTGAACTAGCCCATCTCCAAAGGGAAAGAGGGAAAGATAAAGGGGGGAAAAGGCAGCAGGCACTTAACTGCTCTCAAGCTGCTCCTTTGTGCCAATACCACTCCATCTCCAGTATTGTTTATACTGAAATAAAAGCTGAACAGTGTCAGATCTTAAAATAACTTGCTGTTTGTGGAGCAGGAAAACCAGGGTCAGGGAAGTATGGAGCAAATTTAAAGCGGCAGGATGGCCAAGGGATGAACTGGGACTCAGGCAAGAAGGCGTTTGCACGCACCTGAAGTTCAACCATGAGCGCAGTGCAAAATGAGTTGGGGTTACCAGGCCGTCCCCATCCATTCCAGAGGGGATTGGTCAAGTCTGGGGCTGAGATGTGACACCTGCATTTGTCCTCCCAGACTGAATCTGCAGCCACAGCTGTTTCCCTCTTTACGAACACTCCGAACATGGCGGAAAAGGATGAGGGGGGGTTGATCCAAATGCCCTTGAGGTGTGCAACCACTGGGTCTAGATGTGACATACAGTGTTTTAAAAGGGGGAGCTCTATGACACAGAGTGCAGAAAGCATTGATGAGAACGCTTAAGAAAAGGCTACATCTGTAGGTATGGTGGGACACTAGGTCAGAGTAAAGGGCTCAAGAACTCCACATTTCTGCCCCAACACAGGCTACCTGCAAGTCCCAAATGGGGCAGGAGACATTAGATCTTTGTGTAGGTAAACAAGACAAGGAAAGCTGGGATACATGGAAAGAATCTGACCAGATATGCTCCCCTCATCCCATGGGAAAAGCTCAACTCAACTGTAATCCTCATTGCTTGTTGTGAAGTGTTGTATTATCTGCTGGGGGACAGACTGGCCTCCAAGTGAGCTGGTAGCCAAGTATAACCCATACCAGAGCTTAAAGGAGTCAAGACCAATTAACTTCTGTCAACAGATGCTGTAGAGTGAAGTGGGACAAGGAGGAACAGCTTTAAACTGACAGAGGGCAGGTCTAAATTAGATATTAGGAAGGAATGCTTTTCTGTGAGGGTGGTGAGGCACTGTCACAGGATGGCCAGAGAAGCTGTGACTGTCCCATCCCTGAGGATGTTCAGGGTCAGGTTGGATGAGCTGTGAGCAGAGTGGTCCAGCGGAAGGTGTCCCTGCCCATGGTGGGTGGGTGGAACTAGGTGATCCTTAAGGATCCCTTCAATCCAAGCCATTCTATGACTGTGTGAAGTCCTGGCCCAACCTGAGGGCACAAGGCTCCACAACGGGCTGCCTGCTCAGTTGCCCTTAGGTGGCAGTGCTGCCTGAAGATACTGAAAGAAAGGGCATCAGGGCCTGGGTGCTGTCATGGGCACAAGGACACTCCCACATAGCCCTCCCTGTCCCATTTCCCATCCCACATTCATCAGCCTTTGCACACTCCCTGGCACGGCGCTGGGCTTGTAACTCCTCCAGAGCACAAGCAGGGAAGGAAGGAGGCGTGTGCTGGGCACAATAGCAAGGAAGTACCTGGTCTTGTGGCAGTCAGTAGTGTTTCCCCTGTGCTTCAGTTCTGCCTAGCCATGGGAGAGCAGGGGTGGCAGGAATGCAGGAGTTGTCACCTTGCATGGGCTCCCTGGTGCTCTCTTCTTGCATGTAAGGATGGGGAACACTGGTCATTCTGGGGTGTTTGGGAGAGGTGGGTAGTGTATGATGTTCAAACTTGTTTTCACTCTGGTCTTGCTGCCTGTAGCTTCAGTTCTGAGCAGCTCCTGTTCTCTTAGCAAGTCTTCAAGAACATCTTTGTGATGTTTTCTTCTCCAGTCCACCCTGAGTTCCCTTTGCTGGGGAAACACCCAGGCAATCCTGGGTGCAAGAAACTGATGAGGCTGGAGGCATCACTGGCCTCATGCTGGGATAGACTCATTTTTGGGAGAGAAGTGAGGAGGGAGCAAGAGTAGCCAAATAGGCTCATAACACAGACTTGCAGGCAGCAGGTTGGGGAATAACCAGCCAGCGACTCATATGGGAACCCCAGCCAAAGCAAGTCAAATGGGTACTAAAACAATAAATTTGCTCTCATGGGCTGGAAGGGGGCAACTGGTGGAGGGTCTGGGGTAGCAGCAAAATAAAGAGACCCACTATGGAGACCATGCATGTGAGGCATAGATGTCCACAATGTGAGCAGAGAGAGATTGGTACCCAGAGGTCGATCCATTAAACTCTGCTAGAATGAGCGTGTCTGAGTTGAAAGAGGAAGGACAGACACTCAGATCTCCATTAAACTTTAATGCTCAGCCCTGACTTGTGTTCAGTGAGACAGTAAAAGCCTTGAGATTGCTGGGGATTGATCCCAGTCACGATGTAAAATACCACTGCTGAGCCTTGGAGATGGAGTAAGGAGTGAGCCAGAGCCCAGGACAGCCCTGGAGCAGCTCCCTTGCAGAAAGTGGAGAAATAAATAAAAGAAATTAAGACCCAATTAAAAAAAGAAAAAAAAAAAAAGACAACTTGCCTGCACTAGGTGGGAGAGGCCATTGCTGCCAGACACAATTCATCAGGGCAGGAGCCCAGTGCCATCCTTTTCCCATGCCTTCCTCATCCTCTCCAAGTGACAGGAGCTTACAGCTCAGATTAAGAATATCTACTTATCCACAAATATTCCCTTCCCTGGTTCCATGTCTGGGTAAATCTCTAGCAAAGGGGCATTGATGTTGTACATGAATAAGCTTTTAAACTCCTGTGGGTGTTTGCTCAGCACCCATGAATCCAAGGCCCTTGAAAGAGCCCTTTCTTCATGGAGGAGGTGGAAGAAGAGCTCCAGGTAGGTGCTGGGGGTGGCACAGTAAATTGGCATAAAGTTAATAAAGTTACTGACTCCTCCAAAATAACTAATCCATGCACAGGACTCCTGAAAGGACAAGCTCACTGCAGGGACACTTGCTAGTTCACAAGAAATTAAATTATGGGCTGCCGTAGCTGCGTCTCTGTCATACTGGGGATGAAACAAGGAGGAGTTTTGGCTGAAGCATCAGCTTCAGAAAGGGTTAATGGTGCATGAGATACGTTTAGTGGGATATGGTATTTTTTTTAACTTCAACAAACAAAGCATATGAGAAAATCCAGTTCACAGCTGAGTCCTGGCTGCCTGCCCACTAGGGCAGGGAAAATGCAGATGGTTTGAAATACCCACGCGCCTGCCTTTCTCATGCAGCCTGTGGCTCAGGGTCCCCGGCAGGTCTTCCCTCATCGTATTTGAATCAGTCAAAGTGGCAGCAGTGCAAATTGCAGTGCAAAAGCATCACTGAGACAGGAGAAAATTTGCTTTCCTTGAGCACCAATTGGCTTCCTCAGACTCACAGAGGAGCCAGGATCCTGCGAGGCTCTGCTTGTTCAAAAATAGTAATTAGCTCTCAAAGTAAAGAGGTGTTAACAGAAACAAAGAGCTTTGCCACAGTCTGGGTAAACACTTCAGAATCAATTCAATTTCCCTTCTCCAGGCCGATGTAATCTGCAATTATTTTCAAGCTGGGGCAGGGAACAAAGCCACTGGGGCAGCTTTGCGGAGCGGCTGCTCCTTGGGACAGCTGGCAGGACCCACCACTTCACTGATATTTTGGCCCCCGAGGCTGAAATGAGCTTCCTTCCGCCAAACCAGATGCATAACGCAGCTGGGAATCAGCAAAACCAGCAGTGAACCATGGCATGACATTAAACCGCCCTAAAGTCCAGCCTATTTCATAATCCTGAGAGTCCTCCAGTCTAGACAGGACATGAAGAACTAATGTGAAAACCAAGCTACAGAAAATTTACACTCTCCCATCAAGCTACAAGCAGAAAGAAGCATCAAAAAGCGTAAATCTGTTCGGCCTTTTAATCACTTTGTCTTTTGGGAGTGTGGGCAGCACCCAAGCATGGTCCCACACTGGTGCAGAGGGTTTGCAGCCATTTTGTATCACTGCATGCAGCTGCTTCAGGTTGCCCATTTGCTTACTAAATTATGCTAAAAAGCAACAGAAAATCTGCCTTTTCCCTACAGTCATGGGGAGCTGGTAAACCAGGCTTTTACTCAAACTGCCCCAAAAGCTAATGAGTTTGCCCCCCCATCACCACTTGGTTAAAATCAAACTAGGGATCAGTGGCTGGGGCTCAGCTGATGTGGGATGCCCCTTCAAGGAGCAGGTAATTCAGCATGTGATGGCAGCCGCAGTAAATGCGTTTGCCAGTGATGGAGTGTTTCCCCAGGTGGGATGTGAATACAACCCAGCTGGGAACAGCCTGTCTATGCAGCCAGACCCAGCAAGGCTTCTGGGCCAGTATAAAGCAGTTCACACACTCAGGAACAAGTACAACCAGAAAAATGTGCACAGTGACTTCCCTGGCAGTTTCTGATCTTGCTCTGCCACACTGCCTGTCTGCTGGGAGAGGGCTGTTTAGTTAATTAATTGCTACAATTAGCATGGAGCTATTCCTGCCCATGATGGCTACCTTTTCCTTCCCTGTTTTCGTTCATCCAATTACCGACTCAACCCTTGTCCATGGCAGAGACTGCCACAAGGCACAGAGAGGCTTGAAGGTGAGGGGATGAAGGTCCAAGAATGAAATGCCAAGTGTCCCAAGCTCTATTTCTACCCAGGAACTGCCTTAATCTCATGCAAATTCCTGATCCTCTCCAATCATCAACCAATGACTTAAAGGAGGTGATGAAGAGGGAGCACGGCAGTTACAAACATTTCTATGGCTGTTTTATTTCTCCCTCCAGCTGACCCATCATGAAGGGTGGGTAACAGGATTATATCTGCAGAAATGGACAAGACTACCAACATCCATCATGCTCCAATGATCCCTCAACTTCTCCACTCAGTCTCAGACCAGGAGTCCTTCAAATGAATACTACCTACTTTGGGAAATTGATGATTTATTTTCCATTACATAGCAGGGACGGTGAAGGAAAGGTGAGCATGGGGTCACTGCTTCGGCAAGGACCAAAGTGAAGCCCCAGCCCTGAATAATTCATGATTCCTCTTTGCTGCAGCATCTGGACACATCTGCTGCATTCGCCGCTGTAGGCTTTTTCTTGGCTTACTCATAAAATCATGCTATGGCAGCTGGGTACTGTTTCAAGTAGGTACTTTCCCTACAGCATTAACGAGCTGTGATTTTGTTACAAATAGGGATTTTTGTTCCTCTTTTGCTGATGTCACTCCATGATCCTGCAGGGAATAGAGCTCAGATCTCTGCAGCCTGATGATCCCTTCATGCCCTTTGGGACAGATGTACTTGCAAGCAGGAGATTGTTTTTCCTTTTGCTGCCCAGATTTATATTTCACTGAAGTCCCGTATCGATCCTGCTGCCACTGGGCTGAAAGCTCGTTTTACTAAATGAGAAGTAAAACAGTTCCCCCAGCAGAACGCATGCAAAATGGAAAATCCTGCAACCAAACAGCTCTTAAAAAAGGGGCATGAACAATTTTGCTGAACCTCAAGGGCTGCACTGCTGATATTGGAACGGTATGTAATTTATTTAGCCTGACCTTTCCCTAAAAGACTGGGCTGGCGACATTATCAAGGATCCTTTCTACCACTTGTACACCCATTGCCAAGGTGACATCCTGTTTCATGCGTCAGCCAGTGAAGATCGCATCCGTGCTGCTGTGATGCTTTGTTTGCTGTCCTGCTTGACAAGCTCTTGGCAGGGTTTCAGCTCCCGCGGATGGCAGCTGCTCCATGAGGGACCAAAACAGATTCAAGCTGGATGTTATTATAGGGAGTTTCATGCAGACAGGGCACAGGACTGGAGCCCCTTGGATGAGACTGGACCACGGATGAGATGAAGCAAAGATGCCCAGAGGTGCTAGCAGGTATAACGGGACTGTCAGGAGACTGCAGCGCTGCACCCCAGGTTCACCCCCCCCACCCCATCTCACTTGGGATTTATACGTGCCCTCACAGTACTGGGAAAGCAGAGGAAGCTCACCACTGCTTAATGGAGAGGCTTGCCTAAGTGCAACCCAGTTTGGATGGTGGAGCACAACTAGCAGAACAGGTCCCACCACTGCACAAACTATCTGGGGTTTTCTTTCCCACTCCCAGAGCTTTCCCAGAGGGTCCCAGGAAGCAATGGGGATGCAAGTGAGGAGTACATGTCTGTCATTCACATGACAGCCTGTCAGCAGTGAGGACAACTGCAATGGGGAGGAAAATGGTTCCCGTAAAGCTTCTCCCCTGGCTTCACCAAGGGATTGAAACCTCTGAATGAGGGGGATTTTCACGGCGGGTTCCCACCACTGTCAAAGGCATTTCAGTGATGCACGGGGACAAAGGCTGCAGCTAAAAAAGTCCCCAAACCCTACCAACTTCTTGTAAGAGACTCAAAGGTCCACAGTTATGGGGAGTAAGATTTACTGAGGCAGCTCACAGGAGCAAAGCCAGCTTTGCTTCAGATGTCAAAGGCAGGAAAGTTTCATGGAAGTTTCACACATGTCCATCCATTTCCCACTGCAGCCCTCCCAGCCTTGTGGCCCGCTGCCTCCCCCTCCCACAGGTCAGATCTGAAAGAGGAGCTGGGCACCACTGGGAGGACAGGACAGAAGATGCTCTTGGCCACAGACACAGCTCTCATGGTACCTGTGTTCTCCTCGGACTGGTTGAAGCCACAGATCTGACAGATGCTGCGAACCCATTTGTTCATGTCGTCCTCAGTCTCAGCCACCAGGTAGAAGGTCCTGTCGCTTGTCTTGATGTCGAAGATGTAGCTGTCTTGCAGTTCCTTCTTGTTGAAGGTCAGGCCCGCGTCCACTTGCTCACAGAAATTGAGGTTGATCACACGCAAAGGTTTCTTGGAGTGGTCATTTTTGTAGTACTCCAGGACGTCGGGGTCGCCACTCATCCGACCGCTGCGCAGGACAAACCAGCGTTTCTTCCATGCCTGAAACCAAGAAAAGAGGAAGCATGAACCCCACTGCTGAGTCTGTGAGAGCGAAAAACCACTGCTAGGCACAGGGTGAGACAGATGGACATGACACTTCTCCACCATGGGATGCTCTGGGATGCTGCTCAGGACATTCAGGCAAGAGGTACATAGACTCAGCTCAGTTCTTGAGTTCAATACTAAAATCCCACTGGATATCCAGGAGAATTAAATATTGAAATAGTATTGTAGCATAAGATGACCCCAAGAAGGGCTAGTCTTGAGCCTGAGAGCAATCCTGCTCCTACTCTACAGCCCAGCCATGCTCCTAGGAACCACACACACTTCTCTCCTTGATGTGAGATAATCTGCAGAGAGGCATTATTGGCCATCTCAGCGCCGAAATGCCTTTCAGCAGCTCGGAGGAGTTGGAGTGCTTTGGACGCAGCACCTTGGGTGTCCTGACCTTCAGAGAAACCCCTGAGGGCATCACAGCATATGTCTGCAGATACCAACCATGCCAATCCCATCTCTGTTTAAATGCCAGGATAGAAAGACTAATAAAACCAATGGGGAACTGGTTTGTTCTTTTAAATATCAGGAATAATGCCAGGGAGACCCATGGAGAATCCAAGCTTCATTTGTTTTTCAGCATCCTCAGTTTTCTGGCACGTAGGTAACTCCTTAGCAAAGGAAAAGGTTATCATTGATTCTTCCGAGCAGTGCTGACGGCAGCCCCTGGCCAAACTACCCATGGAATGGACTCAGGGGTTTACGGGGTTTGAAGGAAACCAGCAAAATAAATGTCAGCCATCAGCCCTGGCCCTGAGAGCTGTGGCCCTACTGCTCTCCCCATGCCAAACACAGCTCGGAGGACACAGGAGGGGGAATAGCCACAACAATAATGTGCTAAATGCTAAAGCTTAAATTACATGGAAAACTGTGCAGGTGTAAGTCCCCATCTTGTGGGATGGACAGTGGGGTTTTTTGGGGTGTACTCTGCATGAGGACCACGGCACCTGCGTGAGGGATGTACAGGGTGAGGGACCACCTCGAGATGCCACCCCCTGCAGAGATCTGCTGCCTTGCAGAGGCCTCAGCTCCCATGGCCTATGGAAGGGAAGGACAATAGATAAGCATAGTCCTTAAAACAGTTTGTTCAGGATGTCTTTGCAGGCAGTGAAAGTTTGAGAGGTGCATGCAGATGGGCGGGGTGATGTGGATTATTACCAGTGCTCCTGCATTACCTGACAAAGACCTCGGTTTGTACCAATGGATGCCAAGGGAGGGGAATGTGATCCCCACCATCCCATCCCGCCCTGGCTGTGGACCTTTATTTTTTTGTAATGAGTTTTACCTTTTATATTTTTATATAGTTTTGGAATTCATGTAAGAGGTTGAGTCATGAGGAAGCACACGATGTCGCTAAGAAGGAAGAACCAGAAGCCACAAACATCTTCAGTAACCCAAGAGAGGCAGCAGGGTGAGTGGTGTGCCGGATCCCCAGTGATGCTCCCTGGGTGCTGACCACAGTCTAGTGAGGCTTTGCATATTGGCAACGGGCATGTGCTAGATCTCAGCCAGCCAATTGCACCAGAATCCCATAGTTTTGGAGAATTTTGTGGCTGATAACGGGTAAGAAATGCCTGTGACATTTTCCCTGAACAGTCTGATTCACACCATACTTCTCAAAAGCTTAAAAATAGCATTTGTTGGTGTCTTTGAGATTTGTAACCAAATTAGTTTTGCACTAATTCTCAGACTCGGTCCTGGTGCCAGGAAAGCAAGTTCAGTGCAATCTTCCAAAGGCAGCGAAGCAGTAAATTGCTTAGCAGGAGGATGTGCAAGGCTGGCAGATTTTGGTTTAATCTAGGAAACGTTCACCCACTTCTCATCAAAATGGTTGCTTTTAGATGAAAAAATAGACACACAGTGGAGTTGTGTCCATCAGGGAGAGCAAAAACCAATTTCAACAGGCAGCAGCAATAATTTGCTAGTCTGTTTCCTCAAAATGGATCACCCAAATCCTTGGAAAACAAACTCATGAACATTTTTTTTTTCCTAGTTCTAGGTGTAAAATGTCCCATTAGCTTCTTCCTGTTAACACTGAGTCATTCCTTTGCAGCCACTTGGCAGGACTAAGACATGGGAATCCATCAGTGAAAGAAAATGGAGTTGAGCAACCACATGAACCATCACCTGAACCAAAGGACACATACAACACCAGTTCTTGCTGCTTAGCTTGTTCCAGTATTGCAGCATCCCTTCATGGCTGAGACACTGCACTAAAAAAACCACACAGTACAGAAACTAGACTCCAAATTTTACATGGAAAAATAGGAGGAAATGCTGCAAGCAAGGCAAGTGATGCTACCACAGCTTCCCTTTTTAACAGCAATGTGAGAGCCACAAGTTCTCCAATCCTCTTTGGTCTGCCTAATAGCAATGAAGAGTCCCACACAGTCAACATTTGCCACAGAAAACAGTGTAACACACACAGTCTGGTGGTATTGAATAAATTCTAACATAGGCTGGTTGTGAAAAAACAGGTCGAGCTGGCACAAAACTTCCTGGGAAGCTTCAGCAGCTGGAGTATCATTGGAGGATTGGACCATTTACGACATAGTAAGATGCATGTGATCCATATGTGAACAGCAATCTCAGCCAATGCCAAATCAGAGGAGGATGCAACTCCACATGAATCTACACACTCTTTCTAAAACTATCTTCTCCCAGCATGGGGCTGTGATGGCCAATATGTATTTCCTCCTCCACCTGAATTTTCCTTCTCTCCATATTTCTCCTTCTTCACAGGTCTTCTGAAGCTCCCATTGCCATCAGTCCACTCCTGCCAAAACAGTGTGCCTCACTAACACGTGGTGTGAGCCAAGGGCTGTGTTTGTTTAGCAGCTTTACAATGCAGAGAGGCCAACAGCTTAACAGCCATAAAACGGTGCTTTTGCAGCACAAATTTCCAGCTGTGCGGTCCTTTGCCTGCACAAGGTTCCTTCACAGTTAAATTACAGCTGCCAAAGGCTCTTAATGTAACTGAGAAATATTTTGACACTTGGCAAGTATTCCTTTCAAAGACTTATTTGTTAAAAAAAAAGCCTGTGCCCATCCATCATACTCCCACAGCAGTGTGAATCCTCAGAGGGTGCTGAGAACTGTAACTGCTGCTTGATTGCTTTCTACCTCAACAGTGCTGTCGCAAGTTAAAGTTTACAAACTGACCCTGTTCCAGCTGAATGCTACCTGGACCTGATTGTTCTATGGAGAGTTGGGTTGGCAGAGATGAAGTGATGCTGCCTGGTTCACTGGCTGAGTGCACTTAGCAGAGATGACCTGGGAGGCTCAGGCAGTGGCTGGGACCCTTCCTGTCCTTTCTGCTGGGTGAGGAGGTGGCTGCTCTTGAGCAACTGAGATATCACCATGGGACATCTTGACATTTTCCTACCACTCCATGAGTGAGGTCCCTCATGTCCCCTGCGGCTGTCCTGACCACACAATACTGTGACAGAGATGGTGGTGTCAGGGCAGGGGGATCAGACTGACCCTTGTCAGAGAATCTGGGGCCTCCAAGTGCCTAATAATGCAAATGGAATTAGGGACAGGCCAGACAGAGGCTTTATTAACTATGCTTATAGTGAGAGGACATTCAGACAGCATATTCCCTTCTGCTCCCTTGTTCTCTGCAAAGTGACTGCAGAGATCCAGACTACATGTTGTTTCAGAAAACAAGAAAAGAGGTGAGGAAAACTGTAATTTGAATAAGCCAATAATAAGCTAATAGCTAATCAGCTAATAAAGCCAGGCATCCACCCCTGGGAAGCTTGCCAGATGCCACAATACTAAGAAGAAATCAAGTAGTGACAATATGGAGAGATGGCTCTTGGAGGGGCCTATAGGAGTGGTCCACCCAGTAGTATTTTAGCTCTGAAGAGAGGAGCTGGAAACAGTTAGAGACTGTTAACTTTGAGTTGAAAGGGATGTTCTTTCAATTAGGATAAACTTGTGAGCCAGATCTTTCAAATCTGAAATATTAATAGTTTTACCAACACACCCTTATAGCATATGTAGGAAGAAGGAGGAGAGGAAGAGGAGAGGAGAGGAGAGGAGAGGAGAGGAGAAACAAATACATATTTCTGAGAAAATCTCTCTGCCCTGTTCCTTCTCCCCCTGACATCAACTTCATGCCCACCAGCACTGCACACCACCAGTGTGAAATAAACCTTTCAAAATCTGATCTGACACAAATCACAGGTTCTAATCCAAGCTGGCAGGCAGTATGAGCGACCTAGCCATGACATCAGGCAAATTTCTCACACCGGGATGAAGCCAGGGTCGGAGCAATTCAAGCAGGAAACCCCACAGCAGGGCAACCAGGTGCTTGTGTCCCAGACTTGCCCAGAGCTCTGGGTGCAGGGTGGCTCCAGTCTTTTCCCCTGTGGCCACCAGCTGCTGGCAGGGATGCCACCATGTCTACAGAAAACCACAAGTCTGTCCCAATCACACATGCCCCCAGTTTTCACTCTGCAGTACAGAGTGGTCTTGCACCCCATCAAGCACGTTCACCCTCTGGCTCCTGGCACATCTGGAGTAGCAGAGAGGAGTTCATGCTTCAGGAGCATGTGAGAAGGACTGCAATGCCTGGAAAGGTCTCACTGTTTTTCCCAGCCACTGTGACTCCTTGATGTCCCCTCCAGGCTGCCACCCCTAGGAAAGGGGGATAGAAATATCAGGGGTATGCTGAGAGCATGTTTTGGATGGCTTAGGTTGTTCAGCAGTGTTACTGTTTCTGCCATGCACAACAATTACACTGACTGTAGCTGCTGGACTGTGTTACCCAGCATCGGAGCTGATCCATCCCCACAGCCCTGTAGAAGGAACATGATCCCCTACTGTGGCTGGTGCTACCAGCATCAGCGAGAGAAGTCCCATACAGCAGGATTGTAGAATAACCTACCGGTGACCTGTATAATAATGTTGTCTTTCTCCGTGGCCCTGGGGGCTTTTTATCTCGTCTGATGGACAGAAGGATGCTGGTTTTATTATTCATGCAAGAACACCTCTCCTCTCCTTGTTAGCGCTAACTCAAAGGAAACGCAGCTTGGAAGTAGATTTGTAAGCAGCAAGGAAGCCTCCTCTGTCTGCTCAGGTAACAGTTCTGCTGGCTGACTGCCCTCACATAGCCCCAGTGTCCCCACAAACAAGAGCAAACAGCAGCTCCCTGAGCCCCACTCTTGCCCTTTCAGATCCCCCACAGGGTTCCCCAAGCACCTCCTCCCTGCCCACTGCCTGCTCACAGCACCTTTCTGCATGATGCTGGGAACAGAGAGAGGTCCCAACCCCACTCCTCGCACCCTTCAAAGGGATGGAGGCTGTTCCCTGCTAGTCACACTTCTGCCGTGGCCGCGTTCACAGCGAGTTTGTCAGCAGCACCCCTTTGGGGGAGGCTTGATTGGCAGCGCTAATAACGCTGCAGCGCAGCGGCGAGACCCTGCGGGGTGCAGGAAACCTTGTTGGGGTACAAAGAGGATCTTCCTTGCTGAGGGATTGAGGGAAGGTGGTGCAAAAAAACCCCTCGACCCAGTGCGTATCTCAGGCTGTCAAACTGACCTCCCCTCCCAGGATCTTTTTTCCCCCCGCTGTTGGAGGTGTAATTAAGCTTCAGAGCACACGCTGAATTGCTACATGTGAAATCCACCCCAAAGGCAGCATGGCCAGCATGAGGTGTTCTGCACTGAGCATCACTCACGGCTAGGTGAGATGGGGTTTTAAGGAGGTGAGGTACAAACATAGACTGAAACCTATTTGCAAGACCATTTAAAAATCCATAAGCTTCAAAACCAGCTCCTGCTATCAGAGATGTTTGTTACCAGGGAAGGAAGGGTTTGGGGGGGCTTTGGACCTAAAGGTACACTAGCGTGAACTGGAGGACCTGTTCCCCATCTCCACCCTCTGTGAATATGATGGGCAACCCAGCAGTGACACAATGTGGAAAACATTTCCCTTCTTCTTTATTTTACAGGAGTTCTCTGGTTGGAAAGATTTTAGTAGCTCTGTGCTGCATGATCAGTCTTAGGAAAACAAAGATTTCTCTCTGGGATGTGAGGGCACTGACAGCATTTTTGATGGGATGCTGGAGTGCCTGATTAAGGATAGGATGGAAAAACAAAATACCAAAGAGTGAGGTTGTACTTACACCATCAAACAAGCTGTGACTGTCTGAGAAAGAAGGACACAAGAGAAATCCTGGGAGGGTCAGGAGTGCTCCTGTCTGGAGGGTGTAGGAAGGATGGTGCCACACTCTACCAGGAGAAGCATGGGGTAGCATGAGAGGCAATGGGAAAGTCTCACTAGATGTAAGGAAAAGGCTTCACAATGAGCAGTAGGACAAAGAAAACCTGCAGATGGAGTGATGTCCATCCTTGGAGATATTCAGAAACTGCCTGGACAAGACCAGGAGTGAAGTGATTTACTTCTAGAGCTGGCCCTAACTTCAAGCTGGCTCCACCTTGAGCAGAAGTTGGTTTGGCTACCTCTAAGGTCCCTTCTGACCTCAATTACGTCCAAGTCTAAATTACTTTTTCATAATTAGGTCCGGCTTCCAGTGAGGAGTGTTGCACTTGTCATATGGAGATCTGATGAGACCGCTGAGACCCTGAGTCCCAATTGCACATCCATCTGCAGCATTTAGCATAGAAAGGGCAGCATTGGCATTTTTTAACTCTCATTGAGTAGAGCAACAGAGTAATTCCTTCTGTTGAAAGCTGCATGGCACCTTTGCAAGTGAGAAGGTGCTGGGAAAACAAGGGGTCCAAAGAAGTGGTCTGGAGCCCAGCTCTTGCCTCAGGACTCGCTGGGAATGGTCCACATGCAGAGCCTCCAACGCATCCCTGCTGCTGTGCATGGATTTTGTTATCTGGAATTATTTCCTGCTATTCAGCTCTGTTCTGTATTCCACTCTGCTGTTCCCAGCTGAAATCTTTCCCACTGTCCTGCCGTGGCACATCCTTTGTGGGGTACTGGAGCAACACCCAAAGAAGGTACAGGCAGGTGGGTAGGTGTACCTGTGTGGGGATAGACAGAGCCAGCGGCTCCCCAGGGATCTGCAGGACACCCAGCAAAAGGGTGCGAAGACACACCATTACCTCTGCCCTAAGCCTCTGTCAGCCAGCCCGAGAAAAACAGCACAAGAAAAGGGATCATATCCTATAAAAGCAACACTGCAGGCAATGGCCCCGGGGTCTTGATGGGATTGCAGCAAGTCTCTAGGTGACTATTTGACCTGGGTCTGATCCAGAAGAGGAGTGCCACTAAAGGAATTTTCATCCTTGGCCTTGAGGTGCTTTGTTTTCAGCAGTGCTGGTCTGAAGGGCAATTCCCACCCTCTGTATCTGCCCTGGCTGCATCCTGACTCAACACTGGAGCAAGACACAAGGTGACAGCACTGCCATATTGCCTCACTGAGCACAAATGTGTGGGTCTGCGACACGAGTGATGGACTGAGCACAAAGCTGCATGGTCCCTGTGCTCCACCATCTCTGTTGCCAGCACAGCACCATGGGGGCTGACTGGTACCTTGTGGCCTCTTTGAAGGCTGACACGATGTGGGGCTGCAACAACCAAACAGGGTGCCCCAGCAGCCTATGATGTGATATTTTATTTATCAAATATATTACCATATTACAGTTATATGTGTTTTACATGATGCACATGGAGACTGGTGCTCTTCAAGTCTGATTGCAAAACCCAGCTGCCACCACTGGCAACCTGTGGAGGTGACCAAGAGCTGACCAACTCACCAGAGTAAGTCAGTCCATGCAATGCAAGCATGCCAACAGAAAAAGCAGAGTTTATTTTTCTTTTTCAAGTTTAGGTTTCTGGAAGCAAAAGCAAACTGCTCAGAGATTTTTTTTCCCTCCTGAGACTCTGGTATCAGTCTCTGATAAGAGCTTTCCTGGCCATTACACAAGCAGGGCTGGACATGGGAACACAGCATGAATAAATGACTTGGAGCACAGCATTTTGATAACTGAGTTTTTCTAGCTTTCTGGCCTCTGCAAGAGCAAAATAAATTCCACAGCACTGTCAGCAATTTCCCTTCCCTAGCCCCTAGTTTTGGGCTACCTCAAATTGCTACTCTCATTGCCCAGAGACACTTGGATGCCCCATCCTTGGAAGTGTTCAAGGCCAGGTTGGACGGGGCTTTGAGTAACTAGGTCTAGTGAAAAGTGTCCCTGCCTGTGGCAGAGGGGTTGGAACTAGATGATCTTTAAGGTCCCTTCCAATCCAAACCATCCTATGATTCTGTGAACAGGAATCTGCCCCAAAAACACCCACACCATGCTGGCAGAATCCACAGTTCCACAGACTTCCTTGGCAAAGGTACACCAGTCTCTGCCCACACAAAACTCATTGCTGAGATGCTTCATGCCCATGAGTGCCAAGTGATGCGCTTCACTGGGAAAAAGACACCGCTGCTCATCTCCCCTCTGCCTTCTCCTGGAAGCTGTGGCTGCTCTCCCACCCTGTGTCACCTGTCGCCAGCTCTCTGTGACATCCAGGAAGATGCTCAAGAAAGGACAAGATTTACTTTGACCAGGCTTGGGCTTGGCTGACAGAGGTTTTCCAGACAGGGCATTGCATTTTGGGGTTTCTTTTGTCCCACATCCATGAGCAGCCATGGGATCCAGAGGGAGATGGGAAAGGGGCTTCTGTCTTCCCTGCCAGTGAACCCTTTCCAAACCCTGCTTGTGTTTCAAAGCAAAGCTGATTTGAAGCAGTGCTTTTGAACAAAGAAAAGAATCTGAAAAAGCCAATTTGAGGCTTTGGGATAATAATTTGGAGATAGGCACTCAAGTGAGCTTTAGCAGTGAATCCCATAACTAAACTACTTTGCCCTCTATCTCTCAGGTGAAGGCAGATGGAAAAACAGATGGACATAGAATTGGATATGAGGAATGAGAGGTATGTCAGAATGCTTTCCTCTTCCCTTGACATGTCATGTCCTTCGCTTAAAGGCTGCAGAAAAAGTGCCTTAGAAGGTGATACTGAATCAATCTGAGCTTAAAAGGCTCTACGCACAGCAAAAATCAGCATCCCGTTTGATATGATGAGCTGGAGATATCGTGGGGCTGAAGCTGATAGTAAAGTGCAAGGATGTTTCTCCTGTCATCTAAAGGACTCTGGATTGTAGCAGGGTATTTGGGATAGGCTTGCCTTTCCAGGGATAATTTCTAATTTTAGAAAAGCTCTGAGGCTTGTTAATTTTCAGCCACTTTAATGAGCTGTCTCATCATCTGTCACCATCTCCAGCTCAACTAACCTCTGCAAGGAGAGAAGTGGGCCTGATTTGGCTCACGTTGAACTCACAGTCTGCTAGGCAACCCTTTGCACCTCCTCATGGTAGCTGGCTAGGTGGCAGGGCCAGCAACACAGTTCCTGGCACAAAGAGAGCAACAAGGAAGATCAAAGGTCTGTAATGGCTTCTCTACAAGGAACTAGTACGTGAGACAGGACTCTTCAGTCTGGAAAAGAGTCATGATAGGAGAGATGGTGAGGAAGGGAGAAGGTACTGGAGATGACCTACTCACTCTTGCCTAATAAAAGCATGACAGATACAGGAAGGTAACATGAGCCAGGCTCTGGGCACACAGGAGGAAACTTTCCTTGGGCAAGAAATGACCTGGTTGAAGGATGCTCAGGAAGATTCAAGTTTAGTTGGTTCCACTTGGAGACTGAACAAGGTCATGGAAACAAAATCCCTCCCAAGGTCACTGACTGCCACCGTGTGTGATGATGGGGGTCTGCAATGAAAACTTTTTATAACAGGGAAAATGTTAGGAGGAGGAGAGAGTCTTACCTAGATGCTGGCTTACTGACTACTGTGCAACATTCAACACTAAATGGGATTGATCCTTTATGGATGTTCAAATGTGCCATGCTTGGAAATGGCAAGGGAGGCAGAACTGTCCACACTGACCCTCATAGCAGAGCCCAGCCACCACAGCTTAACATGGTGCCCTGGCTTTGCTCCAGGAAACATGGGAGTTTCTATTCTGGCAAGACAGAGGGGCAGAAGGCTGTGAGGCCAAACACATTAAATGTGACCAAAAGTGAGAAATGGCACCAAAAGCTGCTGCGAAAAAGGCAGCTCTGTGGAGAGCAGCACCAATGACATTCACCTGTCAGATGGTTTCTCATGGCTTATTTGATTTTAGGACCTGGGGGTCATTCCTGCAGCTTAAAAGGGCACCCTAATGAGTGGATCCCCTGATGTTTCATAATGTGTAAGCTCATGTGAAAGCCTTTCCTTAGTTAAAAGAGGATTTCTCTCCTCTTCCAGCTCACCCTTTTAGATGAAACTCATAGAGACCTAATTATCTCATCCTTATGTCAGGCCCCTCTGAAACCTGCTGGGGGATTTACTGGTTTCCAGGAGACTCAGAAGGCACACGAACATCCAGACACTGCCCAAGGCTCTGCATCAGCCGTGCGGAGCTCACAGCCCTGACCACTGCTCTCCTGACAGGCACCCTGCTCAGGTAGTTTGGCTCTGGGGCTGCAGGGCAGCAGAAGATAACTTAGGGTACACAGGGACAACCCAAATCTGCACCACACAAGGGTCCAGATCTTACTCGTTGCACAGCTGATTGAGGGTGGCCAGCTAAGATATGCAGATTTCTGGTTTCCAGCCTGCCACAGTGAGGTACATCTCTCCAGATTTCCTCAATAGCTAAAACATCTGTCCGTGACAGCAGTAGGCTGGGGTCTGTGTTGAGTCCTCACAACACTTCCAGTCCAACAACCCTGTGCCTTTCTCCAAGTCCCCCCCATATCTGTGTGAATCACAGATTCAGGCAGTCCAGGACTCTTGAGGTCCCTTCCAACCTGAATTACCTTATGATTGTAAACCGATTTCTTCTATATCACAGGCTCTTAATTAAATGCAGTTTTATGCCCATATGGACCCCACTAACCACTCATTTGTCTTCATATTTAGCCACCACCTCCAGAAAGAAAAAACAAAGGAGATGTTTGCTTCCAATCTGTCACTTTGTGGCTTTGGCTTCTTCCAAAGGACTCTTGTGACACCCTTTTCCACTAGGCTGGAGCAGCATTAGCATGTTCATGGAGAGAAAATATCCCAATCACCTGGATATTCCAACCTCTCTGCTCTTCCAAAAAACTAACCAGCTTCCAGTGCAAGCATTCATGTGTTAAACACTATTTCTACAATACTTTCATGTTTCCTTTCCTTCTCTTTGGCATCAAAATTAGTAGCCAGCTACTCTAACACATTTTGCTGTTGTTGTACTTAAGGAAAAATAAATGCACTTCATACCCATTCATTTAGACATCAAAGGTCACTACAGCTGCTTCTGACGCAGCCTCAACTCACAACAGGAGCTGCTCGTGCAGTTTCTTTCTACTAAGCACAGAAAACCCTGCATTTGGTGATTCACTGCCCCTTTCCGTAGGAACAATCTTAATTTCTTCTCCTTTGATGTTCAATTTTGCATTGGGCTGTCTTCTAACATATTTTTTTTCAAATGTGCTCTGCTTGCCAAGTGATCCAGACTGCCCTGTCTGATGAATTTGTCTCCAACATTTACCATTTCATTACCCTTTGTGCCACCGGCAGCTTCCCCATGCAGGAGCCACTGGATTTGCTCCACTCAGGGAAATGCTGAGACCCAGTATTATTCCCAGAGAAACTGCACAAAGAGGGACCATATTTGTGGGTGACAACTTTATGGGATCTGTCAAGTTTTAATTCACTTGCCACATTCTGGCTGCATGGACAGAATGCAGCCCTAACCTAGCTGCCATTAACAAACCAGGGGGTTACATCATTTGGCCCAAGACTGATGCTGGGCATAGATCTATTGCTGCCTAGGAGTCTCTTCTGAACATTCCTTCTACCTTCTAAATTGGAAATAACTTCCTTATTCAGGACTAACCTAATCTCTTTCATCCCATAACTGGCTGTCTTCTTTTACCATGCTTTGGTGGAAAGGCAAGAAGACTGCTGCTTTCTGGACCTCCACAAGCTTCCCTGCAGGAACTCTGCATACTGCTCTGCTCACCTTTTCCTCAAATACCAGACTTTCAAATCTCTCTATGGTTCTTAAGTGAAGGAAACTCTACCTAAAATCAAGGGGAAATGGCCAATGAGAGTTTCAGTTGTGACAGAAGGCTTTAGGAGATACAGTCTCCAGAGACCATCTGCACAGAATCTGGATGAGAGCAAGGAAAGCCTTTGGCTTCCTTACAGGAAGAAAGATCTTTCCCAAATGGCAGCACCTCAAAGGCAGACTAGGTTCTAATGGATATTGTGATAGCATATGACTGTGCACTGGCGGAGTCCTTCATGGCCCTCAGGAACAGCAGTCAACATAGTGCTGAGGCACTTTATTAAGCATGAGTCTGTCCCAGCCTTTGCTTTCTGACAGCAAACAAAGCCTGGCAAAGATATTCCGGAGCTCAAATAGTCTATTTGGCTTTGGGAACTCAAGCGCATAACAGGTCACTTGATCAACAGCAGTATGGTTTAGTCAACACCGATGAGATCAAATGGATGAGAAGATGGCCCACTCAAAGACAGCCTTCTCCTAATGAGTATTTATGTCAGTATTGTTTTGTAAGAATTAGAGCCTATAGAAGCCCTTGCAAGAGTATACTTGGGATGCTACAGGGTTTCTGGTCATTCCTATTTCCTGTCTGATCAATAGGACATCAAATATTGTGACTCTGACTTGAAGAATGTCCTCAAATTTGGCCAAACAGGGCAGAAAAATAACCTGGGATCATGGTAACAGATTGCTTTGTTTAAAGACTTCTTTAAAATCCAAGGAAGCCAAAGGGAAATAAATCATCTGAGGTGCTGAAAAAGACTACAATAGTAAGAAGCTGCTGGATCAACAGGACTGTTTTGTGTGACTTCTGCAGATTAGCTTATTCTCCTTAAATTCAGATTGTTCCATTAAAAGTGGCTGCAGACAGACACAACTGAGGCAGTCTACTGTTCCCCCTGACTGATCACACAAGCCTCATCGTTTTGGAAATCCAGCTGGGAGCCCAGCTTGATGCCCATGTGCTTCAGGCTTCAGAGGAGTGGAAAGGAGGGTGGGCACTAATTCCACATCACCACCACTCCATACCAGCTCCTTCATCTGCCTGTTAATGTGTGTTGAAAAACCACTAGCAACATTTATATCAGTGGGTTGAAACAGGGGTAGCTCTGTCTTGGCCTGACAGCATGGATATGGTCATTGCTGGAGGATGATACCCATCACCTCTCCCTCCACTGGAATCCCAATGGCCACTGACCCAGCTGTTGACCCCATCAATAGCTGAAAAGCCTTTCCAAAAGCAGCAAACCTCTCTCCTTTCATGTATTATTAAAATTATCACTGGTTAATTTATTAGGGTACTTTGCACTGGGAAAAACGACCTCTTTGTTGACCCACTTAAACATGCTCCACTCCAACACAAAACAGTCAGAATGGTAAAGGGAGAGAGCTGGGGAAGTTGTGCGCAGACTGACGTCCTTTGTCTCAGTGAGACAGCTCCAGGATGGAAGTGCTGGGACTCCCTGGCACGAGAGCAAAGGGCCAGACACAAGCCTTTACAGACCAAACCACAAAGGAAACATTCAGCCCATACACCACATGGACACAGCCAGAGAAACAAGACTTCCCAGTCCTCCCTCCTACGCAGCGCTCATCCCTCCCTGAACCTGTGGGTTTGGGGAAGCATCCCTGATTACTCCCCATGTTGCCTTCTTTAACAACACAAATGGAAAACACAATGCAGGGTGGCGGACGAACCCATCCACACGCGGTAAAATTCACACTGCTCATGAGGCAGCAAAAATGCATTCTGGACATCCTCTAGTCAAAGATGTGCAGACTGATGCTCAGACTTCCCTCCTTCTCTCCTCCTGGGTTTCTCCAGCAAGGGGATCTCTAGATTTGCTCCACAGAAACCCCTGATTCAAAACTAACATGTATGGGACGTGGAAGAGCACGGCTCTGCTGGGCAAAACTGGATAAGCCAAACTGACAGTACAAACACCACTCGGCACCAAAAGCAGTCCTGTAAGTGAAACAAGCAGGATTAGCTGTCATTAGGTCTTGCTTTTCCATTAGTGTCATAAAGATAAAGCTACTCTCCTCCCAGAAAGGCAGCCTGTAAAGTGCTCAGACTGTACAGGACTCTCAGGTTATCAGAGTGGACACAAAAGCTCCATTTGCTTCATCACTGAGAAAGCACCTGGAAAGGGCAGCAATGACAAAAAGACACCACAAGGTGCCTTCAAACCTCGGGGAGTTGGGAGTTGCAATCTGTGCACTGTTCGTGTCCTTGACTATCACACCAGGTTCCTGTTAGGGAGTGTTTTAAACCTCAAATGCTTTTTTTGTGGCTCGTTCTCATGTGATGCTCTTTATGTCAAGCAAATTGGCTGCCAAATAACTTTTATACTAAAGGGGCAAGCAAAGAAAAGTTTATGAGGACACTTAGAAAGTGTCCTGAATTTTACCCCTTAGGAGAAGACCTGGAGGGAGACCTTGGAGCTAGACATGAAACACGGTAATCCCTGCTTATTTTTAGTTTCATAAAGCTCATCCTGGGTGTTATATGAGCTAAGAGACAGACAACGGGAAGGAAGAGAACAAACTGCAGCAGAAAGCTGAACGCAAGATTGGGAGGTAGGAGTTTGTGAGATATGATGCTGCAACTGCCATTAATCTATCAAAAACCCTCGGAGAAGGGGGTTTTACCCTGTTGTGCCGCTGTTTTCCAAGCATCAAATAAAGACCCAATCTCAGAAGCATGTTACAAAAAATGACTGAACTGCTATCTGCAAAAATACTTTGGGGGTGGAAAGTGGAGTTATATGATGGGCAGGGAGTAATTTTTCTGCCTGCACCAGTTCTGCAAACCAAGAGGTAGAAAACAGCGCGTGGGAACCTGAACCTGCAGCAGAGAGGGGTGGAAAGAGCAGTAACTGATGAGTTTTATTGCAGGATGTGTTAATCATCCCTCTAGAAGAGGGACTGGGATGGGGGTGGAGGACTTGGCAGCTGGGATTTGAGATGTATTTGTACTAACTCACATCTGGGATACATCCTAGAACAGGAACACAGTGTCTGGACCAGGCTGGACAGAAGGAAATGTTCTTTGTGGCCAACCTTCACGAAGGACCCGACATGCTGAGCCGATTGTGACCTTCAGAGGTGCCCCACAAACGACCTGGGATCAGGGACTACCAGAGATGCTTTCCAAAGGGAGCTGAGAGTTTCTCCGAGTGATTTGCTCGGAGGCTGTAAGGACTGGCCTGCACAGGCTGCCTGGGAAAAACACATCCAGCTCTCAAGGGGAGCCCTTGCCTCCAAATTCTTTGGTGGGGCAGGCTAAGCTTGGTAGTCTGATGGTTCAGGTGGGTGCATATTAAGTTGAAAGATGTGTTCCCCTCCACCCAGCATTTCTTCATTCAAATTTTCCTGCTTATCTGATCCTACTTGCGTGTCTCTCCCAGCAGTATAACCATCCATTTTTCAATGCAGTTTCCCCTGGCTCACCACAGCAAGCAGGGGACCAAGATGTGGGCACGGGCATAATCAGGGACTGCACCTACAGGTGATAAGAAAGCTACTGTATTCCTGCACAGGACCTCACTTCCAAACTCATTTGGAGGCATTTGTCTTCATAAATTAACATTACTAAAATATGGGACCTCCCTGGCCGTGCTATGGAATGCATAGGGTACATGGCTTTCCTGTCCCAACTTGCATAGGCTGTTGGGTTTGGGAAAGATGGGGAGTCTACGCTGGGTTAAAATACCTCAGATTCCTTGGCCAGGTGTTTCCAAGGATATGTATATAACTCTATGCTCTGCAAATGTGTAAGGGAAGGCACTCCTTATTACATTACTACCTGATGTGCAGAGGAGCCTGGGCTTTGCTTTTTCTGTGTACTTCTTAAACCCGTCATGCATTCTCACACTCCCAGTGCAGCCCAGTACTGCCCCACCATGCAGCAGCAGCCTGCTGCACATGGTTTGTGTTGACTCTAGGGATGCCCTTTGCAAGCTCAAGTGGTTCCTGCAGCTGAGTAAATAGGAGCATAGCCCATTGTGGATCCCTGACCTGTCTACACATGGCCTCCTCACCCTCCCACTGGCAAGGATGAGCAATGAGAACCCTGCCGGGTTCTCCAGCCTGAACAAACACTGGAGACCAGCTCTCCTTCATAGCAAGTGTGGGCTTCATGTGTAGCCCAGGCGCTCCTGGTGATCGCTCTTAGCATCCAGGTGTACAGAAGAAAGTCAGATACCAAGCCAAGGATGTCTCCTTGCTTCAGCTAGCAAGATCAAGTGAGAGACTGTAGTAACACCAGGAGCATGGAAGAATGAAGACTGGAGAGGTGGCAGCATGACGAGGTTGAGCTTCAAAAGCTGCATGATTATGTCTAGAGATAAGACTTAGCAGGGTTTTCTTTCTACTGGAAAAAGCACTCCTCACACACAGGTGAACTGGGAGAGAAGCTCTGAAGATCCCTTTGGGTGCTGCAGGTCTTCAGAGGGGCAAGGCGCAGTTCCAGACAGCTTCACTCAGGAGAAAATAGGAGAGGAGCCCAAAGAAGGACCATCAGACAGGCACCCTCTGCCCTCCACAGAGTGGTCCTGTATTAGTGGTGAACAGGGTGGAGCTGGGTTAACAGCTGGACTCAATTAGCTGATCCCTGGGTTCAGCCAAGGGGCCATGGGGCCACCTCCAGTCTGCTCATAGTCTAACAAGGCCAGGAAGCACCTAGACCCCATGAAACAAAGCAGCACTTCTGGCTTCATACACCACAGGCACCTGGATTTTCTGTCTATCATTTGGTTTCCTGCAAACACAGCATCTCCTGTATCACCATCATGATCAGGTGCCACGATCCCAGGAAAATATCAATAAACTGGAGGAAATCCAGAGAAGAACAAAGCAAACTATTACTATGGAGTCAGAGAGACTGACTTTCTGAGCTAATGTGTTTAGCTTGGCTTAACAGCAGCTTAGCAGGGGCTTGGCAACTCAACTGTCTGTAAATATTTGAAGGGTGTAAACACCAAGGACAAGAGGGATATCACTGACGGAGCAGGATGACCAGGAATGAAGTGAAGGCACTAACCCGCCACGATTGCTAACTGGGGCTTAAGTCCCTCCATGTATAATTTACTCGAGCTCCCTGCTCTGTAGGTCTCCACAGCCTCTGCTGTGCCACCATGGGATTCAGAGAAGCACACACAACCCTTACATCGGGTTTCATCTCTGTGGATGTCAACAAGGAGAAAGCTTCTAGATGCTGGTGCAATTTAAAGCTCACCAGTGCAAGGGCAAGTGGTATCTAACACCTGCTCCCAGCAGGTCTTCAGGTTGCTGAACAAGCACATTTTCCCATCTACACCCTGCTTTTCTCTTCCACCACCACCAGCTTAAAACCTAAAACACAGGGATGAGGGACGATTTTTAGCTGACACCTTAGGAGAGACGTGGCAAGAAACTGGCTATTCCATATCCATTCTGCAAAATTGTTTACTTGAAGAAAACATTCTTTAAATTTCCCCTCCAAGCTCCTGAAACAATTAATTTTAGTGTTTCATAACTACGTTTTGATTTTTCTGTTCAAAGTAACACTTACTTTCAAATTGTAAGGGTTAAAACAATAGCTTCAAATCAAAATATTTAATTTTCAGTCAAAGGGAGCATTTATTCATCTTTCAAGCTGACTTCTCCTCCAGCTTCACAGAACTCTCAGAGAAACCCCCTAAAACAAGTCATTATGTCTCATAGGGTGACTCCGAACTGTTTTGACTCCCTGTAGTGACGTTGCTAAACCCCAGACGAGGATATGTCCCAGTAGGCACAAAAAAATTGCTTACGGAAGGGAAGATTCAAATTTAGAGTGGCTGCCTATCTATAAATAGTCTGCAGAACTAAAATACATTCCACTTTGGCTGGAAATGCCTTTTTGCCTCGTAGTCATAAACACTCCTGCCTTTTATAGTTGAACCAAATATTTGGTTTCTATAGTTATAACAGTGAGTACCCAATGGTCTTTATTTTTAATCTGCACAGTGTTTGCATGAAAAGCAGGACAGCGGTTTGTGGGGACCTCAGAGGAGTCTGGACCACAGGTGCATCATTAAAAATAAACCTGTGAACGACACAAAGAGCTCTCCCCGAAGTACCCAAAAGCTCTGAGGTTTGCTTGTAAACAGCATTTGGCTTTTAGATGCGGCACTAAGTGCGCTGAGAGTGAAAAAGGCCAAGGAACCGGTGATTGCTAATATAATAATGAGGCTCTGTCCTACTAATCTGATGTTCTCAAAGCACTTTGCAGGCATTAATCATCCTCCCAGCAGGGCACATTGGGGATCGGCACGCTGAGCACGTTATAGGCCCAAGGCAGAGGGGGGAGAGCCATGTACAGCCTGAAAGATCACGGATGTCCAAGGAAGAGGTGGTCTGCATTGCTTTATGTATATATATATTAAAAAAGTCATGGCCACCTCTCTGAAACCTGCCTTCAAAGGGCCTTATTTATTTCTCTGACAGCAATACACATGAAAGCCCTATTATATTCAGTGCTTAATAAATCAAACACCCATCCACCAGCATTACTGATGGAAGGAAAAGGAAATTAAAGGTGACCTGCTTGCCTTGGAGATCATAGGATGCGTCCTCATCCACTTAGAATAATTTAAGGTGGTTAAATTCTGCCTGTAGGAGTTAAACAGGTTTCACTTATCTTCATGTCCCGTCTCAGAGGGGATCTCAGGGTGGGATACTGGGCTTCTCAGGGGACAGCTGGAGGTGATGGTACAAACCCAATGTCTCCATCCTTCAAAGCAGCAAGCCTGCAAACCCAGCCTTTGTCCATAGGCAGTGCTTTCCCTGGAAAACACCTGAATTCAGCTTCTTAGCAAAACCATATCTGTTTCATTTAACACATCTGAATTCACTATCATGCTAGAGATGCCAAGAGGATGACGGAGCAGGAAGGGTGAAAGGTAAATCAGCCCAAACTCAGTTTCACCAGGGCTGGGCTCACACTAACCAGTCAGAGACCTATGGTGCCTGCTCATGCTCAGGAATGAGGGATATCTTAATGTCTCATCCTATATTGCCTTCTATCAGGAGAAGCAACTCACACTTGCTGACGTCTGCCTGGCACACTCCTGTGCCTGTTTCTGGTGGGCTGATGTATGTCAATGCACCAGCCAGTTGTGTGAATTTGCATCCAACCTGGGACAATTTCAGAAGTTCTACCCAGCTACAGAAAGACAAGGGAAAGCTACATTGGGGAAAAAAAAAGCACCTGGAAATCGCAGAGATTTATAACGAGGGAGAATCTTTCAAACTGCCCCAAAGGGACGAATTTCTTCATGACTCATGCAGTCCTGACCCCTTGTTCTCTTAGTGCAAGAGAGTCTTGAGTTAGTCCAGGCCAGGGCTGTCTGCACAGTGCTGGATGTGAAGAATGGCTATTGATGCAGGGAAAGAGCTGGTATAAGATCCAGCTTGTGGTAAGGGGCTGAAGGCAGCCGAGCACATCCACTTGTGGCAGGTGAGGAGCCACTGCTCCTTCCTTTAAGTTCATCAAGGAGTGAAAGTTCATGGTCCAGGTGAGATTAAAACCCTTTACCGCAGCTTTTTGCTACTCAAACAGTGCTCTGGGAAGAGCACCAGCCTGCTGTTGTGCAGCCTGGGGCACTTGTGCTCCTTGAGTCTCTGCAGAGATGCCACCCCCCTCCATGATGGCACAGCTTTGAAACCCTCTGCACACTGTGCATTTGAATCAGGAGCTAATGAGGCTCTGACATGTTGCTAGTTAGCATGCTGCTACCTGCAAACAGCACATCTTTGGCTTCTAACATCCCTTCCTCCTCTCTTCCACAGCATTAAAATGCTTCATGCTTGCTGTGTCACTGACTTCCAAACCTGCGGTCGCTCCGCAATATTGATATTCTTGTATTTACCATCAGCAATCAGAGATGCGTGGAAGAGGCCTACGGTGAATTGCTCCCATGATTTAACTACCCCTTTGGAGCCTCAGTGCATTTCCAAGAAGCAGGGGGAAAGCTGAACATCACTGCATCAGCCCAGCACTGCCATTTTGGAACCGAACCCTGAACCCCATCTCTGGTTGGGAGAACTTCAGCTTGCATCAGCTGTAAAACCTGTTGTGTTTCGGGGTGCTGCAGGGCACAAGATGGCTTTGTGCTTGGCCCAGTGGCTGCAAGCAGCTCCAGGAACCCACGTTCATGGCTTTAGGGGCAATTCTTACGTAATGGTGGAAGAGATTTTCTCATCTGTAGGTTCACAGAAACACAGAGTGATTCTAGGATGGGACACTAATCCCATTAGGGACGACAAAGCAAAACATACGTCCAGTGTTTTCAACAAACCCCATTTCAAACCTACTTGCAAAAATTGCCCTGTTCACAATCTATCGCCTCTGACAGTATCAGTGTGGTTGTACAAAGCCATCTGCTCCCACCCCACATGTCTCAGAACCCCTGTGTGCTCCCCAAGCAGGTTCCTACTGCAGCTGGGAAGCTCCTCCGGGGAGCGCTGGGTTTATTTGGGCAAGAACGTGAAAATACCAATGATTACAATCATTACTTCATCATGTGGCACCATGCAGAGCATCCGGGAACCATCCAACGATATACAAGAAGAGCTGCAAGAACCACACCCAAGGAAGGATCTGTTTGTATTTCCTATGTACAGCCTCACAGGACGAATAAAATGCTCGCGAATTTGTTGATCAAGGTTGGATGAAAAGCTTGTCCAGGATGCCACACAGGAGCAAGAACTGATGCCTTTTTTTTCAGAATACGACTCTTCTGGGCTTAGCTCAGGTCAGATCCAGAAACCATTTCCTGTATGTCCTGGTCTCTCATGTGCAAATATTTTATGTGATTTTTTTGCATTTTTCAAGAAAGGAACCATCTAACTAAAGAAGTTTAAAGTGAAGCTGGAAGGATATGACTGCTCTCAGGGAGCTCTGGGTCCTCGGATGCGGCAGGATAGCAATGCTCTCACAGAGGGATGGAAGCGACAGGAAGAAGATGCAGGTTTTATATGGAGTGAGGTGTGATTTCAACAGTCAAACCTTCTTAAGGCTGGCCCAAGCCAGCACTGCAGCAGAAATACAGGTTTAGGGCTGGATCCTCATCTTGGACACTCAGGTTAACATCCAGGCAACCTCTGCTGTTTCTAAGCTCTCTTGGATTTACATCTCCATCAAAAAGAGGTTGCAAGAACCACCATGGCCATCAAAAGCTGCAGCCCCCAGCATTCCTCCAGGTACCACAGCTTCCCTGCAACTGGACTCACTTGTAAGTGCCAAATACAAGAAAGCTGTGGCTCGACAGCAATCTCCCATCTGCCAACTGCGTAAATCCCCTTGGTTGTCCAGGGGAGGATCTGAAAACCTGCTTAGATCTGGGAGGTTTTGGCTTGGGGATGCTGAACACCCAATGCTCAGCATGTCTCCCCAAGTAGCACCTGGGATCTGCTAGCCTGAGTCATAGCCAAAGGTCCTCCAGCCTGTATCTTGTCCCCAAAGTGTGGCTGGTATCACATGTTCCACGGAAAGGTGTAGAAATCCCTAAAACATTGAAATTGTTTGATTCCGGGAAAAGCATCCCCCTAATCAGGCAGCACAAAACACGTACAGCACACAAAGCTTAAAACCCCCCTGACTGCAGCTGTGGCTGACGCAGAGAAACAGATCAGATAACAATGCTCCCAAAGCTTTTTTGTCTATATTTTAACATCATTAAAAAGCGGATAATCTCCTCCTCCATAAAAGCATTGGCTTCCTCTGGGAGCCTCTTTGGTTGAGCCAGAGCAACTCAAAGGCTGCTTCTGTACCAAACCAGGAGATGGCAACAAAAGTTGTCACAAAAAGTGACATTTTGAAAACTCAGCCTGGGGTCTTCATAGATGGGGCTGAATGCCATGGAGCTGAGCCCCTAGAAAGTTGTCAGTGATTTATTAACATGTGGTGACCTCTCTGGTGCTGGTGCCACACAATCCCAGCAGAAAGGACTAACAAGTTATTTTCTTCTCTTCTTGTTTTTCTCTTTTGTTATGAATATTTTTGAAACTTAACAGCAAGTTTTTTATCATCATCACTACTTTTTTTGCTTTGCAAGAAATGCTTACTTGAGCAGATGAACCTGGGACGCAGACGAATCATCCTTAGCTCTTTGCCTGCTGTTATTTTGCCTTTTGTGGGGGTTTTTTCCCCTGCCAGCTGAAGACATGAAGAGGCTAGTTATAAGAAGGTAAGAAGAGTTCTTTTGGATGAGCACTGGGCATGGCAAGGAGAGATGGCAAGAAAAACTCAGCCCCTGACTTCTGCACCCAGATCTCACCTCCCTCCCCTTTCTATTCATGGACAGCAGCAGGAGTAAGACAAGCAGGTAGCCAGGCACTGCCACACACTCCCACTTGCCCATGCTATGCACGAACACTATCAAAATCCCAGTTATGACACTATTTCACTTACTGGTTTCATTCCTCAAAGCACTGCCCTACTGCTACCCCAGACTGACAGCAGTGGCTCCTACGGAGTCACATTTTGCCCTGATATGCAGCACCCTTAGACATCCCATCTCATCCTCTGTATTTCTAACCTCTTGCCTGGCACATGAGAGTGACCCAGCATTCCTCCTAGCCCTTCCCTTTTGCAAATGCCTCCTTTCCTCCATCCCCATTGCCTCTCATGATAGACTTCAGATATTTTTGGCACAGGGGGAAAAAAAGCTAGGGGAAATGAGAGAAGAGGAAGAGTCAGTTCTGCTTTGTTTCAATGCATTGCCATTGAATGAGGAGAGGGCTGCAGTGGACATGCCCTTGGGAACCGACTGATCCATTCCCCTATCAAACCCAAGGGTCCCTGAGGAGGAGCTGTCTAGTGGTGCCAGACAGCTCTTAGTTATATTTAGGAAGAGCTTCCCCTCCTGTGTTGTCAATTTCATGCAGCAGGAAATCTTTTCTTGGATGTTTTATTAAAAAAAAAAAGAGCACAAAACAACCAAAAAATCACCTCATTTCCTGGAGTCTTCCTCTCTGCCTCACTTCTTTCTTTCCGTTTTCCCTGTTTTCTGGTATTTGTTTTTAGGGCATCAGTAGCTTTCACTCTATGTCCAGCTCCAATCCTTGCATGCCAGCACGGACCTCCACTGCATTCACAGCTGCTGCATGGGAGGAATTCAATGCCCTGAACTACCTCTGGCACCTGGAAAATGACTCCAGGGAGCATCCTCATACAAGTCCTTCTCCAAATGCCATTCAACGTGTGAAGCTATCCCATTGATTTTGGCCAATGGTAGAGCTGGCCCTTGGGGCACAGCAGGAGCACGTGCAGGCTCCTCTTCCACATTCATATGCTCCATCCGGAAACATCAATTCTCTTTCTATAGGAAGGCAGGTTATCCTGGGGCAGAGGAAATGTTTCCTCTTCCCGGCAGGATGTTTGCACTAAGCCCAGAGTGAAGTATGTATAGAAACCTCCTGATGTGGAGATTTCAGTAAACACCTCCCAGCAAACAGCCTGGACCAGTGTTAGTGCCCACAGAGCAGACTAGAGCCAGTCCCAGGGAAACAGCCAAAGGCAAATGTAAAAAAAATCCACCCTACCCATGCCAAAATCAGGTAGAGGGTCCCCTACTGACTACAGTGACCAATAAAGTCAAGAGGGATCCCGATGGGGAGCTCTCCACACCTGGGATCACCCTGAATCCAGGGAGATGGTGCCCAGGTCTGGCCAGAAAGAGTTTTTATTCCTCCCTTCCACCAAATTTTCCTCTTGAGTAAGGAAAAGCAGAGCTTCTCTGTAATTTTTTTTCTATAATAACTTTAAATTTTTCTTACCCCAAAAAATGGTGTATCAAAAAACTCCCACCTCAGTCTGGTAATACAATTGAGGTATCAGCCTTCATCCACCTTAATGCATAAATCCTGATGTGCAGCTCCTCAAGACAAGGGTCTCTTCCAGGCCCTGGGCAAGGTACCTGGCTTCAAGGTTTGCAGATAAAACTTTTAAGAAAATCAGCCCTTTGCAGCCTGAAATGTCCCTCGGCTGCACAAAGGTATTTTGAGAATTCTTTAATGAGATCTTGATTTCTCTTCTTGTACAACAATATGAAGAGTTACTGGAGCACAGTATTTGGAATAGAGAAAACCAACCCCAAAGATATTCACTGCTCAGGAAGAAGTTTTTTCCATGCCACTGCAATTTAGGGATTTGAGAACTTCAACCCCAAATGCTGATCAGGTCATTAGCTAAATCAGAGCTTCACCCTTTTGGTATTCAAATCACAGCCTCCAACACTGCTTGCATGAAGAGATAAAGTGGTGGCTGAGCAATAAGCTCTTTTGGATGCTGATAAAAAAAACCCCCTTTTAATTGCTTGATGTGATCGCAATTATTTCATTTGCCCCTATTTCCCTCTGAACACGAATCCAGTCCCTGTGGGATCCAGCATGATGCAGCTCTGCCACTGTTTCTCTCTTGTAACCTTTAGGGATGAAAATCGGGGAGTCGGAGGGTTAGGATGGGGAAACACAAGCTGTACATACACTTTAACAAGGTTTGATACTTCAGGAAAAGGGAAGTAAACAAGATATTTTAGAAATTTTCTGCAACACAAATAAAAATGGATTTGAAAAATGTCTTTTTTTTTTTTTTTAGTAAATCATGCCTACGTCCTGTTGCCCTACTGTGGGATATGCCTGAGTGGTGCATAGCTGGTTTCACCACTAATGATGGGTCAGTTCATCAAGGTTTATTTTAATTTTACGACCTTTACGAGAAACTCTTGTGTAGCAATGATTAAAATAGCCGCCATCTCCTGTTTGTGCCACAGCAAAACCATCTGACATCAACACAGACACACCACCAAGATGAAAAATACCACCTTTCCTAATTCATCATGTAAACACTGTTCGCCTAAACTCATCAAGCCGAACAGGTGTTGGACTGACAAAGTGCTTCTGGATCCCCCACCAAGTCCTGCCCAATCATGCAGGGGACCCAGAGGTCTATTTTCCTACAGGGATTTGCATGGCAGGGATGGGGAGGGTGTCTTCAGTTGTGCCAGGTGGTCAAAAGGCTCCAAGACGTGATGTGCTTATTTACCGTAACTCCAGTTTCTGCTGAATCCATCCCCAGGGCTGATCCTTGTCACTGTCAGCAGGGAAATTCAGGCCCGCCAACATCAGCAGAGCCATTCCTCCTGCACAAATATTGTACCAGTCTCACGTGAACACAGAGCACAGCACACAGAAATAACAGTGAGGAGTAGGACTGTGGGAAGGGATGGAGTCTTGCTTCGCTAGCCAAAATTTTCAAAACCTTGACGATGACGATGATAATTTTCAGGCATCTGATATTCAAAAAGGACCAGCCACCACCTAAAGAAAACCAGGTACCTCCTAACATCAGTTTGGGACCTGCTCCTCCTTCCAACCACTGCAGCTAAAAGCTTTGGTTGCCCTGCTTGCATTTATTTTTTTCTTATTTTTTTTTTCTTTGAAACATTCACATGAATGAAGTCCTGTTTCTGATAAAATTACATCACTTGGGCTGAACGACACTTCCTGCTTTTCTTTATTATCTCATGACTGCTGTCTCTTTGTAACATGCTTGCTTCAGTGTTTTGGGTGTTGGCACATCGGTGAGATCAGCGGTGCAGGGGCTGCGCAGGCACAGGGCTGAGGGCAACACTGCCTTCTTGGCTAAACCTTCTCCTTCTCATTGCTTCCCCCCAGTCTACTGCTTGTGCCAAGACACACAAAATTCAGGGCAGCAGGTCGATGGGGATATTTCAAAGATCTCAGCCTGGGTCCTACTTCCTACCCAACACAAGCAGCCACCCCTTCAGGAACAGGTCCTGAGAACTTAGAGAAAAACATGGAAAATCCACAACTTATTGGCACAATGAGCAACCGGTCCCTCTTTCCAAAGGCCTGGGCTAAAATACTGGATTTCAAGTCCTCCCAGCTTCACACACAATCATTGGCTTCATCATGAAGACAAGCAGGTACCTTGTTCTGAAGGTAGACGAGTTGCTGAACTAAAGGGATTACAAAGGTAATTTGGGACAGATTTCAACCTCAGAAAAGCTTTGGGTCCTTATACGCTGCTAATGATAAGATAATTTAGAAATATTTCAAACCTGACAACATAACATATCAGCTCTGGCTGCAATTTAGCGCGTGTTATCAGGTTTTTCATTGCTTTTCCCGTGCTATGATGGATTCCAAGCTTGCCGTTATTACAGCCATTACATCCTGATTTTAATGGGGGTGCTTGCAGCTGTCACAACGGGCTGAAAATATATTCTTTATGTCAAATTGCACAGGAGACATTTCCTCCTTGAGTCACTGACAGGTCACCTCCCCAAACCAATTAGCTAATTGTCTCGTATCACTCCCTAAAGAGCAAGAGAAATGAGTGACTTGCGAATGAACTCTGCCCATAGAAAACACTTGTTCTCTCTCTCGCTTTCTAATTTTTAAGTTTTTTTAAACCTTAATTTAATCGGCTGGCCATTGCAACAAACGAAGCAGTGTGTCTGCCCATTCCTTGCATGCTGACTCTCTGCCAGACTATTTTATTTTTTTTTAAATAAAGAGGAATAAAAATTAATAGTATTACTTTCCTCGTGTATATAGACAAGCTGCTGCAACAAAGGGGGCCATCCACAACCATTGGGTCATGCTTGAGTCCTACTCAAATCTGCCACTGGCTCTTTCTGGCTTCAACCTCATCCTCAAGAGCTGGTGAGCTTCTTTTTCAGTGTAAGGACACATTCCTGTCTTCTTCGGCTTCAATCAGCTGTGTTAGAAAGTATTACTTTAGTTGGCAGAACCACTCCTCAGGCAAAGCCCCTCTTGGCTGTTGGCTTCACGAGTGTACTGAGTTGTCACTCTCATTTGCATTTCTCTGAGGTCTGCAAAAGTGATGTAAGCAGGGGGAAATAAAGAAAAATAATATAAACTGCTTCTCACTGTATATCAACTGAGTTGCATGCTGTATTGCACAGAGGACAAAGGGGAAATGTGGCTTTATGTACAGTAGCATGGAGAGAGGAGACACATTTTCCTGGCACAGATAGGGATATGAGTGGATCAGGAGAGACATGCTGGCCTCAGCACACTCATTACAGGAGCAGCCACAGGGGCAGATCCTGAATGACAAACCCCTGCATCTTGCTCTTGCTGAGCTCCACAAAGAAGCCCTGTGCAGTGGGCACAAATGAAACATACAGGAAATACCATTTAAATATAAGGATAAACTTTCTATCTTTTTTAAACTGTGAGGATAGTCAAACACTGGCACAGTGTTTGATTGCACCAAAGAGGTTGTGGAGTCTCTACCCTTGGAGATACTCAAAATCCTAAGTAATCCACACTTGGAGACTCTGCTTTGGGAAAGGGGGTTGAATGAGGTGATTGCCAGAAGTTCCTCACAGGCTCACTGATTCTGGGCTCTAGAGGATGATCCCCCCAACTCATTTTCTACATCTTCCTTTCAAACTGCTTGTCCCTTCCCTAGAGTTGCATCTAAAAACACAACACCCTCCCACCCTCCAACTTCCCAGCTCAATGGAGCAGTTCAGACCCTTGATCTGTCAGGTTTAGGAGGAACCAAATGGAAACAGCAGGTCAGGAGTCAGCATGTCCTTTCTGAAAGCTGGGTACCCTGAAGGTGCAAATGGAGCCTGATGCTTTGCCTCTAGCTTTTCCATAATAATAATCTGAGAAAATAATTATTTACTTGAACCTTTGCCTTATGGGCATGTGAAAAAGATAAACACAGTAAAGATCTTGATTTACTGAGGTACAGCTCTAATGGAGGTGACAGAAATATACCTCAGATAGACAGAGATGGCTAGAACAGCCGTGTGACCTATTCATTCATTTGTCAGGCATTGCTGGACTTGAAATAAAACCCATAATCACCACAGCAGAAACACACCATAAAATGACATTTGTTGACTTTACTAGGTTTTTGAAGCCGTGGGAGGGACAATGAAAGAAACTGATGGCAAATAGCAAAGTATCTTCAGGTCAGGAGGAAAAGGAAATCAGTGAGAAGAAATAAAGAAAAAGCCAGTCCTTATAATCCTAGGAACACTCCTAACAGCTGCAGATTTTAATCCTTAATCAAGTTCACCCCAGAAAGGTTGAACTTGGCTTCCCAAACCACCCCAACTCCACTGGCAGTGACCCAGCTAGACAACACTCAGTGGATGCTCATTAAACCAGCATTTGGAGGGTTAAGCACATTACAAGAACCTGCCTTGACACATCCCTATCCACAGTCTCTTTTTCCTTTGGAAAATGCTAAGTCACTCTTTAGCAAGAGGCCAGGCAAGAGGTTGCTTAGGAACTAAATTACTTCTCATTCTTAGACAGCGATGTTAGCTGGCACCCAGGATGTGTGGAAGCGTTAAGAGAGGGAATGGAGTGCTGAGAAGGCTGCAAGTAATGGGCTGCAGGTTCATCCCAAAGACCAACATCAGCAGCAGTCACTACTCCCTGTTCCTCTAGACAAATGCCCTGGGCTCTTACAGGAAAACCTTGGGTTTGTTCCAAAAAAGGAACCCTAAAAGGCAAGAGGTGGTGCGTGAGCTTGTGTTCAGTGTCAAGGTTTCTGCTGGCACTGTGTCCAACAGAAGGAAGGAAGGATATTTCAGGAGAAGAAACCTTTCATCCAAGATTTCAAAACTGCTTTTGAGACCCAGATGACATGCAGCACACAAGGCTGTCAGCTGCGACTCCAAGTCACTCACAAGAGCCGTCCTCTTTTAGGTAAAAGCACTGAAGAGGATTTTCCCCTAGATGGTTTTAGGAGATTTTAAGAACCTTTTAGAGAGCAGAATTACCCCAGATGAAGCAGCCAGTATAGCAGTTTCTCAAAGAGAAGTTGTGCCCAAGACGCTGTCCAGTCCTCATGCCATCTGCTTGGGACAATCACGTGAAGACAGACTGATGAGTCAACACTTTAGACCTGATGAAGCAACAAAAACTGCAGGAAGAAACCAAATTGTCAGATTTCCACGATGTAGGCTCTTGGGGAAAGGACTGGTTTGACTGAGCCATGCAGGAAAACTCAGAAGTGGAAAGGCAGGGATATGAGAAGTCAAAGTCCCTTTCTCCTCCTCTGCTGAGATAGTCCAGCAGTTCGCGTTGACAGCTCTATTCAAGATTTTACACCATTAGCACTTGACATAAAACATGCCAGCTTCCAGACTTTGTAAGATAGAAAATCCCAGCAGTCCCCTGAGATACACAGTGTCTGGAGGCCCAGGACAGGAGGTGAGGCTGAGCCAAGGGATGAGTAGTTGATAAGGACCTCACTGGCAGGGAGCTGCCAGAGAGAAACTGTTGTTCCTGCATGATTTTCTAGATGAGCATAAGGGAGTTAGATGCCCATCTTCTGCTGGATTTTCCACCCATCTTTAAGAGATCCATTTGAAAAATGAGTCTAAACTCTTTATACTCCAAGACATCATCTTGCAGCCACTGAGACTGGACTGGACCACGTCCTGTTAGATCTTCATACTAATGTACAAATTAGTCCCTTTTACCCCAGATGGGCTTTGTATTCTAAGAGATGGAGTTTACCCAACAACACACAACAACACCCAACACCCCCCACCAAGGACCATGTTGGACATCCAATGATGCTTTTTTGGAAAGTCGTTCACAGATGGTACTTACAGCACCTTCGAAAATGAAGGAGAGGGTGAAAAGATAATCACACTAGGAAGACAAATAATTAGTTTTCAAAAGAGTTGGCACCCTTGCCTGTGTATCCTTGAGCACGGCAGAGCAGCACAGAGGTCTGTCATCTGGAGGGGACAAATCCAAAACTCTTCATTGCAGAAACCACATTGGCACTGTATGTAGGTGCAGAGTCTGTCACAATGAGGTCAGGGCAACCAGATCCTTTCATATGTCGGTCCTGTACTATTTTATGGAATATCATGGCTGTGTTCAGGATCCAGTACAGTTTGAGATTAAATATGATATGCTGTGCAAGCAACCTCTTCAATCCTGCACAACACAGATGAGCGGAGAAGCACATTCTGAAGCAAAATTATTCCCTAACGCACAAAACCAAAGCTTACCAACCTGAACGAGAAAGAGGTAAGCTGGTCCTCTCCCCAGTACTCCCACTGCCTCCCTCCTGGATTCCTGTGGACCATGGATTTATATGGGACCATCATCTTTTACCCCAGGGTCAGTCCCACAGCAGGAACAAGAAAGTGCGAAGTTCCCAGGACAATCAGCTAGAGCAGCTAGAAACCAGCTCATGGGATGTCCCATCCTGGCCATGGCTTGTGCACATAAAGACCCCATCTCTCCTCTCTCATGAGTGGGTAGCACAGCAGTCTTGTGTACCGAGCCTTCCAGACGGAGATGTGAGTTGCACGCCTGTAGCGTGATCAAGTCAAGATGAGTCAGTTCGCTATTAAATTCTCATTTAGTGTCTTTGTATCAGCTCCGGGCCAGAAAACAAAATAACTGCCTAGAGAAAGAGCCCAAGGAGAATTCAGCTGGCTACAGCACATGCTTGAAATGCAGTGGAATACACCAGCTTGCAAACCCTGGTCTCCGTCTTTATCTGGGTCATGGATTTTTTGGCCAAGGCAGTACAGATGTCGGCGACTAGCAGATGCAACAGTGGTTCTGCATCACTACCTCTCTGCCTTCCAGAGTGCTACCCTCAGGCTCGCTTCACTCAGGTCCACCATACCTCCTGGAGACATAAGCAGGAGCCCTCCAGACTCCCAGATGGTATGAGTTCAACTTCACATCGTGGTTTGATCAGTGAATGGTCTCCACAACATCGGGCAAACAAAGTCAAGAGGCCACCACCTTCCACTGCTAACCCACTGCCCCGCAACAGTGCACTCATAATATTCTGTTTCTCTCCAAAATTGCTAAAATCCTGTGGTTCCTTCTTTGCCTTACAGTGCTTCTTTCTAGCAGCTGTCTCAGCATCCTCGGGAGTTTTATCTAATGTATTTTTACATCCCCCACCTTGCTACCAGCCAAGTTTCACAGCCCCTCCTTGGGATGCACCATCCTAGGGTAGACAAATCCATGTGCATCACTCCTTGTCCACATCCCCGTAGGGTGAGAGGGGACTTATATCTCACCCAGTTGTCCCTGCCCAAACACAAGAAAGGGTTTAGCGCAGATTCGATTCAGACTTCAGTACCTGCAGCTGACTTCACCAAACGGTGCTGCATCATTGTTTTCCCTTCAAGAACAGTTCTGCCACTCTCACTTCACGGCAAAGAGTGGAAACCATCTGCCCAGACTTCCAAACTGTTCCCCAAACAACTCCCTTCCCTTTTGCCGGCCAAAGGCAGCTCACATCTGCAGGGCTGCATTCACTGTGCTGAGAGCCAGTACCCACCCTGCTCCCCTCAAAGGGCATGGGAAAAGGCAGCAGGGATGGTGCACAAAAATGTGCAGATGGGAACGTGGCAGGGGAAGGAGTGGGAGACTTTGACCTGCAATTTGTTTGCTCAGCATCTCATCTCTGGATGAAGCAATCTTTTGCTTTTGGAGGGCAGGAGAAAGAAGCCTGTGTGCAAGAATAAACTGTGGATAAGGGGAGGGGGGCTCTCTGCTCCCCAGTTTTAAAGTCCAGAAGCCAACTTTTCTTGCACCATGTCCCTATTTCCCCCACTGTGACCAGGTCATGGAGCAAGAAAAGAGGACTCAGCATGATACTGTAGCCCACTTCCTCATGCAGGGACTTCTGGGGGGGGGTCACAGGAAGAGGATGGATGGTCATTCTGGGGAAAATGGTAGCTTAAGATGGGGGTTTTAGATGAGGATTTGAAAGGCTTCTTAAGACTTTGCCACACTCATTCATCAAAAGTAGGATGAGAAGTTGCAGCAGGCAGAAAAGATTTCCTTTCCTTGTATTTACAGAGCCCTGTGTCCATGTGAAAGGCATCACCCCCACCCTCCACACGTGATTCCCAAGCTCTCAGTTATACTCAAAAAAAAAGAAAGAAAAAAAGCCCCAAACCACCACTCAGCAAGCAATATACTACAACGACACATGTTTTTGTGCTCACTTGAGCTAAACCTCCTCCACAATTTTTCCTTTTGCCAAATGTTTCTGAGTAGGAGCGCTGGAAAAATAAACTCCCCTGGCGCAGCGGGACGCGGGCAGGCGGCCAGGCTGAGCCGAGCCCCGGGGGCTCACGGCCATGGTCAAACCCCTGGGAGCCCCTTCCCAGTCCCCTCCTCAGCACAGGCTGTCGACCGGCGGACATTTACTGGGAACAAGTGCCTATTGTCCCCTGTCAAGACTGAGAGGCAGCTCAGTGGGGTAAAAATATGATAAAGTGGGGCTTCATCCTTCTTCTTTTAGCTTTACTTTTAGCCTCCAACTCTGCATAGAGCCCTAGCTTTGGTCCTTCTGCCTGCCTTGCTTTTAAACCTAGATAGGCAGCTCTGAAATGACACCTTGAGAAAATTATTATTATTATCATCTCCAGAACAGGTCTCTCCTATTATTACTATTATTACTATTATTTTTCCCTTCACTTTGCAGCTCTGCTCCAGCTCACAGCAGGCTGGGGGGTTTTGGGTAGCAAAATGGGAAGTGTTGCAGGATTGAAGGTGGCAGGAAAGGGGGCAGGTTTGTTGGCATAAAGACCTGGGTAGCATCTGGTTTCCAGGGCACAGTTGAAGTAGTTCAAAGCAAGCATGTGCCAACCATTGCAAGGTCCAAACTGCCTTTTAGGAAGAAAGCATGGGCAGCTCTGTCAGGGCATGCCTGCAGCTGATGTCCATCTGGTTTCTTTGGTGCCTCTGATTCCCCACGTGGGATAAATACACCAATTTCTCCAAGGCAACGGATTCTGTGATCCTTGCATGACATTTGTTGCACATATGCCAATTAATACTAATAAATATGCTAGCATTATTGCCGAAAGGATACACAGAGCGATAAAAAACAAACAACACTTAGGAAGGACAAGGACAATAAAAGATGGCAAAGGAAAGCAGCATTGTGGAGCTAACGATCTGAGATCAAACTGGAGGAGCTAATGGCCCCTTTTTCATGATGTAGTTAAGTCTATGAATGTTGAAAACCTTGTTCAGAACCCTCCAACAGGGAAACCCACAGCAAGTCTAACAAGTGAAGAAAAAATTAGCAGCCGCTTCCCCTTGGGAAACAGGGACACTGGTGGAAGCTGGCTCATAAACTGGCGACAAGGATGAGAAAACCCTATTGTTTTCACTATCCTGCTGCAGGATGAAAGAGGGTCCTGAGTGGGCATGAAACCCCTGCATCCCCAGGTCAAAGGCCCTCAGAGGCCAAATTCCACTCAGGCTCAGCAGTATCCACCCCATCCTTGTTCCCCCACAGCTCCCTCCCCAAGTGCCTTCAGAGGGTGACAGTCAAAGGCTCTGCGACACATCCGTCATGGAGTCGTTCCAAGCCAGATGAGGACCCCAAGCACATATTGATCGATTTTATTTCCAGCACACACGGCCTTCCCCACTGTTAAAAATAAACCCATAAAGGCTAATTCAGCGTACTGCAACAAGTGTGATGAATCCATCCAAGCGCACTGGCACTGCCTGGCGTTTCATCCTCTGTATCCCTTAGTCCTGAAGTTGGAGGAGGCACACAGTTGAGGACTGGCTGCCACATGCAGATTGTCCCCCTGACCCTGCTCCAAAGCATCTGCACTTGGCAATCAGTCCTTCTTACAGCTGCTTCCTTTTATATTTATGGTGTCTGCCATTAAACAAACCTCATTAATGCAACAGGAAGATGAGATTCACCTCAGTTTTGTTTAATGCTAAGTACCAGAAAATCTTCATCTGTATGGGAGGAGGTGAGGTCTACGGGAGGATCCTTGGGCAGATGCTGCCTGAGGCATGTCCCAAACAATCCCCAGGAAGTGGGCATGGTCTCCAGTTCATTTGGGGGAAGATATTAAGAAGCTCATTTTGCCTTGGAACAAGTCTTCTAGGCCAGGTTGGATGGGGCTCCGAGCAACCTGGTGCAGTGGAAGGTGAACCTCCCCATGGCAGGGTGCTGGAACCAGAGAAACTTAAAGGTTCCTTCCAATCCAAATTCTGTGATTCTATGATACTATGAAGTATTGCTCTGACATCGATACTCATCTGTTGATGATATTTCAGCACTGAAAGTAAGTGCAGCAATTTCCATGCAGAATGAAAAGACAGAACAACACAAAGGCTGGTCAGTGGGAAAGCTGATGCAGAAACCAGACTCACTGGACAGAAATATGCCCCTGCTGCTTGGCTGGAAGCAACCAGAGCTGTGAGGTCTCTGGAGGCATCTCTGCTTTCCTGGGAAGGCCAATGTTTAAAGAATGAAAAAGCAGACACAGCAGTTTTGAGCTCCCCAGGACTTTCTGAACTTTTTTGGGTAGTTTTGGCTATGAAAATGATTTTTGGTTGCAAATCCATGTGGTTACAGACCCAAATTCTGATCCTCATGGCAAAGAACAAGATTTCCCACACGAGACCGTGGCTGTAGGCTGTGTTTGTACAGGGCCACAGGTGTAAGAGAGAAGTCCAGCAGCACCTCCAGTTGATCAAAGGATCATTCACAGGTCATACCAATTAAAGATTTGGACCTGAAGCATTGCAGAGGTGCAGGCTGAATTGACCAAAACCAAATCCGTCTCATCTCCACTCCCAGCTTGCTGCAGCCATGTGACACTTGCGAGATTTACCCTCCTGGCAGCTGAGACCCAGTGCAGCCTAATAAATATAAGCCTGATGGAGATGGCAATCTGTCCTCCATGTCTCTCTTACACCCAGGCCAAGAAAAGGACTTGTCACACCTGCTCCTTGTGATGCATCTGGCAGCTCCAACAAGGTACATGAAAGCCCACACTACCATGAGCCCCATCCATGAGACCCATCCATTCCAGGGATGCTCACAGGACTTTCCTGCCAATTCAAAAAACGCTTTTTAAATTCAGAACCCCATGGAACACCACACAGATTGCAGCTTCTCATACTACCACATGCTTCATGGGCTGGTACAGTAGAGCTGAAAGTATTTTAAAAAAGCAATTGTGCATTTTTGAAGTTTTGCAGTGGGATTTATGTCAACTAGGAACTGAAAACAGGTCTCTGAAAATTATCACTTCATTTATTTCAAGGAGAACAAAGGTTATAGAGAAGGACATGCAGGCTTTGGAGAGTAGCACGCTATGGACAGAGCTGGACCACGGTCCCAATCCTTGGCACTGATACTCATCTGTTGATGATATTTGTCCAGCACTGGAGGGAAGTGTGGTGAATTCTATGCAAAATGGAAAGACAGAGCAACATGAAGGCTGGTTAAGCTGTTTTCAGCTTAAAAGTAAACTTACACTGGCATTCAACAAACAATAAGCTCAATCTGCTAAGAAAAGCAGAGACAGGCTGGGTAAACTGAAAATGCCACCAGCAAACTACAGCCCTGACCCTCCTCCATAAGCAAGTTTAAAAACTGTGACTGATTTTTAAAAACTCATTTGCCTCAGTGCTCTAGGACCTGGCTTTTTATTACAAAATAGTAGAAAAGGACAGGAAAATATAATCAGTCTTCCTTTTTGTTTAATCACAGTCTCCAAACCAGTCAAAGTACTTGAAACTGCTGAGATAACTGTCCTGATTTCAGAGAGGACGGGTGTGGGTGGCACCTCCCAGCACGGAGGGGACATTTGTATTGGCAGCCAAGGCAGAAAGCCTCCCCACAACCTAGGGAAAAGGAAAAAAATTAAAGAAAGAAAGAAAAAAACCCACCCAGCAAATAAACAAAAGCATTCCTAATAAACTGGAAATGTCATACTACATCAGGGATCACAAGATCGAGCCCAGAAAGGTCCAAGTGGCAAGAACATGCTGTTAAAAACAGATGGGAAAAACAAGCTGGGAAAGGTTGAGACTGTGTTTCTAAACTTCTGTTCCCGACATGGGTTTTAGAGCTGGTGCTGGTGTGTCTGGAGAGACAGCAGGGTGAAATACCAGCTGGCCACATCGTCCAGTAATCCCTGTGGAAACCTTATAAGCAGAAGGAAGGGGGGAAGAGTTTTACACTAAAATTCCTAAACAAAAACTTTGGAAATACAGATTTTTCCAGCTTCCTAAGCCCAGGTTCACCGCAAGCTGAGACAAGTTAGTAACACTGCTTTTTTTTTTGTATTTTAACCATGGTTTTGTGAAGTCCTTCTTGGGATGGGATTTGCTCCTCACAGCATGGCTGTATCAAGGGAGAGGTTCAGGGTGGGCTTCTGAGGTGCTCTGCAGCACGGGGATGGCCACGTCAACCTATCTGCGCTCATTTCTACTCCTCTTAAGATGGACTAACAGAGGTGGCTCTACTCAGTGGCATAAACCCAGGTTCTCACTGAGCAAAATACAAGTCACATGCTGGGAAAAGTGGGTTGCTGCTGACAACCCCCTAAACGTTATGAATTACATGAAAAAGGAGAAAGGAGGACTAGGATTAAATGGAAAGATGAGGGTACCAAAACATGCAGACTGCAGAGGGCTGTAGAGATGCTCAACCCATCATCCCGAAGACAAAGCTCCCGATGACAAACTCCTAACATACACCAGATGGTACCAGCTATTCCTTGAGACTGTAAGAGACCTTCCAACGCAACAAAATAACAGAAGTTTGTTGTTTTAGAGGATTTTTATATTGCAACACCCTCCCCCACTTTGGAGCACATGAAGATAGAGCTGGAGCCAACACAGCTCTGTATGGGGTCCACACTTTCTAGAAGCATTCAAGCCAAGATCTATTATTTAGAGAAAGAGGGTGTAGTCTGGAAGATCTCAAAAGCTTTTGAGCTCCAACACCTGGAAGATCTCAAAAATATTTGTAAACATTGGGGTTTGGCTCAAGTGCCTTTCTACGCAGGAGGAGCAACGGGGAGAACACTTTCTGAAGCACAAACCAAAGCTATTATGAAATTTAACAAGTTTGACTGATTTCCTCTATTATTTTGCATTCCTTCATGCTTTAGGCTCCAGAATATGCCTAAATATCCAAGTGTATAGGCTGTCAGCACAGCTTTTCCAGCCCAGCAGGAAGTAGGAGATATCTTCAGGGAGAGCCTATTTTTGGAGAGCTATCCCATTCCAAACTAAGCCTTCAGACTTTTTGTTGTTATTGTTCGGATTAAGACAGCAGAGTAGGAGAACTGAGGCATTCCCACAGCAGATCACATCACTCATACTGCCTGTTCTCAGTGGTGGAAGGGAGGTCTTTGTATGGGTGTGGGACAGGGCTGGAAGTCCATGGGTAAGGTCCTGAACGAATATGTGGGCACCCTGAAATCTGGATGCAGCTGTGTTTAAATTTCAAAAATCAGTTCTTAATTCTGCACAACTTACCTTGTGTGAAGCGAAGATGGATGGAGAAGATTATTTTCCCTTCTACCCAAAACACTCCAAGTGAAAAAACACGTATATGACAAAGGATTGCATTACAATAGCTTTGCACATTACCCAACATGTCTGTAGAATCAGCAGCCAAGAGTAGGACACCCAGAGCACCCCTGCTGAACAACTGGATGATGGTAAATTCATTGCAACATCCAGTGTTGGGGTTTTTTTGCGTTTACAACTCCTATTTTATACATTAGAAAATGTTTAATAGCCATCTCTCAGCTTGTTCCTTAAGATTAGTAAGTCAAAACAGAAACACTAGGGAGTATACAATAAAAAAAATAAAATACTAAAACCCCCTTGGCTGAATTTAATTTCTATTAGAATCCTTAGTCATGATGGAAATGTATTTATAACCACAAACCTCCACTAAATTATCTTAACAGCCTCTAGCTGTTGTGCTAATGGCCAAAACAGCAACGTAAATTACTGTCTCACCATACAAAATTATACACATCACTATTATACCATGTTTTAGTCCCAGCCTCTCAAAAGCAGACCAAGATTTACTCTTATTACCCAACCAAATTCACCCACCAGGACACACATGCGCCCTGTCTCATGTTTACTCGTGATTTTGGCACAAACGCCCTGCCCTGCCCACAACAACTGCTCACCTTTTCCCCCTCTTTTCCCACGTCTGGATGACTTTCCATTCATCAAGTTTTCCTGTCTGGCAACTGGACTGAGTTTTTAACCAGGCTGAATTCACTCCTAACCTCATCCGACAAACTTCAAGGCAAGGCACGTGCGAGGTGAACACGGCTCAGAAAACCTGGACCTTCTCAACACAAGACTTCTGGGATGCAGCTTAGAAATAGGAAGAGGAAAATAAGACTGAAGGATGTTGGGCTCTGGTTCCAAGTTTTGTGATGAACTTGTTTCAGGCCCTGAAAGATTCACTTAATCCCTGTCCACTGTAATTTCCTTTTTATACAGAAGGGCCAGTGAAGATCCAAGAGTGCAGTAAGAGACTTAACAGCCTAAAGGTGGAAAGGTTGGAAACTCACTGAGTGTCCAACTCCTTTCACCAAGTCTTTGCTCTGTTAAAATGTGCAAAGTCAAAATAATTTGTGTTGAAAACTCATCTCAGTGCTATAATGCCAAGACTCTGGAATATTCAGGGTAGGTGGATGAGTATTACTGAGAGTTGAAAGTGCAAGGACCAAAGCTTGGGGGAAGAAAATGAACCCAAGCCCGGCCCACACCACTGGGCTTTGGGGGCAAAAAGGATGAAGTTGGGAAAATGGAAGAAGTAGATATAATATCTAGGAATAGATGTCAGCGATACAACTTGGAGAGCACCACAGATGCACTTCTGATCATGCTTTGCTGTCTGTTTTTTCAGCAAACTGGTAATTTGCTTGTTTTTCTGGTTTTTTTAAATATATATAATAAGTCAAAAGTCTCCTATGCTTTCAAGGAAAGAAATCAAAGGTTTTGACCAGGTCCTTCCACACTGAAAAAGTAAGGCTAAACCTCACCTAAATTACAGCTGACTCAGCAGCAGTGTATGCAGCAGAGGGGAACATGTAAATCCCAAACATATCATTCTGGCTTCTCACCTTCCTCCACAATACCAGCTATGGTTGGTTAGTGGGAGGCTTCAGGTACAAAGAAATGCAAAGAACAGGCTTTAAAAGCTATTCTCAATTACAAATGCAAATCTTGAAGCTTCTTATCCCCAAGTGGTATTCAACAACTCAATTCTATCTGAAATACTGAGAGTGTCAGAGCAGCAGGTCCATGCTTCTTCACCCCAACGAGCCTTAATGACAACACTTAACAGCACTGAATTGGTCATGGCAGACTCTTCCAAGAAGCAGGATGAACAGAGAAAAATCACCAACAGAACATTTTCATTGAATACCCTAGTTAACTGAAAACTCATACAAGAAGCCTCATAAACATCCTAAGCATTGCACGGGACAGGATTTGCTTTACATCTCTCCTGCAGCTCCAGCCCAGCCCAACGCATGAGTCTGTTTCCATCTGTCCCAAGACAAATACTCATTGTTAACTGTACTGTGAACATCTAACACTACTGAGAATAGAGTATTTTATGAAGCAACGTCCATGAACACCGACCTGTAAGACTCCCTGCCTTCTGCTGCATGTGAAGCATCTTCAGTATTAACAAAAAAAAAATCAAAAACCTATAAACCTGAGGACAACCTTCTTGTTTACACATGACTCTGTCTTGAAACCTCGCTCCTCGATACACCTCCCCGTGACAGCACATGATACATCAGCCCATCTGCGTGCCAGCTGGCTGTACTGATTTGATGCTAAAAAGAGTGTATTGATTGATTCCCAGTCGAAACCTCAGCCAACATGTTTTGCAAGTGCTTGAGACAACGGTCTGATCCCTTCAGGCCCTCCCTCAGGTTGACTCTGAAGGGAGAGTAAGGCAGCAGCTGCAAACGGCCCTGGGAGCAACTCTATGGATATTGTGCTGGATCTGGCTAGTCTTGGACCAAAGCACACCTTGTTACAGGTGGAAACTCTGGGAAAAGGAAAGCAGAGGAAGCCCTATCCCTTGGAAAGACCTGTCCTCAACTCTTTGACTGCTTTAAACCTCAAAATACCAGTTTTGTTCCTTTTCAGTGTTTTCTTCATGGTATCAATTTCTAAAATTGCAGATATTCTCATTATTCATGTCTGATCTACTTTAAAAGGTGCAAATTCAGAGCTGGTAGGAGGAGGTATGTTTCTCCCCCATCACACATTAAGAGCAGAGGCAGAACTTGCTGAAGGATGAAGAAACAAAAAGACCTTAAAAGCTTTAATGTCTGTGAGCAGCTCCCTGTCTGCATTTGATGCTAAGGGATCAGACACATCTGATTAACTCTCCTGTGTGCAAATCCTGCCTCTCCAAGAGTGGGTTCAGCTTACGGGATAGGACATCCCTCTCTCCAGTGATGTGCCAAACACTTTGAGCCACCTCCTGCAAGAAGGACCCTGGGGTGCTCACATAAGAAGTCCCATGAGCCAAGCTCAAACGCTGCCCCCCACTCTGTGTGGACAGCAGCCCTGTGGACTTTCATGAGGGCATTTTCCCATTCACTTTCTTTGGAAGGTGGCTGTTCTTCGATGCTTCGGAGGCCTGTTGTGTGAAGCTTTCCCAGGCTCCTAATCACTCTCGTCACCCTTCTCCAAAGACGCTGGTGTCAGGGGTCCACCCACACACACATTGCTGCAGGATAAAGTCCCAATTGCTGGCAGGAAAACTCCCTGCTCCCTGTCCTGCCTCACTCCATGCACACAGAGGGCTCAGAGAGGGACCTACACAGTCTAGTCTCACTTCAAACCTCAATCCCCAATTTCAACCCTTGACCAGGGACCGGCCCACATCATTTCGCAGCATCTCCTTCTGCGCAGCACAACCAGGAGTCCATACACTCCCTGTCATTCTCTATATCCTGTATGTTCTGCATTTCTTGTTTTTTTCCCCTTTCATTCCTATTATTCACTCCCCTCCCTCAAAGGCTTTAAGAAGCCACGATCACAGAGTGCTCACTGTGTGCAAGGCCACCACTACGGATAACATAAGGCCATGCTGGAGGTAGCAGCAGGGCTCAGCCGCCAACTCTGCTCCCCTTTCTCCTGTCACCCTGGCCCTGTGCCCTGACCCCCAAAACAATGAGCCCTTCTATTGCCCACAGCCCTGCTGGAAACTCTGGTCTGACATTACGTGTGGCGGACACTAGGCGAGGCAGGCAGGGAAGGCAAGAGTGGGGGGAGAACACAAACCTCAAGTCATCGATTCTTCTTGGGTCAAAGCAAACGAGGTTTTCCCGGGAACTTCCTATCTGGAGGGAGCTATTTAGGAACAACACGGTGACCCAGAATCAAAGGAGCTGTGTGCAGTGTTGATGGCATGGAAACAGAGCAGCTGTTTTATGCTGTCAATAATCCAGAAGGGGCATTTACAGAGGGGCATTTATGAAAGGGGCATGGAGCCTCATTGCAGCCTTCCAGTACTTAAAGGGACCTTATAAAAACAAGGGAGAGCAACTTATTATAAGGGTAGATAGCGATAATACAAGGGGAATGGTTTTAAACTAAAAGAGGAGATATTTAGATCAGATGTTGAAAAGAAATGATTTACTGTGAGAGTGGTGAGGCACTGGCACGGGCTGCCCAGAGAAGTTGTGGATGCCCCATCCCTGGAAGGGTTCAAGGCCAGGTTGGATGCATCTTTGAGTAACCCAGTCTAGTGAAAGGTGTCCCTGCCCACGGCAGGGGGCTTGAAACTAGATGATCTTTAAGGTCCCTTCCAACCCAAACCATTCTGTGATTCTATGATTCAATGACTTATTGTGTTTGCCCCTTCCTGTGCTGGATGGCTCTCAAATACAGCACCTGTGTGAAAGCAGCATGAGAAGGAAGGAGATCTGGAGCTGCTGAGGTGGCTTCTACAGGGGTGATAAGGGGGACTTTTAAATGGAGGGGTAACTAAGGCAGATCGAAACCCTGAGCTGAATTACATAGCCAACCTCTGCCTTTCTGTGGGCACTCTTTCAGGGCAAGAGCATCCAGGGAGCAGTAAAACCACATATTCCCCCCTACAAATAAACAAAAAAAAGTCAAAAGATCCTTAAATAAGCATGTGCATGAATATCTGAAGAACAGATTGGTAGCAATGACTAATAACCCCATTTAGCATCATTACTGACATTACCATGAGATAAAAAAGTGCAGATAAATGTAAGCATCACCCAGTTCAACAGCAGCACAGAGTACCAGACCTACAGTGTATACAAAACATGGCTCTTTGAAGCTGAAAATTTACAAGACACTTCAGTGTCACCAGAAGAGAGGAGAGAAAGGAATGTTTACTAGTCAGTTTTGGAAATAAGGCATAACCTTATTTGGGTACTGTTAAGTGGGGAGGAAGTTGGTTTAGCAAGTCAACTTACAACTTTTGGCAGTCACACCAAAGTCCATGGGGATGTTCTGAAGGTCAGCAAGGAACCTGAATGGGCAAGGCAGCAGTTGGGATCATTAGCAAAACTTAATCACTGAAAACCTATGAAATGCAGAAGACCACAAATCTTTGACTCAAAATGCTATTTCCATCTTACCATATGCACGCAGAAGCTGGAACTCCACCAAAGAGATGCCTAAATGCCTTCCAAAACAAACACTGTTGGAAAATAGCAGGTTTAAATGGAATTAGATGCATAACAAGTACCAAGATGTTATTAGGATGGCATCTTCCATCCGGAAGACATGACGGAAACAGTTTTCATATGTCCAGAAGGTATTAGGAAGCAAAAGAAATAATAAACAATAATTAAAAAAAACAACAACCAGAAGATATTTCTGCCAATAGATTTTCATTTCAGACAATAGGTTATTATTTCTGTCAAGAGAGAGACCAAACATACAGGATTTAAAAATTCAGAAGCCATGTGAAAAAGAGTCTGGAGAAGGCAGAGACAGAAAAGCTTTTGAAGCAATGGAAAAGAGGCAATCTGAACACTTAATTCAGAAATGTCTAAGAGCTGTTCTCAATTGGTCCTGCCTTGAAGCCAGATTTAAACTATAAATAAAAACGTCCCATTCCTGGCCCAAGAGTGAACTTCCTATCCCGAACACACATCATTTTGGGGTGATAATATTCACATTTGGATGGAGAAGTTAATTTCGAGGTATTAGTGTAATGCAGACAACCAGACTGATGCAAGATTTCCCAGATCGTAACCTTCTCCAGGAAAACTGCGCAAGAACTCAGAAGAAAATGGAACCAAATACAAAAAGAACAAATCCAGAGATGAAATCACCCCCCCAGGATGCTGGACTTAGTCCAGATTCATTAGAGAAACAGGCACCACTGGCTATCTTACACAGCAAGAAACATATGCTCCCTGCATTCAGATTTTCCTCCCATCCTTTAAAGGTACAGCTTGCTGGCTAAAGACAACCCTGAGCAATTTTTTTGACCAAAGCTGATTTTTACTTATGTACTATTATTTTTTTAATTTTCTATTTAAACACAGCATGTATTTAAGTTGCTGTATGGATAGGTATGACCAATGACATATGTATGATGGCACTGTGCAGGCTTGCATGCTGACCTTGAGGAATTCCTTTCCGTACATTGCAAAGCAAGGCCACAGCAGGCACACTATAGGTGAAAGCATGTTTGCCTGGCAGCATGTACATGGTCTGGATCTCTTCTCAGGGTCTCAGGTCTGTTCTCTGTGATTTCACGTACTGAGTATTTGCTTTTTCTGTCACTACTCACAAAGAAGAAAGAAGAGTGATCACAGAATTATAGGTTATCTTGAGTTGGAAGGGACCCCCAAGGATCATTGAAGTCCAACTTGTGGCTCTGCTCAAGAATTACACCATGTGCCTGAGGGCATTGTCTAAACACTTCTTGAACTCTGCCAGGCTTGGTGCTGTGACCACTTCCCTGGAAGCCTGTCCCAGTGCCCAGCCACCCTCTGGGTGAAGAATCTTTCCCTAATATCTGATTTAAACCTTCCCTGACACAGCTCCAGGCCATTTCCTTGGGTCCTGTCACTGGTTACCACAGAGAACAGATCAGTGCCTACCCCTCCTCTTCCATAGGAGTTGCAGATTTCTATAAGGTCTCCTCTCAGTCTCCT
>VWZF01004540.1:38135-225378 GCA_013396755.1 Sclerurus mexicanus | reverse complement strand
AATTTTCAAACGGTCACACAAGGTTGTTTGGCAGACCTGTCACACATTTCAAGCACCATGTATTGCCATCAATAGCTGCTGATATTTTCCAGTACTTGAAAGGAGGAAAAAAAGTGAGTTACCTACTGGGAAATATTGGTTTATCAAAGGCAACTACTCCAGGCAAATTCAACTAGATAGCTGTAGTGGATAATCTGTTGATGCAACTTTCAGAAGGATCTGCTAAAACAATGCTACAACCTGCAGCTATTAAATCAGCAGAGCAGAAAATGAACCAGAAATAGTAAAAAGTAAAATGTAGCAAAGGAAGGGATTAAAACTCCATGGCAGCTGTCTCAGAACAACTCTGATAAGGTGATTGAACTTAAGAGTTCATTTCAGCACTCTAATGTAAGAAAATGGTTATTTGCCAGCAGAAATGAGATCATTTGAAAAGTATGATAAAAAAGTCTGATTTCTTAAATTTGCATTCTCTCTAATACTTAGCTGGAAACATGGGTTACTCAAAGTAATGCACCTACCTGTGTTTGATCAGTGCAGATGTACAGGATTAAATAAATAAATCCTTCTGAATCTACTAAAATTATTATTATAAGTCTTAAAACTAATCAGAGGTGGAATAAGGAAGTGGAACAAGGAAGTAGAAATAGTAGTAAATTCTGATTGAAAGAAGTAGGAAGAATGTTTGAAAATATACAACTTGGGAATTAAAACATGAATTTTAATTCTCAATTCAAATTCTAGTAATGACAAAAAAATTACTAAAGTAAGTTTAATGATGGAAAGAAATTAGTTTTCTAAAGAAATAAAATATCTTCAATTACTGGAGTTAATTTTGTCACATAATTAAGGACGCTGAGACAGGATACAGTCACCTTTGCAGCATAAAACCTTTGTCTATCAAGACAAACCTACACCAGCAATGATAATTTTCTAGGGTTTTATTTAATTAAGCTCTATTAATTTGTCCAGTCCTTTACAAAACACAGAAAGACAAAGTCTTATGACCTAGGCAGGACATATTTCAAGAATCAGTTCTTGAGCTTTGAAAATGCATGTTGATTGACTGAAGTTGCACAAACTGGTCTCATATTTCAGTTTAAGTATTATGATATTTGCCACTTGGAGGACTTCATTACAGAACATCTCAAATGTGTAATGCATAAGATCTGCATACTCCAAGCAGTAAAACCTTTTTTTCTGGGAGGAGTCAGGAAGACAAATTATTCATCTGAAGCAAAAAAAAAAAAATAAAAAAAAAGGCATGTCCACAGTGTACTCTGACATAAACCAGAATATTTTCCAGACAACATTCATTATTAATTCCTGAGTCAACCCCAATAACTATGATCAAATGAGTATCAGAATTCCACATGAGATTTTGCATATCTTATAATCCTTTTTAGTGTTAAGAATTTCTGTTCTGACTGTGGAATAAAGCTATTTTCCACTTTCAATCTTTGGTTACTGCCACATCCTTCAAATACTAGTTGTTTTACTATTAAATTGTTGTTTTCATGCATTTTAAAAGACTGTAATCAAAATACTGCTTAAATTCTTTTTGATAAACACTTAAGCTGAATGCATCTATCCCATTAGGTGTTTCACTATTAAACCATTATTAATTGTATTAGATCTTCCTTAAGTTTTCATTCCATTAGATGTCATTCTTTGGGGGGAAAAAAAAAAAAGAAAAACAACAAAAAAAAATAATATATTTCACTCAGAGTAATAAGATAAACCAAAATCTTTACATTCCTCCGTCATTCTCAAAACCAGTTTTTTTCACAAGGCTTTCTGGGAACATTACTACACCAGTGGCTCCTGTGTTGTAGATATTTAGCCTTGTACTCTCAAGTGGACCACATCTTTATATCAAGTCCCCCAGTTTTTCGATAAATTCTATATGGTTCTTTCCTGTATTAAAAACAGTTGATGCACTGAATCGCCAGCCCATCTTTGTTACTTACCCAGAATTCCAGGTTTTGTGCCATTTGTAAAGACTTTAGAGTTGCTTGCAGGTAACAGATGATGTAAGATTATATTGGAATTAAGATCCTGTTCCAAAAGGATTTCACTGGAATATTTCTACATCAATTTGTACCTCAAGATTGCATTCCAAGGCCTATAATTAGCAGGTTTAAAGCTGTTTGATATGTTCCGTATTTATTCTGTAGCATTCCAGTATCTTAGATAATTTTTAACCTCTGCATATTCTAGAGCCATGCAAATACAAAGCATCAACATGTTTACATTTTATCAATCAAATATGTAATTTCATTAAAAAAGAATAGGCAGGAAAGTCTAACTTTCCATCAATACATATTCATTGTCATTATATAATTGATCTCACTTATTTCAGTACTCTAATTCCCTGCCAGCTGCTGCTTTATTTTTCCCAAGATTAGTGTCAGGCTGATAGACCTATAAGTACTTGATTCATCCTGTTTACCTTTTGTGAATATTGACAGAACATTAACTTGCTTCTAGGCCTTTGGATTTTCTACAGTGTCTACAAAGAACAGAAAAACATAACAGTTTATCGAGAATGCTCTTTCTCTGCTTCTTTTTAAATTTTCCTGATCTGTTGTGTAATTTAGTACTTGCATTTAAAAACACTTAATCTTACTATTAGCATGGAAAGCATTTAAACATCATCATCAAATTTACATGAGTAAACCGATTTCTACCCTTCTCAAATTAAACCTATTAAGGCACAGTTCCTTGGTTCCTTATTTTTAGAAGCACCTTTTTATTTCCCTTGATGAACTCATATTTATTTTTGTATCCATTTCTTTCCTATAATACTATTCTATAGTTCTTAATTTCTAATTTACATAAATTGTTCTAGGTCCTTTGATACTAATTCTGCTATGGACATGCTATAAAACAGGAGCTTTAATACTGAGAGACCATTTCGATATCACAGTGGAGTACAGACTGCACAAAAATGAAATGAGAAATACATAATAATTCTTCAAAATGTTTGAAACTATATGAATCTTGAGAATAAGAGACTCTGAACATACGTATTCTAAAGTTATGTGTGGCCTGCCCAAACTACCATAAGGAAGGCACTTAGTACATGGGAAACTACATTAAATCTAAGAAACACAGAATTCAGGTGCATAAAGGCAAACTGCATGTTTACTTTCCTCCCAGAATATTGCAGTCACAGCTCTGCTTTGTCTCAAGATAACTTAATGCTTGCTGCTGCTGAAAATACCTTACTAAATTTAAGCTTATCTTAAGCTTAGCAGCTTAGCTTAGGGTAACTTAGATGAATTGCATCTTTTTTTTTTTTCTTTTCTTTTTTTTTTAATTTTCCTTAAGAGGAAAGGAAGGGGAACATTGGCAGGAACTGAGAAAGTCTTTGGTCCTGTCTGATATTTCTGTTTGTTTTGTCTTTGACTGGGACCAAATATAAAATGAATACTGGTGAACTCTAAATCTATTAATACAGTAAGGTATATTTTAGTAAAGAATGACACAGTACGGAATAATTTCACCATGAGACTTCTCCAGCTGAGGAAAGAAATCACCGATCTACAAAGACTTTAAATACATTACTGAAAGTTGTAGAATACCAAATGGAAGACAAAATAAATAGAATTGTTGCAAAATAAAATTGTTGTTCACATTCTTACAGTAGTTTTTAATATTACTCAGTTTTAGCCTAATTCTCAGCACACCTACTATATGTATATAGAATAGTCTGTTTCTAGAAATAGTGCTTGCTGTGCTGAGTTCTTATAACATGAATGCCAAATGAGATGGCCAATGACTGGGTAAAGTGGATTACCTTGTGTTTAATAATAAAACTGTTTCAGTTAGGGCTGTCTAGATTCCTCTGAATGTGCTCTAAGGGCATCATATAGCAATGGATCCAACATTTAGCACAGCACATTTACTCATATTTTTAACCACACTCTCCACCTTTCTTGATTTAGGCATGGTATGAACATGACACGAAACACAAAATAAAAGAATCTAAACAAATTCTAAAGCATCTTTGGAGAGGAGGTTGTTTTTGCCTTAGAAATATCCCCCATAAAACAAAACCACTACTTAACAGATAACAGACTACGTCCTGTTTCTGTCTTGTCCAACCAATATGATGCCAGCTTGAAAAAAGATGGATCACTTAAATGATGACCTACCTCCTCTTTTGTTGCCCTCAAAACAAACTCTTCTCATTTGAAAAATTCCATACTTGCAAAAAACTGACCACCTATCTGAGAGTGTTAGTTCTACTACATTCTAAATTAGTCCATAAACAATTACTAAGCAGTAACAGGCTTCTGAATTGATAAAAACTTGAAAGAAGATCTAGGACTGCAATACTATGATTTTTTTTGAAATTCCAATGACTAGAACTGCAGTGCCTTCAGACCCATCCTACTAGCTACTGTAAACACTATTCTCAACATAGTAACAGAATTCAACATGAATAATGAGCAGCCATCAGGCAGATATATGCTATGCTGCTTGATTTAGAGCAACACTGATGAGTAACCAATAAACAGGCATCTAATAAACAGAAGAGTACTCCCAAGACTTCTAAGTTACTGCTACAGGCATGCAGCAGACAAGCTAACATGTCCCTCAGGTATTATGAAAGGCTGTACTTACCATTTTAACAGAAAAGGCTTTCTGTTGATCAGAAAAGGCACTGTTGTTAGTATTGGACTTTTCACAGTGATTCAATAGGCTTATACAGATGTTGTGACTGACAGCAGTTTCTATCTGCAGGATTATTCAAGCATAAAACTGTTGTCAAGGCAATCCCAATCAAAAGCAGCCAGGCCCACCGAAAACACATAGGGTTCATATGATGAAGTTCTCAGCATATGTAGATGCAAGCAAAGGATTTTATTTCACATTCATGATCAACTAGGGCACACATAAACTACTATAATTTTTATATCGCCATTTAGCTACATTCTGAAAGAATGAAAAAGCCCTAGTTCTACAGAGACATCAAAAGAGAAGCTATTGTCTCCCAAATTGCCATCAAGCACTAATACAAAATTGGTAAAACAGTCTGTGGAATGCTAATAACATTTAGTGCTGCAATTAGCTACAGATTGTGTGAAGTATGGAAAAGTCAAAGCGTAGACAATTTAAAGTGAAAGATGGTGTCACACAGTTAAATTTCACTGGTTTGGGCTGATTTTTCCAAGCATGTGATTAAGAGAACTGCTAGTTATGAAACAGCAGTTTCTAAGTTCCAAGCAAATGACAAGAGAATCAGAAAATAAGAACATGTCTTTCAGACTATAGTTTCTTTTAAAGATTTTTCATTCAAATAAAATTAAAAAAGAAGGTGTTCAGCTTTAGGAATTGGGTGATGGGGAAGTGGTCCAAGAAGACTTACAGCTTGCTCTGAAATTCATCCGTATTGTGCTAATCATGCAAATATTCCTCATTTACTGTTTCACATTTGCAACTTTTGAATGATCCATGCACAGTATCTCAAACAACTTAATAAGCAAAAATGCTTATAAATTCAAACTTCAAGGTCATTGTTCATTTTTGATGTGTACTAAAACATTGACTAGTAAAGGAAATCAATTTACATCCAGCATCTCACAAGCTGAACCCAGAGTTAGCCTGTTAATTTTGCTGTGACCTAAGCACTGCTGAAATGATCTGAAGAAATCACTTGTGAAAACAAAAGCACAATTTATTATATAATAAAACATATGAAAACAAAACAGCTAAGTTAAACAAACAGACTGCACTGAATTGTATTCCTACATTAAACATCCTTAATATAATAATTACATATAAAAGGATATCCACAGCTTAAGTTGTGCCAGCAAATTGCACACTGGGATCGTACAGTAAATTATTTCTGCCTACACCAGCAGATTTTGAATATAATTTTGAATTTTAAATACAGTTGACATTAGTATTATTATTCAAAATAAAATTTCTTTAGAAAAGACTACAACTAAATCTGCTGCCAGGAAAAATCCTAATAAACAGATAGTGCCACTTTTAATTATAAAAATTAATACATATGTCTTATATATGCAATATATATGCAGTATATATTACATATATATGTGCAAAATATTTATATATAAAATGTATATATATATACACACACATATAACATATTAATATTATATATGTGTTAATATTGTAATTACAGCACTATGTCTTTAGCTGTCCTTAAGAAAGGAAAAGTTAGGGTAGCTTGTCATAAGGAACAAAGGATTAAACAAGTAACTTGAAGAGTAAATGATAAAATATGGTAACTACACCAAGCAATACAAGAAATAATCCAGTAACTTTTAATATATGGAAGCCATGATAAACATTAAAGTCTAGCCATAATCAAAATTTATGTTTATTACAAACAGCTGTATAGATAAAATTAAATTGAAAAGGAAACCAGATATATGAGGAAACTGATTTTCATTTTAAAATGAGACTTTCTTTCCATTACAGGTTCTGGATCTGAGCCAGGAACTGCAAAAATACATCTGTGTACAGAACTAATATAACACATGGCTTTGACTACTTAAGTGATAAAGTAAGCAAGGTGTGCTAATCCATGATATTGGAGGAAACAACAGTAAAGTAGTGGTCTTGAACAAAGAAATGCAAATATTGCAATCAAACATGCAGAAACATATAAATATATTCAAAGAATATTTCTTCATATTTTTTACTGAAACTGGTGTAGTACTAGTCAGTTATAATAGTCAGTCCATCAGCCAGTCCATCAGTCAGTCCATCAATAAATACGCACACAAACAAGTTTTCATTTGAGCACTATGTTTGAAAAGTTTTCCCTACAATTTAGAACAGAAGTTTTGAATCTTAAATAAAGTGGTACATGCTGACTAACAGCAAAGAGTCCCTTGACTCCTTACTAGAGACCTGAGACCTAATATTCTAATAGTACATGCTCACTAGGACACTTATGGTTGAATGCAATATGAGAAAGAAGTTAATACTTTAATAATATGTCATACATACTCTAGCATTTCACCTTTATTAGCAAGAATTCTCTTTCCATGCCTAAAATATTAGATGAGAAAAAGGTTTGGGTTTTTTTAAACAAAAATTAGAAATATCTGACGTAGGAGACCAGGGTAAAGAAAAGTTGGAAGGAAGACTTTCCCTTAGCACAAGAGGATTGGATTGGAGAACACCTAGGCAAACATGACATCCCCAAGTCCATGGGTCCTGAGGGGTTGGATTCTGAATGCTGAGAGAGCTGGTGGACATCATCATTAGGCTGCTCATGATCATCGTTGAAAGGCTATGGAGATCAGGAGAACTGCCAAAGACCAGAAGAAAACAAATGTTACCCCAGCCTTCAAAAAGGGCAAGAATGGGGTCCCAGGGAACAACCAGCCATTCAGCTTCAACTCAATCCCTGCAAAGGTGATGGAGAGCCTCATTCTGGGGGGCACTTCTATCCACATGAATGACAAGAAGGTGATAGGAGCAGCCAGTATGGATTCATTACAGGTAAATCATGTTTGACCAACCTGATTACTTTGTACAATGAAACAGCCATGTGGATTGATGAGGGGAGTCTACCTTGACTTTATCAAGGCTTTCGATATGGTCTCACACCGACATAGTCAAACTCGGGAAGTGTGGACTGGGTGAGTGGGCAGTGAGATGAACTGAGAACTGGTGGAATGAAGGATCCTAGAGAATCATAATCAGTGGCACAGAGTTTAGTTGGAGGCCTCTCACTAGTGGTGTCCCCCAAGGTTCAATATGGGGCCCAGTATTGTTAGTCACCAATGATCTGGATGAAGGAGTGGATGCCTTCTCAGCAAGTTTGCTGATGACACAAAGCTGGGAGGAGTGGCCAATGCCCCAGAGGGCTGTGCAGCCCTTCAGCAGGCCCTCAACAAACTAGAGACATGGGCAGAGAGAAAAACCTTTTGAGATTCAACAAAGGCAAGTGCAGAATTCTTTATATGGGGAAAAATAATCCCATGCACCAGGACAGGCTGAGGTATGACCTGCTGGAAAGAAGCTTTGTGGAGAAGGACCTGGAGGTCCTGATGAATGACAAGGTGTTCATGAGCCAGCAGTGTGCCCTTGTGGCCAAGGACAGTGGTAGCCTGGTGTGCATTCGAGAGAGCCTTACCAGCAGGTCAAGGGATCCAGCCCCTCTTCTCAGCCCTGGTGAGGCCACATCTGGAATGCTGTGTCCAGTTCTGGACTCCTCAGTACAAGGGAGACAGGGAGTCCCTGGAGTGAGCTCAGTGGAAAGCGATAAAGAATGGGAGACTGGAGCACCGCTATTATGAGAAAAAGCTGAGAGTTGGGCCTGTTCAGCCTCAAGAAGAAATGACTGAGAGGGGACCTGAAGGGAGCGTGTCAAGAAGATGGAGCCAGGCTCTTTCCAGTGGTGTCAAGCAATAGAACAAGAGGCAACAAGGAGAAGATGATTCTTTCCTGTACAGGTGATCATGTGAACGTGGTTGCCTAATATGTTTAAAAGTCTTCATTAATGACCCAAACAATGGGACAGAGTACACCTTCAAAAAGTTTGTCCGTGATTAAAAGCTGGGAGGACCCCCTAGATACACCAGATCAGTGGGTTGCCATTCAGAGGAACATGTATTGATTGGAGAAACCAGGAGTCCCTTGAAGTTCAGTGAAGGCAAGCGTAAAAGTCCCATTGCTGGGAAGCAATAACTCTACACACCAGTCTGGGCTGGGGGCTAAGCATCTGGAAAGCCACTTTGTGAAGAAGGACCTGGGATCCTGGTGAGCACCACTTGAAATATAAGCCAGCAGTGCATATGATGAGATCAGAGGGTAAAAAAGACAGAGACAGAAACTCTTTTCAGTGGTGCCCAGTGACAGAACAAGACACAACAGCCAGAAACTGAAATACAGGAGGTTGGACTGAAATACAAGAAAAACTTCTTTACTCTTCTTTACTCTAACATTGGTCAAACTGAAGAATGGGTTGCCCAGCAAAATGTTGTTAAGATACTCAAAACTCAGCTGAAAAAAATGCTCAACATCCTGCTCAGGCTAACTCTGCTCTGACCTGCAGGGGTGGCCTTGTCAATCTTCAGATGTCCATTTTGATGTCCCTTCACAGAACTTCAAAATTTCTATGATCCTGTAGTATTGTGGCTGCCAAACTCCTGCATATATTTCTAAACATTTCCATTTCATGCTGTCTTTCTTAACCTTTCCATTTCATGCCATCTTCCTTTCTTCCTCCTTCAAAGTTCACCCTGGCTTACCACGTAATTTCCAATTTCTTTCTCCCTCCTGCCCTCGTTTTTATGTCCAAGACTTTGCCAGAATGACTGTTCTCTTCCACTCCAAGTGCTCTCTATTTCAGAATAAAGACTCAGTTGGACTCAAATTGGTATTTCCGGAACAAGTTTCATCTGTTGACTAGAAACATCCTATCACTTCTTAGATAAAAAGAAGAAATAGAAAAGGTTGTAAAGGGATAGTGAAACTAGTAATTTTTTTCACAGAAGAATTTTCATATATGTCAATGAAGGAAAAATAAAAGAATTTATGCTTTTCCCCATGCTGTTACCCACACATATGTTCAGCATCTGAGAAAAAACAACAAAACAAAACATAACAACCTATTTCTATTTCTTTTAATCTATAGATCAGGGATTTAATTTCTTGTGATGCCTTTGATATTTGAACACCTGCCTGTTACACTTACAGTGTCTATCTCCTTAAGTTGTCTCTCATCTTACATAGAACTGTAAGCTTTTTAGGACAGGTGCCAGTATTTTGTTCTCTGACAGCACAGAGGTCTTGGCTGTTAAAACTGTACTAGTGATAGATGATCTTGTCTGTGCCTTGGCCCAGATACACACTTTTTCTGCTCATAACATTTTTGTCTGTTTTTAAGAGCTGTTCACTGTGCTTAAGTACAGAGGATTTAAGACATAGTATATAACTTTCAAAAGCAACAATAAAAGCATGTATGCATGCATGTTAATATTTAGCAAAAATATGAATTTTTACTCTCACCCCTGAATAAGAGAATCAAGAAATACTGAAATCTGGTTTATATGATACCATAAAGTAGGTTTTGCCTTGGAATGTTCACATTTTCTGTCCTGAGTGACACCAAGTATAACATAATAAACAGTAAACATAGATAAAAGAAGGACGTTAAATAGTAGAACTGATAACAAAGTTCCCACCGCTTGAGAATTGCCCATTATGTCTGCCCAACAGGACTGCCAACATAACTCTTCATGACATTTTATTCCCCCAAAGATTTCTCAAGTTCAAGCCTTCTGATAATTCTAGAAGTTTGTTTAAAGGAGAAAAAAAAATAGAGACTTTCCCCGAACACGCAAAGTTACCCTATATTTTATGTTTTCTCCTTAACACATAATTTAAACAGCAAGAATCATGTATGAGAGGTTTTAGCTCTTGAATCAGTTTGTATACTGTGTGATCTTTTTCATAATTCTCATTGCATAGCGCTGCAGATTTCCTGATGACATTTTGTTTACTGGAGCTACTAAGGGTACATGGAACCAGTGAACTAAGTCCTGACCAATGTGCTGTGACTGACATGTAATTCACCATTTAACCACTGCTGCAGATGATATATAAGAGGTGATATGAACATGACCCTATCCTCAGTGTATTTGGGATCAAGTATTTATCTTCAGCAGACAGCTTAAAAATACTGTAGAAAAATCTTTTGTTCAGAATGATCACAAGTACATAGACTTAGTAACAAAACCTATTTCTAGCTATGAAGGATTAATTAATGAATCATATTCATTAGTACAACTGCTCCCCAAGAACTGCACAGTACTATCAGACTATTTGACTTTTACAGTGATCATTTACAAATGTGCAAACTCACAGTACAGTATATTCTGAGGTTACTCTGGCTTACTGAAATAATTTTTCCCTTAAAATTTTTATCAAGCAAATATAAAAGATAAAATCAACTGGAAAGAAAAGAAAATTCAATTTATGAAATTTTTAACTTGGCATACTAGATAGAAAATTTCATCCTTTTGGCTATCCAAATTTTTTTTCCTCGAGTGTATACATATACATGCTTGACAAGGGGTAGTTTACACCAAGGATGTTATTCTGTTGCCAGTCACTTCAATGCTGACCTGTACTAACTGCAATTGGGTAGAATTTATTTCCTTCCTTTGAATACCACTGGTTGAACAAGGTTTTTGCCAACAGTTGAATATGGGTCTCAAGATTTTAAGAAATTGTCAGATTTTGGGTTGTTTGTCAATTAACATCAATATATGTCTTTTAAAATGTCATTTACGTCAGCATTTCTTAAATAGAATACATATATTTATACATGTACATACATATATGTATACACACATTCTATGAAATTAATCCAGAAAGTTGCAAACAATGTGTAAAGCTGAGAAAACTCCTGCATAGGCCATTGCTTGTGTGTGCAACTGGATTTCTGATATTTCTTACTTATGCCAATATAAAAACTGAAGTGTACTACTGACCTTGGATACAAGACAGTTCATATATTTTGTCAGGGTTCTATTCAAAGCTTGATGGAAAGACAGACAGGTTTTAAGGCACCTTGGAATATCCTTCAAACTTACACAGCATAAGATAAAAGCTTTAAAATAATACATTTTAAAGCTTTAAAAGACCTCTCTTCTTCAGTTATTTTTTTCCAACTACTAAATCATATTTATCAAAGAGTAAATCATTCTTTTCACACAACATCCTCCTTCTCATTCTGAATATGCCAACAAGTAACAGCTGGAGAAACTTTTAAAGGTATTTGTATTTTTAGAAACATGTATTTTCACAAACAATTTTTGTCATTGTTGCTATTCTACCATGCTTCTTTTCTTTCATCATACAGAAGCTCTCAGAATATTTGGGGCTTTTTTGTAACAAGCACAAATATAATATAACAAATGTTTTTTAAAGTCATTCCATTATAATTAGATTATAAATCTCCATAAAAACATATGCTGTGTATAATAAAGGCCCATAACAAAGATATATATATAGAGAGAGAGATAGACATAGAGGTATCTGTCTATAACAAATATAGTGAAGATGCATCTTAAAGAAGGTACTACACATGTCTGCAAGATACTTTTTTGTTAATTGGTTAGTACACATCCATTTACAATGCTAAACTTACTGCATCAGAAGTGGTTCCAAATGAGCAGTTTTCAGCATCAGTAGGTAGGTCTTTGACATTTCAGAGCTTTGGTGGGTTTTTTTTGCCATGGTTATTTTTGCCTTGTTTGGGGAGGGGGATTTGGTTGTGACTAAATATGCAAACTGCATCCATTTACACACAAGAGCTGTCATAACTTGTGAGACACCAGACTACCCCTCAGTGACCTTCCAACCTTCCTTTGATATTTCCAGCAGTAACTACATATTTCAAATGCAATCTTAACCAAATTCTGTTGACTTTATAAATACTCACAGAGATTTTATTTGCAAAGGAGCAACTTTAACCCACACAATAAATTACAAGCTATTATTTCATTCGGAAGACCCATATAAGCAGAATAATTAGTATCATATCAATAGCACTTACCTGATTGTGTGGAATAGAGGTTATACAGCTCTTTCCAATTAAAAACCATGCAATATGCATTTTAAAAAATAATGCAATGTTTGAAATTTATGAAAATCAGGCTTTTACTGAAAATGCTTTTTAAGAGGCTTCCAGACACAAATAGTGCAATTTGTTACATTGTGGTTAAAAGAAATGTGCCATATATAATTATTTATAGAGAGGTACTGCATACAGACCAGGAGGTTTAGATCAGCTGATATGTTAATCAAGTAATGAGTATTGCATTCCATTGTAAAAGAATGTCAAGCCTCTTTTCACCAAGAGAAATTGGCTACATGACTATCATACTCCTCACCAGCCTACTGAAAGGACTAAAAGAAATCAATATCACACAGAAAGATGGATCGAGCATGAATCAGTGCAGCAAGCACATAACCAAACAGACATGGAATTAAACAAGGGAAAAAAAGAAAAAGGCAAACCAAAACAAACAAAACCAACAAAGATTGTCGCTTAACCTGTTTTGTCAGAGCTGGTATTGATGGTATTGGTAGTGATGGAAGTGAAGGTAGTCTTTGCGCTGTCCTTGGTAGTAACAGATTTCTGCTTATTTTTCATGGCTTCCAGTGCTTTGAGCTTCTTGGCATGTTTAGTGCCTTTGTAGTGGGCCGCAGCCTGGCTCTACAAAGGAGAACAAAATGAACCATGCAATCAGGCTCATTTCTAAACTGGCATTCTCTGTATTAGTACAAATACAGACTACCTTTCAATAATGGGTACCATTCACATTTTCCAAGTAGTAACCAAACAGAAAATTATATTTAGAATGATGCTTGGAAAACAATGGGAAAAGTACTCAAGCAACCCAAATTCAACAAATACAGTATAGTACTGTATAACAGTATATTACTTTCAGACCAAAATTAGGTTGTTTTAGTCTGCCTTGCTATCATTAGTTTTTCTATTAAGACTTATGTTTTGCTCTCACATGAAAAAATAATTCTCAGGCAATGGGGAAGATGGCACTTTCCTCCCACCAGCTTTTTATTTTTCCAGTTTCTATTTCAAACTAGAGATTTTGTCAAAAATTCCTTCAAAGAACAGTTTACTATTAACAGTGGAATCAAGAACTTCTCAGCAAACACTGGCAGTAAAAAACAAACCAAATATACCCCAACCCAAAACCAAAGCCCACACAAAAGAAAGTATAAAACATGCTCTTCAAAGCCTATCATCAAAGACTTAATTGAATGTGAGGCAGACATGCAATTAGCTGGTTTTCTTAAAAAAAGAGGATTACTTTTGTTCATCTGCTACAAAAGGTAATGTTTGAAATTCAAAGCCAGGAGCATCATTTGAAAGGAGAAAGCTTACACAAATCCTGTCACAGTCTCAAATATATTTTGGCTACTTCATATTGTTAAACTAAAATAGATTTGTATGTCCATTGCTATTAAAATATATGCATTACACAGTAAGTATCTTTATTATTTCAAGAGTTATTACCACATTTCTTCATTTTTTATATACAAGTATATTTTAACAATATTATTTGAAATATAATATTAAACCTTATATAACAAACACTGTAATAAATATGAAGATACAGAGTTTATTTCTTCACTAATTATTTAAATTTTATAAGATAGTCTTTCAGTTGGTAAGATAAAGTGAAAAACTGCCTATATTTTTTTTTCTGAACTTCAAACTTTACTGAAAGTAGCTACTTTATTAATTGAAAAAGAAGTTAAGACTCTAGAAATAAAGTCAAAATTTAGCTACTACAGAATTGAACAAATGAAAAGCAACTATTCTGAGACAGCTCAAGGACCCACAAAGGTCAGTATTTTCTTTTTGGGATGAAACAATAGAAGATACTTAGAACATAAAAGAAAGCTAAAAGCTTTCTCTGGTGGAACCAGAAGAATCAAAACACATATATGGAATTTAGTGGCTGCAAACCCAAAAGGGATAAAAAGACAGAGTAATTCGAATCACTAAGCTACTCATGCAGGTAGAAGAATCCTGCATTTTCTGACATCTATTAGTCATTAGACCTCTATTTAATGGTATTTGATCTGCTGAATTTTGGGGATAGAAGTTCTAGTGAAAATCACTGTGAGAGTGTATATTATTACTCCTGAGATTTGTGATTTACAGCTTACATGAAAAGTGTTGATTCTTTCCAGATGCCTGAGGTTTGAGAGGCATCAGGTGGTTAGGAAAAAAGTGAGAGACCTTGTTTAAACTGATAAACACATACATGTGTATGTGTACACATATATAGATATACACATGCATATACACTCTTGTATATTGAGATGCATCATTCAGTTTGGTTGAAAAGACAGTTTCTTTATACCTAAAATAATGTAAATATTGTAATAGGTACCCTTATTGAAAGAACACTGGACAGTGAAGTTTTTAATTAGAAACAACTTGAACATAAACAGCACAATCATGCACCTTTTACAACTCTCAACACATAACATTGAGACATACTGTAAGCCAAATACAAACAGTCAAGGAATGTTAATTATAATCAAATTGAAAGACCAGTGTTAAGTTATGATGACGCATTAAAATGACATTATATTGTACACCCTCATGTTGTTATCATGTCTACTATTTTTACAGTTTCTAGTCAACTTTAACCATCAGTCACCTTCAGATTCTGACTGGTTTTCCCTAACTAGTAATGTCACTTGTCAAATATCAGAAATGTAATCAGAACAAGGTCCTTAATAATGAATACTGATATTAGTTTGATACATAGCTCAACATGTTCACAGAATTGTTGGCAGAAAATCCCATGTTTAAGTCTCCCTCATCCATAGTTCTCTCTGAATTCTCACAGCTATTAGGTCCACAAACCTCATCTCAAGTTGCATGTTGGATGTATAAGGAATATACGATGAGGGCCTATGTAGAAATTGGTGACCTTTTCAGTGCTTTGAAATATATGACTGAAATTGCTCTAAAGTGGGAACACATTGCCCAAATTTACAGGTACGATGGCTGTTATGTAGTTGTTCATAACTCACTTCCCGCAGTGGGATGCCAGTTTACTCAGCCTCTACTTAAATAACATCTTCATGCTTTTTTTATTTCAAAGTTTAAATCTCCTTCCTCTGTAGGGACATGAAGCCATTTGAGCTTGTTTCAGTATAACCCTAGCTGGCATGTTAATGGGAGCTCTATGTGAGAGCAAACAGATTGCTCCCAAGCATTTAACCAGCTCCAAATTAGCTTATGTTGAACTTTTAAAACTGAACTGGAACCTTAATTAAAAAACAAAGCAAAACAAAAAACTGAAGGCTGTCATTATCTTTCCTTGCAAGACTAAGATGTAGGAAATGGGAAAATATCCATAAATATTTTTTTCAGCACAGCAACACAAAATACGGTACCTCACTGAATCATTTCTTGCAGCTCTAAGAGGACTAAAATAATCCTCACTGCTTAAATAACTTTTACTTGTAGCCTATGAAACTCATTCCTTAAATGATATTTACTTGTAGGTTGAATACAAAAACAAGATAGATCATAAAATGGAATTATTCCCAACTTTCATGCAGAATTAAGAAATATTGAGAGAGAGAAGAAGAGTCAAAGACAAGTTAGTCCCAGTTTTTGGTGCCAAACATGATGCTTAACCGAATGAAGAGACTACTCCTGCAGAGAGGTGAGGTCTCCTTCTGGAACACTTCAGACTTCAACAGTTTCAAAAAGCAAGCAGAACATGTTTTTATATTACCTTACAAAGTTGTGCTCAGATGAGCTATGAGCAGAGGTTACAGGTGAAACCCTACATTTACAGAAGCTGAAGGGAATGAAGGGAGGATTTTCCTTTCCGTGTTTTGTAAAGGGGTACTGACTTTTGTAATTGCTCATCTTTCTGGAAGCCAGCTTCCCTTTAGAAACAACTGATCTAAAATCAGATATTCTCTCATTGTTTAGAAAAAATACTTCCTATTACTGCGAAACACTTCATAGTCAATCAGCGATACTAAAAACCCTCTAATATTAAATTCTGTTTCTTTTTATGACTACAAAAGAATACATTACTAGAATACCCTAAGAAAGAGCTTACTTTCCTCCTTCATCAGTTTCCACATTTGATACAAAGAATTAACCCTAACACTGTGAAGATAAGTCATTGTCAGCTAATATGTAACCCAACCAGTGATTAAGTATGAGAAATATGCCATGTATTGCTGGTGCAAAATTACAGTGAGCTTTAAGAAACTATATCCATTCTTGAAAAAGATGTCTAACATGAAAGTGAAAAGTAGATTATTTCTTTACATCTGAAGTTGAAAACTTGAATCCTTAACTAAATTTTGAGGACTCTGATCCTGCAAATTACATGTAGACAAACTTTGATCTACAGGAACTACTTCAATGAAATAGAAAACTGTCTAAATAGCGAGTTATTTTTCAATGTTACTTAATACAACTTCCTCTCTATTTGAGCAGTACAAGCCAATTAGTGTATTCCTGTCATAAAACAAGTATCTTCCTCTGGTTCCCTGCATCTGTGTTGAATAATTAGGGATCTTTCTAATCCATACATTTTGTAGCCTTCACAAATTGCTAGAATATAAAAAAAAGTATTTGTCTATATAAACATTTATTGTATATATGTGTGCAAGTATACAAACATACCATAAACAAATAAAAAATTCTATATGGAGGTGTAAGCAGCTAGAAAATACAGTCATAGTGTAAAAATTCAGCTGTATTGTCTTTAGTTAAGTGCAATATTGTACCACAATCACCATAAGGACACCATATTATCAAGCACATTGCAATATGTAAAATACACTGAGAAAGAGGAAATATCTTAAACAGTCCAGACAGTATTCTCTTACAATTACAGTCAAGATATCTACATGGAAGTCTTCAAAATAAGTTTGTCTGCCTGACTAATGTACCTCAGTGAATCCTATGTCTTCTCACTTATGTTCTTTAGGCATTGGTCCAACAAAAACATTCTGCTTAATTTTGTGCATTGAGACAAAAAGTAGGTCTCTTCCTATTCTTATGGAGTTTTCAACTTAGCAGCACTGCATCTTCTATCCTTTTCATATCCCTCCACCTCATACTGCCAATATTACAGATTGTTTCCCTGCCTTAATCACTTCTGCTTCATATTGAAAGTCAGTTCAAAGAAAAGAAATCTTTTACAAAAAGTATTGTGAATATGTTCCACTGATTCTTCCTCCAGAAAATTAAATGCAACTATCTTGCATTATGCCTTTCTCATTTCACAATGCATTTTGGAAGATGTCCATTGTGGAGAGTGCTCTGCTCCATGCTTTCATCTGGCCAATAAGTAGCAAGGCAGCAGTCTATCTGCACACATAGCACCAAAAAAGGGCTGAGAGTACTGAAAAGTCCTTTCTGCCTGTCTGAGACTTCAGAAGATCATGCCATGTCTTTGTTTCAATCAGCTATTAGATGCTAACACCCTATCTGCTGTTATTCCCTCTACAATAATAGCAATTTTTTTCAAATAACCCCAAGGGCTGGCCAGTCAGCGATAATAGCATTGCTCAGGGAAGGTTGCAGTATGCAGTCAAGACATCTGTATTCTACCAGATATGTGCCATTTACATAACCTGAGTTGATCTCTAGAGAATTTAGCCACTAAAATGGAGAAGTTTACAGGGAGAAAATCTAACAGCCCTGAGATGTTCAGCACTTTGTTCAGCCTAGGGCAGGGCTTAACTGTGAACAACACCTAAAAAATTGAGTAGAGGATTGTACAGTCTTTTTCACAGAGATGTATTTACTCTATTTAGTAGGTAAGCCTTTATTTGGGGTTATTATAAATTTTAGAAAATAATTTCTTACCAGGCCTATTGGTTTTTCTGCTGAGTGAGTATATGCAGGAAATTCAGGACTACTCCCAAGTCCTATGCTTGCTTTCTAGGAAACAGAGGAACTCCACAGATTTCAACAGTTTCACAGACCCTGTACAATAAACAACAAAGTACCTGTGCAAGCCTGTGCAGAAGAGGAGATTAAGTGAAGACATATTATGTAATTTTTAAAGGTGATGTCAACATAGTGATGTGTTTCATATTGAATGAGTATACTAATTTCTGCCTGATACCTAAAAATTCAATCTGCAGTCAATTACAGTGCAGATAATCATTGTCTATCATAATTTCTTCCTCCTGCTAAGTTTATCTTTATCTTCTGAAATGTGTCATTCTACTTTTTTGTGCACCACCACTCTGCAATCTCATTACATTAGGCACTCAGATGTAACTGTGGCATAAAACAGGACGTGTAATATGACTTCTTTCAGATATGTTCTGAGAGAGGGATTTTGCCCCCTAAACTATAATCGATCAGTTAGTCCCTTTCCCTAGAGTCAAATATACAATAGCAGGGCAAGCACCAAAAAGGTTTTCCCTGTTGAAAAAAAATTAAAAAGTAATACATTTCTACATTATTATGGCAGAATAAAATAAATGTCCCAGCACGTTACTCTCCAAGTATTTATTTTTATCTTTCCACAGTAAGAAAAGCTTTCTATTCCCTCTTCTTTTTCCCTAACTTATTCCCTAACTTCCCTAATTTATTCCATATACTCATGAATGCACCCCGAGACTCAAGGATCAGAGCAAAAGGGTGCTTTCTGAGCTCATTAGTGACTTCACATTAATGAAGTTGCTCGATCCCACTTCCTGTGGGATGGGGAGCTCTTCCACTTGGGCTCCTTCCAGAGCCATTTCTGTAATGATGAGAGACTCTACCTGGCAAGAGTCTGCATCACATTGTCAGAGATTGATATCGACTCCATTCTTATGGTAAAATCATCCATCTTATAGTAAAAACAATCTCATTTTCATTATGGAAAGGCAATCATATTTTTGTTATGGAAAGGAAAAGCTATTTTATCTTGGTCAGATGAAGGTCAAAATTTTCTGCTTAAGATCATTTGTCCCATAACACAGTATCTTTATGACCATGCATCTGCTTGTACTGTAAGCTGCATGTGACAATACCTGAAATGGTTTAATCAAGATATAAAAAATTTTGTAGATATAACACACTTCACACAGCATTCTGAGGCAATATACACAGTGTAAATATATATATATAGAGAGAGAGAGAGGGGAAGCTAACTCAAGTAATCAATAACTTCCCATACCTGGCATTTTTCTTTTAAAGGCACCAGTACTCCATGCAGCACAACAAAATTTCTTTTTATGTTGAAATTTGATAAACAGACTGTGCTTTATCATCTGTTTTATCCTTTTTATTGTTAAGGCAGAGCAGTTTCAAACTTATTTTGACAATGTCATAAAATTCTAGCGTGTGAAATTTTATATACACTGACTTCCATAGTAATACAGTTGTTTTGGGGTAAGTTCTTTGGTGGGGAGATAAAACATGCACTTTTGAAAACTGTTATCATTAATGAAATTAACATTTAATCTCCTCTTTATGGTATTAATTGGTAGCATCATTTATTTTTCCTGTGGCAAATCATATTATAGTCAGAATTTCAGGAGAATATTAAACTTTTTTGGTATTTCTTTTATTTAGATTAACCAAATGATTAATCTCAGATTAATCTTAAAATAAGATAGAAGAATGTTAATCTATACACATTGAAAGGAGCTATGCATATGATAAAATAGACGAGGTAGTAATTCAGCTGAGTAAATACAAAATATATACTTCCAGTTTTGAATCTTGAACTGACATATTCAGAGCTGAGAACTTGAACAAATAATTTATGCTCATTATAAACCTGTAGGAATGTACCCCAGTTTCCCTGCACTAGCAGAAGACACATCCACATATCTTTATTCATTGTGCTAATGGAATTAATAATATAAATGTAATTTAATGTTCAGGTTTTACACAAATGAAGTTTACTTAAAAACAACAGATGTTGTTTAATTTAAAAACAGCAATTTTCTGATGTCACCTGAAAATGAATGACAGTGGTGGATATGTAGCCACAACCTGTTTGAATCTGAGTCTGTCACAGTTCACAACAGCAAATTAGAGTTAAGGATCTACACACACACTTACCTGCCCAGAGACTCATTTAATTTAGAAACTTTTCACTGTCTGAGCAAAATATACTTGATTCCTTCTGCATCCAGCTTGCAAACTTATAACTAAAAAAATCTGAGTGGGTGCGTTTAGTGTAGCTCATCTGAGTGTTTTCACCTGGTTTCTGTTGCCAGGGAGACTGATTTTGTCTGTTTGAATTCATAATAGCAATCTCATTGAATTCTGAGTTTTTGATTTTTTTTTATTCAATCAAAGCATCATGGAAGAATAGTAGTGAGACACAAAGATTCTACAATTTCACAAAAAACAAGAAAAGCTCAAAAAGTGCATATTTAACTATTAATTCAGTATGATTTGAACTTTATATTTGAAATTACAAACAAGTTAATACAACTTGTATATACAAAACCACAAAAGAGAATCCCTGGGGATATTTTCACTGCTCTTAACTGTCTTAATACTTTTACTGGAATTACTGTTTGTAATACTATAATTATTACAAGTTTTCAAATAAGAATAGTCCCTCTGAAATCAACAGGACATTTTAGATGCTGCAGTGTTATAGGACAGGTGTCTCAGAGATACTCTATATTTCAGGGTCAGTCACATTGGCTGTTATGTTTCTCATCTCCTCTAGTCAAGCACAGGTTCAAAACTGGAACAGATATATGAAATTGTACAATCTATAATATAAAAAAGGTCAAACAAGACAGGCATAAAAGACCTTTCTGATTTAAAAACCTAAGACATCATTTCATGTTTTAGATTTCTTTAGGCAGAGATTATTGAAAGAGAGAAATTTCCAAACAGTACTGAAATTTAATGCTGAGACTCCAAAATATTTGGAGCAGGCAAATTCCTTCATACCTACTAAACAAAATTTATTAACAAATTTATACTTATTTATTGTTCTTTATTGTTTTATGCTGTTCTTCCTTTTGTTATTGCATGACTAAGGAAAAGTTAAGATGTCTACCCTGGTCTGTACAAAATTACTGTTGAAAAACTGATTTCTTTAATGAAAAGCTATAGAGATTTCTGAACCTTTTTTGAATAAAAAGAAAATAAGAATTTAACTTCACCTCCAATAATGAACTGCAGTTGTGAATAGCTCTCATTTTACATCTATGACATCTCACTACTGTGCAAATTAGTATGCCTCAATATGCTTTGCAGCACCCCAAAGTTACATGATGGAGGACAGTCTACTGAAAACTTCTATCTAAATGAAGGCAGAATTCTCACTAAGGAAATCTCTTAGTGGGTTTCTAACCTGGTAGTGTATATTTGGGGTCTATTGACAATTTGAACTGATTTGGGCACAGTAAGCTTCAGGATGCTTTCTGGAGTTCAAACATCACTGAGTACAGGTGAATGAAGCAGCAATATGGGACAGCTATGCTTTTTATGATGTTTAAAACTGAAACCTAAAAAAATTTCTTTAATATGTTATGTTTAATTCTACTATTAAATTGCATAAACCAGTAAGTTGTTTTTCCCTTGGGTATGTATTAACAATTTACTTTTTGCAGATAAGTGCACAAATATGATTAGCTTTTGCAAATTGCTCCTTATTCTGTTACTGGTAAGTAATTTTTATATTATTGCAGTGTAAACATATTCAGCAGTAATGAGCTAATTCAATGTGTTAAAAACAACAAAAGATCTTCACAAATGAGCTATTTGCTTCAATAGTCTGAGCTCCTTTGATATTTACGTTGAAATCAATAAGAAGTTAGCAAATTACTCTAGAAACCCCGTTGCAAAAGAACTTTAGTTCATTCATTCAAATGCTGACTGTGTTCTGTTACCTTCCTAACATGCATGTTATCCACCATATTGATCCAAAAGTTATTTTTTGAGCACAGCTAATATAGTTCATTACTTTTCCTGTAACAAAACAACGTTTGGGCATGAGTTTTACAACTGTTTCAACATTCACTCCTATGAGGTCATTATAGACCAAAATCTAGAAACAATGAATCATGATGTTTTCATTGCCCTTTGGAAATTGCAAGGAGTTCTTTGCTTAGAGAGAGAGAGAAAAAAAAAAACAAACCAAACCAAAACAGACAGCAAGCATGTTAAGATTAGATTTTGTGGGTGAAATCCTGGAACCACTTGAGTCAATAGAAATGTAGACATTTCACCCTGGACTGGCAATTGAAAGAAAGTGGAATGTTCCACCTGGTCCCAGTAGAAAGAATTTAAAGATGGATGGACAACCTTTGACTAATTCAAAAACCAAAATGTACAGAATCACAGAAACACATCAGTTGAGCAAAAAAAGTTATATTTTCACCACAAAAATGTGGAATATACTATATGCCTACCCTCACTAAGGCATTTGTTTGAGTAATTGCATCATCTTGGTAGACACAAATATTCAGTAGCTACCGGTACGTCATGCATAAATACACTCTGCAAAATAATGACAAAATAAAAATTAAGAACACCAGAACAATCTAGCTCAAATGGAAATAACTTGGTTTACTTTTCTGCTCTTTTTACTGATTTCTACTTAATGCGGATAGAGACAACCACACAATTTGAGTGATCTGCACAGGAATATTTTCCTGTTTCATTCATATTATAGTAACCTCATTATTGGGTATGCATATATATATACACATGGCTATACACAGAGTATGGGCAACCTGTCATTTTATCAGAAATATAATAGTAGATGGAAAGGTTTCCAGTGTTGAGTACACTTGATATATATGTATATCTATATATCTATATATATATATATCCAGCAGACATCCAGCTATAAAACTAACAGACACTCACATTTTTGTCAGAGAGATATAATCTGCTGTCCTGCCTTTTTTAGTGGGTTGCAAATAATTTGTGCAGCAGTTTATGGACAGTTATAAAGACACAGCATGTAACAGAAGACTACATAATGATACATAGGGAATATAACATCAGAAGGCAGCAGGTAACCCTTAGAACTCTCAGTCTCAACTGAATTTATGAGACTATCTTTCTATTTTAGATAATTCCCTATTTTTGATCCCGGAGTCAAATTACATCCAAGTCCATCCCATAGTAAAAAATACAACCAAAATGTAATGAAAAGAAATAGAATAAGTTAATTTCCCAAAGACCATGCTTTTTAGTATAAGTAATTTCAAGAACCACTGTTACTACAACATAAATTTATCTTAAACAGACTGAAAAAACAAGGACCTTACCTTAAAAGAACATTAAGGGTGTGAATTCAAATCTTGAAAGGATAACAGCAGATAGCAAATGTTGTGATTGCAAAAGCTAGTAGTTGTAGGTGTAGCTTCCTATGATCTACTGAATTATGATATATTATTGCCAGTGAGTCATGTAACTCTGCCTGAGGCAAACTAATTTTTTCTGAGACAAGTTAACGTTCCAGGGCCTCTTCTTGGCTTTCAGAGTTCAGAGTGGCCCTAATGGGTGGAACCATGTCATCCCTGTATCCGTACATGTCATTCTTCTCAGAGCCCTGTAAGGTCTCTACTCTCAGATCTCACTGACATGCCTTTGTCTCCCATATACTCCATCAGCCAAATCACAGAACCAGAATGGCTTGGGTTGGTGGTGAAGTCCACTACTGTTCTTTAAACAAACGGAAATTAAAGATGCCACAAAACCGGCAGCTTTAATAATACTGAGACGCTGAAGCACAAAGAAGGGCAATGCTGCTGGTGAAGAGTCTAGAGCACAAATTATATGAGGAGAGGCTGAGGGAACTGAGACTGTTTAGCCTGGAGAAAAGGAAGCTCAGTAGAGACCTTATCACTGTCTACAAATACATGAAAGGGGGTTGTAGAGAGATGTGAGTCTGTCTCTTCTCCCAGTCAACAAGTGACGGGACAAGAGGAAGTGGGCTCAGATTGCATCAGAGGAGGTTTAGACTAGATATTAGGTGAAATGGTGGTCAAGCACTGGAATAGGCTGCCCATGGAAGGGGTGGAATCACCATCCTTGGAAGTGTTCAGAAAACATGTGGATGTGGCACTTGGGGGTATGGTTGGACTTGATGCTCTTTGAGGTCTTTTCCAACCTCAATGATTCTATGATAAGTAGGTCTGAATATGTCATTATTTACAGTGCAAGAACTGATATTAATGATAAAATCATCATCCTATTGGTTTATCTCGTGTGGTGCTGATAAAAGAGAATTGTGCTTCTGCCCAGCAAAAAGGCCTCAAAGGCCAACCCATCACTTACCAGTTTGAAAATGCACCTTTGCACACACAGCAGCTTAGAGTGAAACACAAAGAGCCTCTGTCTTCTAAACGCAATTCATGCCTATAAACAACATACTAAAACACAAAAAGCCTCTGTTACCTCCTCAACAAAGGAAAATTGTGGATTCATAGTTACAGTTAAAACCCATTAGTTTGTTATGAATATAAGTGCTCAATTAAAAATGCATATTTGATATTGGTGGGTTTTTCTTTTATAGAAATAAAAGGAGTCATGCCTGCAAAATATGCAGATTCTTGTGACTGCAAAAATCAGTTTCACTACTTGAATTAAAATTCATAGTCCAATTACTCTGTTGCTCTACCTCCTCTCTGTGAGTCAATCTCTTATTCATGCCAGGAGCAGCCATAATAAATCACCAAGCTGACTTCATGAGGATATCAGTGGGGGTGGAGGGCAGCATATTGAGGGGAAAAGTAGGAAAATATTTTTTGCCTTCATTTTCCCATTCAGGGAACACATCTTTTGGACACGAGTAGATTTTCTGAGAAAGATAATATGAAATACCAGAAAAAGGCTAACTGATAGACTTCAGCCACCTTAACTTTTGTGTTGGTTTTGGTTGTGAGAAAAAAAAATAATTAAGACTGACTGTAGAGAAGGTCTGGATGCTAAGTAATCCCAGCTGAAAAACAACAGACTTCCTCCCAGCTGGGGGAAAAAAAAAAAAAAAAAAAAAAAGACTTGCACTGACCAGTCTAATGTATTTCAGGATTCTGTCTTCAAGTGGTTCTATTCTCTGGACTTGGGCATACTTTGCTTTCAACCAATATCTTTATAATCATTCAGCATTAATAGCTCCTGGATGGATCTTCTCTTTCTCCTACTGTTTACTTTGCCACCTGAAACTTTCAATTTCTCAAATCACCTCTTTCTGTCACTATATCCAACTATTAATCATGAACTCTGACAGATTCAGCCTCCTTTCTTTGCACATATTTATCTCCTACTCTGCATCATTGCACCTGTTATCTAATATTGTTTATTTGTCTCTTCTCTTATATAGTTCCTTCTCCCTCTCACATACCTTAGAACAACACACCCTGACACCTATTCCAATATTTTATTCCATAAACCACAAATTCCGAAAATACATTTATTCTTATTTACCCTCAGACTTTTTTTACATGCTTGACTTCAACTGTTCTAACATGTTATCTAATAACTTGAAACATATTCCTACAGGTTGTCAAACCCTCCCTCTTTCAAGAAAACTTAAATATAGGCTTCAGAAAGTATTTTTTCCATTAATCTATTTGCTGATGCTCTGCTGCTCTCCATAACTTACATTCTTGCTTCACTTCTGGTTGCTTAGAAAATAAGCTCTCTAGATAAAAAAGTCTTATCTTACACATTTGTAAAGCACTGCATATTGCACAGATAGTTAGCTGTAAACTCCTTGTATAAATGAACTATAGTAGCCTCCGGATTCTGAGTATAATACCTATTAATCAATAGTTTTACAATTTTTAAGATCATTATTGCAGAATTTTTCAGACTGTATCAATAATATGTTTCCTGTGAAATGATTTCCAGTGTATCTTAAGATTAATGGTTATTTATCTGTGTCAAAGGACATTCATCAAGGAACATGACAAAAATGCCAAACCCATTTTCTCTTGAGATCTTGCCCTTGGTTCTCACTAAAGTAGCATGGACTGATTGCAACAAAAGAGACATCATGATGAATTCATGGTCAAAATGTTTACAAGTGATACAAAAATCAGTTAACAAGAGTAATCAGATTAAACTACTACTTTTTATTAGCAGTAAACTTTTGAAAAGATTGATTTGACCTAGATTGATTTCACCAATTCACTATGGGTATTGGAGAGAAAATAGACCAATTCAGAACTTGCTTCAATAGTTTAGGAAAGATCCTGGTCAACAAAGAATTTTGTGCTGACAATTCAAAGGCTATGAAACACTTGTAAAATTCACAGAAAAATCATTTAACCGCCACCCAGAAACTAGACTTCTTTTCCACCTTGAAAAAGCAGATATGGTCAAACACACCAGTAAAAACTCTACACTGGTTTTCTGATCATGATCATCCTTCTCATTTTATTAGCCTAGACAATGTTGTACCAAACTTCTCTCTCCTAGGTGTGAATTCCCATTTCACACTCCACAGGAATTCTTCTTTCTTTACATTTCCTTCTATTAATGCAGAACATGCAGAAAATTTGATGAATTTGATCCTTCTTGAATGAATAACAGAACTTGAGCCTCAAGCTGAAACATGACTTAACTACTGAATCTCTTCTTGGGCAAATGCAATCCTAAGAAAGAGAAATGACTAGTGGTGACCATTAATACAACACAAGTTGTGACCATTAATATAACAATCTATTTTAGCCAAGAGTCTGTACCAGAACCTTTGTTTTCTCACTGCAGCCCCCACTCCTTATGATGCTTGCTTCTGAATGTCTTTACATCTGCTCCTTTCTGCTCCTGAACATCTGTCCTCTCCTTATTTCTATTATTTCTAGCCAATTTTTTTTTTTTGGGGGGGGGGAAGCAACACCTTCAATAGCACTAATTTAGCACTGGTCAAGATAATAAACACACAAAGGGTCAAGACATGGGGCTCAGACTCTAGAATAGACAAAAGCATCATTTCTACATATATATGATGTACATATTTTTAGCTCTTCTGTGAAGAAAGTTGCATTATTACGGCCTTTTCAAGCACTAAAGAGATACTTATTAATCATGTAAAATATTTTTAGAATAAAAATTCCTTGTCACTTGGAATTACACACAAAAAAAAAGTTAAATGCAGTAAAACAATCCTCATTCCTGCAGTGTCCAATGTGTTGATTACTTCTGCATATTCCAGGTTTTCTGACATCTTCAGACATGTTACTCATTTATTGCTGTTTCTCAGAATGTATTTACATTAGAAATTTATTTTATCACAACCATTTATCACTACATATGATTCTGGTATGCAAAGCATGTTACAAAATAAATTAAAGCAATGACAGGTAGCTTGTGGTGGGCTATTTGACTGAAATTGCATTAACAAGACCCATTAAAAATCTCTATTCAATAACTGAAAAAAAAATCTGTTATGTCATTACAAAAAGTAAGAAGAGTCTTTGGAAAGGTAATGCAGATTGATCTAACTGTAAAATAAAAATTATGCCATATGCTCACATTAATTACTAAGCCATAAAAATAGATTGTCACTTTGGAAGAACAATTTCTACGCAAGTGATGGAATTCTGTATTTGGCATACAAGGTATTCAAGCAGATAGAACATTAGGACAGGCTCAGGGATTATTTGATTTGCAATTTTGTGCTTTTATAATCAATTTTAAAAGAAAACATTTAATATAGTTTAAAATTATTGTATATATAACTGGCTTGTTGAATTATGACATTTGGATGTTTTGTATTGCTGTGTAGACTAAGGTGAGAGATAATAATGCTGAAGTGTCTGCAGCTAATGAAAACATAACACCTTCCATTTGGTGGCATGGCTCACTGCAAAAAGGCCATGTATCACTGTCCTGAAAGTGACCAGTAGGAATAGTAAAATGAGCTACTCCTAATTAAACCTTTTATGTAAAAACATAATTACTAATCAAATCTTTATTACCCCATATGCTCACGTTCTTTCTTCTTCATTTGCACTTTATCCTGTAGCCATTGAAGTAACAGATCTATAGCAGTCTTATGTGTTGTGGTTTTTTGATACTGTGAAAGGATAAACTTGTGACAATGACAATTTAGAAAAGACATCTAATTAAAAAGTAATGATACCAGAAAAAAGAATGATACAATTAAACTACATCTGGTCATTCTGATAGCTAATTACAAGTAATTAAGTTACCAGCAAAATATAAAGTCCTCCCCTCAAGCTGAAATTTCATCTTTCTTGTGATATCTGAAAATACCTTAATTACAAGGAAAGAAAAGTTTTATTCAGTAATGATCACAATTTTCCCTAAAGAAGGAAAAAATTGCATTTAACTATTTAATTGCTCTGAAATTTACTACAGAGCAATTTCATATAACTTGAATACTGAAAATAAATATTACCCTAGCCAAATATCTGATTAAAAGCCAACAAGATAGCTTTTTGCAAAAATTCTGGGCTGGCATATATTGTTTCTTCTAGTGACATACCACATAACAATTTGATTTTTAATTTATATAGTTATAATTATTGTAATATTTTTACAATGAAGTGAAAAAGTTATAACTTAGGATATTTGAAATAGAAAAGCATTCTTCTAATCACATAGGGAAAGATCAACTGAACCTAATATTTTCATCAAAGAAATAATAAAATCAAAGCAAGTACTGACAATTTCAACAAGACTCTAAATGTAAATTAAAGTACTTCAGACAAAAGGCTTGAAGGCAAGTGATTCTCCCACTGAGGGATGATTTTCACTTGTCTCCAGGTGTAACATTATGTGCACTGATGGGCTGATCAACAGAACAGAACTTCTCCCCAGCTGTAATCAGGAGTGATTGATGGTTGGGACAAAAAAGTTGATTATCATGACAAGTCCACTGATGCAGAGAAAATAGGTTATGTTGGGGAAAGGATAAAACCTGTTCAGAGATTACCTTCTAAAATCTCCTTTCTAAGGAATAAAAAGCAACATTTATGCCCATGAAAAATTGCTAACATATATTAATTCAGTACATTTGCTATGCATCTGTATCTAAAGTTATCCCACCACGATCAAATGAGACTTATATAAACATCAAACAGAGTAAACCGTTTTATTTTTAAAATCATAGTCTGTGATCACCTCATCAAACAATTATATATATGAAAGTACCTGTACGATCTACCAGTAGATTATTACCTCAGTTTGAATCCATGTTTTGAATTCATAATTCAGCTTTTAAAGGCCATGGGGGATTTAGGTGTAAGTGCCATATTGAATTCTTTACTGAAAAGAAGTCTGTCCCCTTTAGCAATTTAAAACCTTGAAAGACTTCATTTTCAATTGAGCTTAAAAAAAAACACACATGAGAGTGGGCAACACACTCTCAAAAGTATAGTTCGAATATATGGGTTTTTATTTCAGTATAAGGCTTTTAAAAGGAGATACTGAGTTGCACTTCCACTCCTTCAGAGGATAAGGTTCCCAGCTGTTAGCTGTGATGTTAGTAAGAAAGTACACAGAATAGCAGTACCTCCAGAGACTGTAAAAGACATGAGAGGAGCGATAAAAGAATCAAGGACTTAAATTCAGGCCTGGAGGTTCTGAAGTAGAATTTGGTTACATCAGGGGCAGTTATGTGCAGTAGTAATTCTCACAAAAGCAAATATTATATTTGCTAGAGAAGGAGGCTACACAAATACAGCTGAAAAGGTACCTTAGGAAGTGCAATTTTGCTGACCATAAAGAAAAAAGAAAAAGCTGTACAGAGTTAGGGTAAGGTTATGTGGAAGAATTTTATGGATGTTGGAAGAGTGAATAATCAACCAAAGCCAAGTAAAAGCACAACTTTACCCTTAATGCATTTTTACAAAAAATTAGTGAGTGTTTTATAAAAAGTACAATTCACTGCATGTTTCATTCACTCTGTACTCTTTCTGTGAACCAGACTGGCATATACCCATGTCTGTTTCTTTTCTCTAAGTTCTTCTTTATGTCCTTATCAGTGTCTAAGAAATCAAACCAAGAGTCACTTGTTGGTAACTGAAAGTAGACAGCATTTTGCTATTATTACAGTAAAATTTCTTATCTGCACCTACTATATAATAATCCAGAATCTCAGATTCTCTACTGTATAAAGAAAAGCTAGATGAAGATTGCACAAGGAGTTTAAAATTTATCTTTCCTTTTAGGTGACGACTTGCTTATGGAAAGTGGTTTCTGTAAAGAGTCCCCAGCACAGTTGTCCATAAATTTCAATTGCTTATTAGAGTTGACTGATTTACTTCCCACGTTGACTGAAGAAGCTGACAGGAAAAACTGCCTCAAATACAAGTATTAAGTAAGAAGTGAAAGGAAGAAGTAAGCAAGAAAACAGAGAATTGTCTCCTTGCAGTTTAAACAGGCAGTCTTTCCCATGAATGGCACAATAGAGAACTCGAAGAGAGACTTATTTTCCCCTCTTTTATACTGTCTATATTTTCCCCTGTTTATATGCATTCCCTTATGTATAAAATGATATTTTTCAATGTACAGTTAAAAAAATACTGTCTTGCCTTCTTTCCCACAATTCCAGCCAAAGACTTCAAAGAAACTCAAGTTAGCCACTACCTGCACAACTTCAGCATCTGAATTTCATTCTCATGTTCTTTCTCCTTCCTCTAAGCACAAAATCTTTCTGACTCTACTGTAACCCAAAGAATTCAGCTACAGGACCAAATTCATTAAAACAGCTGGAAACACATATGTAATTTGCCTGGAAGTCATCTTAGTGAGTGACAGACAACACACATTAAGCATGCTCCTGACATTGAAAGCAGATTTTGGAAATTCTAGGACATATGAGACCATTTAGGTCTGCATCCTGCCTCCCACTATAATGTCTTAATTTAATAATTTCTGAGAGAAAGGAAATTTCTGACAGTAACACATATGGATGTGTTCAGACACAGGAGGAAGGTTGCTTTTGTTTCGACTTTCTGTCTTATTAACTAGTACCACCTCTGCCTTTCCTTCTGCTCTTTGCAATTCTGAGAACCATGCCCCAGCAGAAGTTAAAAGTTGGCACTGAAAGGGCAAATACAGCAACCATTCACTTCAGTGCCAGAAGGAGAAACCTTTTAAACTAATTTGTCTTCATATTGCACAGTCAGCATACTGGTCATTAATCCTTTGCAAATTATAAACAGGACTATCAGACAGAGCCACATATCAGTTCTCGCAAACTCAAGCAATTTAAAATAGATGTCAAAACTTATGCACAATGGTTATGTTTTGTCAGAATAAGTGAATGCATTATTAATCAAATAACCTCATAGGATGAACAGAGGTAGGAAGCAAGTGTTGACAAAGGAAAAAAAAAAAAAGCTTAAGGTTTACTTAATCTAAGTCCTACACAGCAACAGCTGATGATCAGCTGAATGTTTTAATCTCTCCAGGATGATGTTCCTATATTGACTCTGATAGACAGCTGACATAGATATTGGACATTTCCCCTCAACCTCTGCTTGTGCAGGGACTAGACAACTGGAAACATTAGACTTTCCTTTCTCGTGGATATATAGAATGGCTTAGGTTGGAAAAGACCTTTAAGATCCTTGACTCCTACTGTTAACCCAGCACTGCCAATTCCACCACTAAAACATGTAACTAAGTGCAATGTCTACCCATCTTTTAAATACCTCCAAGGATGGTCACCCAACCACCTACCCGGGCTGCCTGTTCCGGTGCTTGATTTAGACACTCTCTCTAAAAGCACCACTGCTGAATGTGGCTGGAGAGTGAATTTTGAGATGGAAGTGTAAGTCTTGTAACATGAATATAGTGGACACCAAGGCACTCCATTCTCTCCCCACCAGTATGAATAACCAGCTGACATTAAGAATTTGCTTTCTTCAAGTTCAGTAACTTAAAACCCTCCTTCTTCCCTTCTGGTGTCTTCACCTCAGGTAATGCCTCTGTGAGCCGGATACCTCTGGGCTGGTCCATGCTCTGTAACAGTACAGATTTTCTAGACACAATAGGTTACTTGCATTACAAGAGAGGAGATAGGTGCAAGGATTAGTGAAGAGTTTGTGTAGAGAGCTCCACAGTTTACATAAAGCTCAGAGACCACTCACAGCAGTTACTGAGGGTCACCCCAAATATTTAGTTTGCAGCCAGTGATTAAGAGGCAAGGAACTAGTCACATCCTTAAAATATCAGTCAGGGGATTCAGTTCAACACCTCCAAAAATACTCCAAAGATAAACAAAAGGGTGCTGTGTCAGATATGAAAAAATTCTGCTTCTAGGTTGTATACATTCATAAAGCATTCTGTAGAAAGTGAAAATTATGAGAAAAGTATTTTAGACAACAAAAGGAAATTGTTTATACTTTCTATTAAACATTTTAGAAAAGCTTTAAGAAACTACAAGTTATGTGAATATTTATTACTACTCTTCAAGAGATTATTCTGGATTTCATAACTAATAAATTAAGTTACTTACCTCCTACATGAAAAAGGTTACTTATAACCAAATTAAAATTATTTTCTTTGAAAATAAAACACATTAAAAAAATAGATAAAAAAGTTTGGATTCTCTATTATAGTAGAGACCAATCACTGTTCTGTATGAGGGAAATAGTACAGATTGATTCAAATACCATTTAAGCATATCTCTGTAAATTGAAAAATAAGAGATTTGAAATCAGAAGGGTGAAGAGCTGAACAACTTCTAGCAGTTATCTGTACCAGCCTTTCCTAGTTGTTAATGGACCAACATTTTAAAGTTCCCCTCTCTTTGCAAACAGAGGCCACAGGTGTGACCATCATTTGACATGGATGAGGAATTAAATTTCCTATCTTCCAAACCACACAAACCGGTTTGCAAGTTAGTAAAGCAGGAGGCCATATTATCACTCTCTCAAGTCTGGGACAATATTCAGCATTTCCTGTTCATCTTCAGGAACAGGTGTCTAATTTGTGAATACTCTCTGCCAACAAACATCCCTCAACTCACTACCAGTATGGCTAGAATCATCTCACCAAGCAGTTCAATGAGAAATTTCTTGAATTCAATTAATCTGAAGAACTAATCAAATTTATTCTTCCAGCAAAACCAAGAAATACAAAGATCAATGGTCACTAAATTCTTATTAACCTTCTTTTAGTTATGGAAAACCTATATTTTCCACTGTACATCTATCCACTTCTTTCTGCTTTCTCTGGCTGAGCAAAGTTTCTCACATCTTGTCATACTAGCAAATGTGTTCTAAATTTTGAAACTAATTATGTTTTTGTTGAAGTATGATGACCACTACTATAAATAATTCTTCACCTGAGGCACTGTCAATTTCAAATCATAGAGTAGTTTGCATTGGAAGGGACCTTTTAAAGGTCATCTAGTTCAGCACCCCTGCAATGACCAAGGACATCTTCAACTAGATCAGGTTTCTCAGAGCCCAGTCCAACCTGACCTTGAACTTTTTCAGAGATGGGGCATCCACCACCTCTCTGGGAAACCCATTCCATCATTGTTCTACCACCAGCATTTTATAAAACTTATATCTGATCTAAATTGACCCTCTTTCACTTTAAAGCCATTACCCTTGTCCTACCACAAAAGGCCCTGTTAAAAAGTTTCTTTCCATCTTTCTTATTGGCCTCCCCTACAGAAAACCACAATGAGGTCTTCCCACTGCATCCCCTTCTCCAGGCTGAACGACCACTACTGTCTCAGCCTTTCTTATAGGAGAGTCATTCAATCCCACTGATCATGTTGGTGGCCCTTTTCTGGACCGGCTACAACAGGTCTCCAGGTGGGGTGTCTCAAGAGCAGAGCAGAGGGGAAGAATCACCTCCCTCAACCTGCCATCCACACTGCTTTTGATACAGCCCAGGACAGGGCTGGCTTTCTGGGCTGCAAGTGCACATTGTTGTGTCATGTCCAGCCTCTCATCCACAAGCACCCCCAGTCCTTCTCAGCAGGGCTACTCTTGAATATTTGCTGTGGGATACTTAGCTATTGAGAAATGCCACATTTTGGGGAAAAAATTGTCACAGGGTTAGTTGGATGATTTTCTTTTTCTCCCCCCCCCCACTAAGCCCGTGTAGATGTATATTTGGATTATTTTTCACTATCATTCTTTTTTATGCCATTAAGCGATTTACTCATTTTACTACTTGTACGTTTACTTTTTTCAGTCTAAGCCCAATAGTTTGTGCTTTTATTTGCTGCACTTGTCAGCATTCTATACTATTTTTTCCAGCTGGTGAAGATAATTTTGGACTGCAATCCTGAACTTACCACCTTCTATCAAGTGCCTGCCACCCTCCAGTGTCATCCAAAAACTTGGTATATGTACACTCTATTCCATCAGGCACAATGCTAATGAAAATTTAGAGTAGCAGTAAGCATGGAGCAGACTCACATATCCTGACTTCTCATGATCTTTTGTTTTGACAGGAAACCATCAGCAACTACTCTCCCTACAGTTCTTCAATCTGTTGTGCAATCAACTTTTAATAATTTCACTTGGACCATATTCCCCTACTTTACAAGTCTGTCACATAGGACTGTACAAACCCTTGTTAAAGCCAAAAAACATCACATCTATTTATTCCTTATTATCCATTAGGCCAATTACCCTGTCAAAGGAAAAGATTAGATTGGTTTGACATGATTTGCTCTTGACAAATTCATGTCGACTGTTTCTTATTGCCTTATTATAACCGAGGTACTTAGAAATTGATACTTTAATCATTTTTTCTAGATATCAAGCATAGTCTAAATAAGATATCTCCAGTTCTGCTTCTTTCCCCACAAAGGTCAGAACCATAGTAAAACACTGCAGAGCTATATTGCAACCTTATCCTCAAAAACATCCTTCACTATTGTTTTACTGCAAGAGCACTTTTTGAACCTTGACAATTTCATACAGTTGGACTAGATATTAATTCCATGATACCTTTGTTTTATTAAGATGGAGAAAAACAAGGTAAAAAACAATGAATAATGACTGATGAGCATTCAGCTCCTGATTTTTAGGGAAATATCACTACTGTTGCTATTTAAGTAAAACAATAATTTCTGGCTAACATAATTGGAAATATTTTTACAGTGTGTCACAATGGAATTCAAGTCCTGTGAACACATCAGAACACTCTCCAACCTTTCTTTAGAGGCAAACTGGATCATCACTCAGCCAGTTGCATTAAACAAGAGGGAAGAAAAAGAGAGAATCCCTTTGCAAGAATTGACCTTGTTGACAAATACTGATAACCTGATAACTTCATCAAATAATGAAATCTGAAATGTGGGCAAAGAAGGATCAAATAGTCAAGACAGGAAAATTTAGTAAGCTTTCTTTCTTTCGTTCTTTCCCAAGCCATTAGGAGAAAACTTACTTTTACAGCTACCTATAGGCACTTGAATTATCCTACTGAAGTCATCAGCACTTCATTCTACAGGGTACTTTTAGCAGATATGTAATGTGAAGCATGCATTTAACAGTTCTTCTGAACTGGTGAAATATCTCTTAGCAGCTGCCAACATTTAAATTGCAACACAGGCACCCAAGCATATACCTAAACATTTTGCCCAGTATTGGATGTACAGTGATTGCAAATGTTATGTATAGATCTCTCTGAATCCAAAGAAAAAAAAAATAAAAAAATTCTTGAAATGGATGCCACAGAATCTAGTTTTGCTATTCTAATGTTTTTTTTTCACAGCATGGAGAGGCTTTTGTTATTTGCTCGTTCCTTCCTTCCCTTTCATAAGAAGATTTATTTTAAAAAGAAATACTGAACACACAGCTGTCATGAAGATTTATAGATAACTCCTTTACAAAGAAGCTAAATGATTTGAGACTATTGTACTGCCTTTTCTCATTTTTAAAACTGTAATTTTGATACTATGTAACCAGAAAAAAAGCTGTGCTACTCTTAAAGAAATCTGTATCAAAAGGAAGAAAATTCTGTATTTTCTGCAGAAATGAAAAATCTCACAGACCAGTTTTATTGTAAACATGTTCATAATATTGTTGTGCAGCAGATAAATGGAATTTCTATTCATTACTCTCTGATAAATCCTAACTCCAGCATCTAAAAATAGAGACATATTGGTAGAAGAGACACAAAGCCTAAGTTTCTAGAAAGAAAATTTATTTATTATTGTTATAGATTTAAATCATGTTCAACAAAATATGATGAAAATGAAAGGTAGGAATATTGAGTAAATGAAAACTTTTTCCTTATAATAGGAGAAAAAATTGCAATGCATGTGTTTGCCATTCATATAGTTATCAAAAAATGATAGCTAACAGCTCTTTTTCTTCAAAGCAATCTTTCCTCTGAGCCTCAATATTAAATCTCTAGTTATGCACATTTTTGCTTCAAACACTGGTGGACATTTCAGAATTCCCTAAGCAATGGAGGAAATAGCTCTGCCTGTTACCCTCACATTGCAGAAAACATTCCTAAGCTGCAGTGGAACTCTGACTACATATTATTTCTTGAAAAATCTCAGCAGAGCACTTTGTGACTTTCAGCGATAGTAACTTTAAGCACTGGAATGAGAAGAGACCATCATAAAGATATCCACAAATCTCTTCTGTATGGTAGGGAAAAGGGGGAGAAATATCATCTCAGGTAATCAATGGACAGCTTTTGGATCATAATCTCTTCATCAATCAGCAACATAGTGGTTGCTTTAGAAATTAGATGACTATTAAAAGCGGAAAGTGAATCACAGTCATCAAGAAGGTCTCCCCATTCCATGAATATTAATCGACTTTGAGAGAGGAGAGCATTAAAACAACCTTTTTCTGAACAGTGTCTGTTATTTGGTGTTCAGGCCTCTAGCACCTGAAGGTGTAAAGGGACAGCTAAATATCTGCTTAACAGCTTGTCTCCCAAGACCTTTTTGTGAACAACGTAAATTAATAGATTTCTTCTGAAATTAGGTTTTTGGACTACATAGATGACACTGAAAACAGCCACTGCCTCTTCCCCCATTCTTCTTTGCCATCCTTTCTAAGAGCAGCAGAAACGGAACAGTATGGGAGCATAGCAGTCCTCTCAGCAAGAAGTATCAGAGTGCACTGATAACTTGTTTGTTTCTGTGTAGAAGCATTTTTATTTCAGACATTTTATTCTGGAAAAGGCCTAATGCCTGTCAGCTGGAAAATTTTCCACTCCATATCAATCCAAATTGTGTAACTGCTAATGAATAAGTAATTTTAATGATGTGTTCATCCTCTCTTTTGTCTGGATCTTTTTGCAGACTAACAAATGGCATCCCCTCTTTGAAAAGTGGTGTTCCACTCTGGTATGTTATGCTGAAGTGTTCATACGTCTTGCAGCTATGTACTGTACATGATTCAGTATGACATGGTTTTTCCTAAGACAAAGCTGAAAGTTTTGAGTGATAAGTTGGTTAAGATCTGCAGCCCAGAAGTCACCATCATCCCTTCCTCATGAATGACTCAGTATCCATGGTCCTCGTTCTGGTACCTGGTTTCTAAATGGAAAAGGCTAATTTGACTCCTCTCTTTCTATCTGTGGGGGACATGTCAGCTGCAGAGATTGTATTATTCTTCTTTGCCCCACTCTTTGATAATTATGTCAATGTTATAAGAGGAAGGTGTCCATTCAGTAGATGAACCAGAAAACTTGGAGTCATCAGTAAAATTAAGTACCTGAGGCTGACTGGTCTGGAAATTGTGACTGAGGTCTCGTGAAAATTATTTTTGAGGAATAAAAAGCTGAAGGGAATGAAAAGAGTTGCATTATTTTCACTCCTAGGTAGGAAATCCTTAAATTTAGGCCTCAAGGTTCAATTTAAGTTTTTGACAAGCTCATGGCTTTGATAAATAATTGATAAACTAAAAATAGTACAAACTGTACATAAATAGCTGCCGACAAAGAAGCAGGAGCACACAAGAATTATTTCACTTCTTCCTATGACTAGCATCAGGAAGGAACCTCATGAACATTTTTGGGTTTGACCTCATTCTAAATTGAAACATTTTTATTCTGACAGAAGTAACTTCCATATTTAAATTAGTAAAGCAGGCAGTGAATGAAAGACAGTGGAAGATTAGTTTCCACTAGCAATGCCCATGTCAAGAAACTTTCTGAAGGGACTAGCACGGCAGAAATAAATATATTGTACTATGTTGAGTTTTGTCTGCACACAAAATGATACTAAGAAGAAAACAGAAGAGCTAAAATCTAAGAGGCTTTTCTGTGACACAACAGGTGTTACTTGGCAAGGAACACCATAGCACAGCTTCCTTAGGTAATTATGGGAGACAGTTTTCCTCTGTGTATTAGGGTCCATCCCCAGTTCAGCTTGCTCTGTTTCATCACTGGAGGTGTGAGAGGATGTAAGGTCGGAGCCAACTGAAGGTAGGTAGAAGAATTAGGATCCAGCAAATATATCAGTCTTATTAGCAGTAATAGATCATCAGATAGATCATTCAATTTTTCAGTTTTTCCTATTTACACTCTGTGCAGCACAACTGAAGTTGATGAGCGTGTAGCAATATATTGGCAGGGAAAATCTGGCTGGGTGTACAAAAAATCTGGCTGGGTGCCAGGCAATTGTGTTTATTTGAAACACCCTATAGCCTTTTCATCTGCTGAGTGACAAACTGAATTCACAACATTTCATTTAGGTACAATTTATGAAAACTATGGCACATCCTAGAAGATAAGTACATATTTCTAATCTGATACAAAATGATCAACTTACATCAGAATTAAATCTCAGCTGGCAAATGTTGCATGATATGATTTGCTTTCTTCGATGAGGAAGAGGAACCCCAAATGTATGATTTATTACAGCTTTTTGAATTGGGTCCATCTGTAAAGAAAGAAGAAGAATAAAAGCTTTTGCTGTTCAACTGTGTGATATATTATCCACAATCTCAAAACAGATTCTGCATCATGCCATACCATGCCTCACACTACAGAAAACTACTATTTTCTTTGAAAATGAATATTTCTTCTTCATGCAGTTTTACAAAGAGATAATACAAAAAGGAACAGAGAAGTGTCATTAGTTCTCTTGAAACAGATATCCTTGTTTCAGTTTTACATGCACCAATCTCCCTTTACTGAAGAAAGGTAAATGCTGAACAAGTTTACATATTGAAACATCAATTTATGATTTTTATATCATAGAAAAGCTAGCTAAATAAATGAAATAAGAGCATTTTAAATAAAATTACTAACAAAAGAATTAATGGAAATGTGAAGGAATATTACATACAAATAATTCCAGAATAGCACGCAATAGATCAGTATTATGAAAACAATAATAATTTCTTATGAACCAATAAATGAATCTCTTCCATGAAACTACATCTACACAACTTATTAAAAGTCCAAATTTTCCAAAGATCATTTCCACCATCATTTGGAGCAAATAATTTTAAATAAACTCTAAGGGTGAATTTGGACTTTCATGAAAAAGATTATTCTGAGTTAATTTCTACCAGAACACTGATCTAGTAGTGTCTGTAAGTCAGGCTCCATGTGAAAAAATATACCATTTTGGCAAAGAACTTTACAAAAACTTCTCAAGAGACTTTTTTTACATGGAAGATTGAAATCATCTTCCCCAAACTCGTTGATCAAAATTATTTGTATTTCTTTTTCACAAGAAACATTTGAAAGCTACTTTAAAAGTCTTGTAATAGCTTTGCACCAGTCTGGTTAAGCCACTGAGAATTTTTATCTTTAAGTTGTTAAAAATTAACAGATTTTGTCTAATTCTGATAACCAGTATTCACGAAACATAACCTGTATGAATCTTGAAAAAAAAACCATCTTTTTCCATGCTCATGTCTCCATGATTTTCTAGGCTGTTAGCAAAGGGTTATTTGATAAATAAAGAATAAGAGCTTTTCCTTAGAGTAATCAATTATTCATGAAAGCTGTAACAGTAGACAGTGATGCCCTCTATTGCAGTGAATCCACAACAGATCACTACAGAATTTTTTGTATCACCTTACAGCTGTTCAGTGTCAGATATGAAACAGGTCTTTAAATTAATTCCTGTTGAATAGAAAATCAGATTGGTTTAAGAAAAAAACAAATACAAAGCAACAAAAAACCACACACAGAGAAAAAAGCCCAAAGAAAACCAGGAAAACAGCAGAGCCTTACAGAACACTCTGGAATAAATTCTCAGTTTGAGCATCCTCTTCAATTTGATGTGAAACACCTCATGCATTTATGCAATCATCAGCATAAAAGAACATCAATCACACCTAGAATCTAGGGATTCTACTGTGACATTACCGCAAAATAACACTGATGGCTAAGGTCAGAGTATACCAAGCTCTGAACCACTACAGCATGCTGTGTAAGACTTCCTGCAGTGATGAAACCATATGTTAGCAGCACTACTTTTATTGAGGAACATAGTCTTGAAAATGTCCATGGTCCAAAATTACTATTAGATAGTCCAGAAAGAACACCACTACATAGGAAAATAAATAAATAGTAACAGCTCTTCTTTTTTTTTTTTTTTTACTGAGAGGTGAGTTCTCATGCCAGCAGAATCAGGAGACCTGTACCTTGCTATTTTCAACATGAAAACATGACCTGTTCTTAACTGATGCTTTTTCACTGCTGCTGAAGTTTGGAGAAATTCTGTTCCTTTTGCCACTGCAGATCTAAAATACTTAAAGAAACCTCAAGTTCAGATATATGAATAAGTCAGCATGGTAACGAGAAATTGTGCATTCTTTAACCCAGTGCAGCTGTTTGCCTTCACATTAACCACAGCTGTGAGATGCTTTAGAGAGCTTCTTTGTTGACTTTCTTAAGTTATGGCACTTGTGAGGTAATGGAAGATAACAGCCTTCAGTGCTAACATATTAGTTTTTCACATTACCTCACAAGTGCCCTGACTTCAGAAATGCTCTAAGGGTTAAAGGAAAGGTACCACCATGGTTCATAAGATGAAAAAACAGACTTTTTTTATTTTGATTTACCCATATTAAAAGTAAGTGTTCTACCTACAAATGAGGTCAGATTTCTGGGGCAACTGATGCTTATATACTGAGAATGAGACTAAGAATTTTATAGAATTAAAAGAATTCATGAATGTGTAGAATAGTTGCTCTATGTTATATTTAATTTTATTTTGGTTTCATGGAAAAATGTGATGTTTCTTTCCTAATCACTACAAAGATTTTCTCTTGTTTGTCTGCTGATACAGAAACCCACCTGCACCCTTCCTTTTCAGTTTTTAAAGACTTCTAAATATAAAGCTACATGGCGTTACTGTGAATGGGATGATTGTGTTTATGGCTCTAAATGATAAAGTGTTCTGGACAGCTTTCAAGTTGATTAAGAAAAGCTGCTTCAAAATAATAATCCCTTCTCTGCCAGTTTATAGAATCATAGAATTGTTTGGATTGGAAGGGCCCTATTTCCAACGTCTCTGCCATTGATAGGGGCAAAATCAAAATTCAAAAGCACCAGATAAGGCTCCAGAAGTTTTATAGAGAAAATCTGAGAGAGGCAACAAGATACTTAAGTGCAGCATGATAAGGACTTGCATGTCACAGGTACTGAAGACAGCAAAGAGGCCTGCTGAGAGTCAGAGGAATAAAGAGAGTAGCTGATTGCAGAAAACAGAGAGCAAGGATTGCAGGGAAGTATAAAGAGGGAAATAATATATAGCTGAGATAATCAGCAAGTGGTGAGATACTTAACATAATCTCCAAGCACTTCTAGACTTAACATTACTAATTATGTATATAAATTATATTTCAAATTATGAAAGTGGTATTCAATTTCAAAATAAAAGTTATCATGATAAACTTTGATAAAATCTTTTTACTCATTACTAGTGCTATATTACAATTGCTGGATTTTATTTCTTAGATGAAACTGATTCAATTTACTCCCATTTACACTGAACGACAGAGAGGTTTGAAATTCATATGAAAGATTATCATTCAGCTTTCAAATTTCATTCACCTTTACTTTCTCTCACCAATGTATTTGCACCAGCAGTTACAAGAGAAGGAGAATGAGCTGCACTGTTTGACCTTTTGCTTTTCTATTCTTCAGCACTAGGTATATGTTATGCAGGCTGTGTCACACTTTTCCATGTTGTCAGTCTAGGGATAGCACATTGTTCAAGGTTTTCTGCAAACCACAAAATGACTGCTAGATTGGGCAGTGAAGATAAATATAAAAGTTAATTTGATTCATTTTTGTTTTCAAGTCTTATCATACATAGCAATAATATTGTCTGTGTTTTAATTATTTAAGATGAAATTTGTGGCAAGATGATATGAATTAATTCTTTGAACGAGTATTGTACTCCCTTCCCTAGACCTTTGGGAACTTACCATACTTGAACAAAATCCAAGCTTAAACCAAAGGTATGATAGAAATTGGCCTCTTTCTCCATTTTCTTAGCTTTGATCCTACCACTATAATTTGATTTTGCTTGTTTCAAATTCAGCCTTGCCAGATCAATGACCTTAGCTGCGTTCCTTGTTCTTATGCTTACCAGAGAGCATGAAAATGCTTTTTACTTTGTAGACTACAGGTGAAAGGAGTGGTTGTTGCATTAACTTTTCTGGAGAACACATCTACCATGAAATTATGAAGCTGACCCAGGAGATCCTATGTTATTCTACCTGCTTGTGACATTTTTCCAGAATCACCATAGCTACTATTCTTGAAGGCTGTCTGTAGTCAAGTCTTCATCTCATTAAATACCTGTGTAATCCAGAGTCTGGGATGGTATATTTTACCTACAGAGAAATCTGATCCTTTGAAAATGTAATTTATACATGTCTCCACAAATAATTTCTAAGTATTTGCTTTTTGTGTGTGTGATGAATAGTTTTATACTGAACCTGAAATTCAAACAAATAGGTCTTCCTGAATTTCAAGAACTTTTTAATATATATAATTTTTACTAGTTCTTTTTCTGCGATTTCTTATCCTATAGGCATAAGTATATGCCTAAGTTAAAAACAACAACAAACTGATAGCAAAGGAAAACAATCAAGTTTGATCGGCAAAGGCTCAAATTGCAAAAGTATATAAACTGTATCCAGTATATAAAGTGTATCCAGATCAAAAGATGAAGATAACACAGATGCCCAGAGTCTGTTCAGAACATATGGAAGGCCTAAAGCAATCAAGTAAGAAAGTATTTTTACCTCAAAACTAAAGAAATTAGCCGAAAAAGATTGACTGCGATCACCATGGTCTTACACTAAGTGAGCAGAAAAACATGTCAGGTCATTGAAGCTGTCAGGAAAAAAATTGCTGTAGACTATTTTAGTGGTAATTTAAAAAAAAAAAAAAAAATTACCCACATAATGACCAACTTCCATTACTTGAACATCTAAGTGATTTTAGTGACACAGGTACCAAAACCTCCCAGAACTTCTTAAAATCCAGATGCTAACATATTATATAATAATATTACAATGTACTTATTTGACTTTATTGTGTACTTACTCTTAAATATTTTTGTAGAAATGCAGACTTATGGCAAGAAACCATATTCAGAAAATACATAATTATACATATATCATTAAAATAATTATATGTAACTGCTTATAATAGAGGACCTTTAATGTTTTCATTGTAACATTGTAACATTGCACTGTGTTAGCATTGTAACATTGATAAGAAATAAAGATAACTCATTGGGAGGCACCTTTCATTCATTCTCATTCATTCATTCATTCTCTTTGTTCCAACAAATAGTGAAACTTGCAAGAGCATTGAAAAATCGTGTACCAACCTTCGCCATTACCAAGCAAAAAACCTAAAATATTATGTTATAGAGTTATACAATTAACAGTATAGCTGTTTATAATTATTGGTGAACTTGATCCATTTTTGAAACTGCCCCATAGATGCAGCTTTAACACCAACCAAACATAAAGCTACCTACTCAATTATAATTGTGCTGTATTTGTAGAAACACCAAAAGGCTAAGCTTTAGGGATGCTCCTCAATGCATAAAGTCACTGTCATTTATAGCCTGGGGACTTTTAGAATCAGAATTTTTCTCAGGGCATAATTTATTTATTTTCAATTGAAAACTGACTAGTTCCTCTGTTATCTCAGTGGCATTGAGAATTCACAGTCATTTTCCCTGCAATCATGCTGGCCACTTGTACAGATGTTACACCACATTGTTATATTATTCCTTATGCAGAAACTTTTTTACTTTGCAGAACTGCTAGACTTTCAGACCTGCATTGCCTGTATAGAGTGCCCATGTCATGGGCACTGTGGAGCTGAGTGGTATCTAGTTCTTCTCCAAGAGATATTTAGCATCTACTGCAGCTGCACTTTCAAGCTGGAGAAGGCATGTAGCACAAGTCTAAAACTTCCAGGAAGTATAGGAACCACTGGGTGTCACATATGGCAGTACATTTCTGGGCATGTACAGCCATCTCAACATTCTTAAATGTGTTTATTAACGATGCATGTTAAAAAAAAGCCCCAAATTATCTCTGCAGAACATGTCTTCCAGAAGTGTCAGATCTATAACGTACAATCTCCCAGACACATTCTTAATATACCTGTGACCAGGTCAGAAACAGAACAGTTCAACAACAGCACAGTGACTTGATCCTAAGTATATTTGATATTCTGCATTTCCATGAGTGTTATAGTTTCAGTACTCATTGAAATTCCTTCCTAAAAGCTTGGAGGCAATGCCTTGGTCTGTAAAGCTGGATAACAAAGGGGGAACTGAATATTCATATCCTGATGTTAATTGCTTGGCTAGGGCCTTTTGTTCTGGTCTATCCCCAGGCTGGGAGGGGGAGGGAGAACGGCTCGGGGAGGCAGGGTAAGTGGCCAGGGCTTTTGGGCTTTCCTGCGCAGGTCAGCAGCTGCAGCGATTGGCAGGGGAGTGAGGCAGAGGCACAGCGGTGTCCGGCATCACTGGATAACTGAGACTCTGCCTTCTCAGCCCTAACTCGACNTTCCATTGTTAAGGTTGGCACTCCAGGGTTGCTTTTTTTTTTTTCCAAAACCCCACTAATCTGTGAATAAGAATTTTAGAAACTAACTAAAGAACACAACTCAAAAGGAATGCTGGGAAGACTTTAGTAAGCATTATTAAACACACAGACACACACACACACAAGAATATTCAAGGATATTTTGGCTTCATATACAGCTACGATGTCAAACAGTTAAAATACATGTTCTAGATGTGCTACCATGCATGGTTTATCCTTTTACAGCTAATTTATTCAATATTGCTCTAATAAATATTGTGAATAATTAGGTAGGTAATTAGGTGAATTGTTAGGTAGTGAACTCAGCACTATATATCTTTTCTTAGTGTCTACCATTTTTGCTCTTACCAATAAGAGTAGAACTAACCTGATGATTTCCATCTACACAAAAAGAAATATTACTCAATCTTGTTAAATATGACATAATTAAAATAAAATACCTACAGCAACTACAATAATGTGCAACATTTACAAAATAATGATTTTTTTTTAAAGTGGTATCTATCAAAAAGAAAATCAGTCACTTCCCAAACAATCCAACCAGTTTATGTAACTTCAGTAGTACTATAGAATGAATTCCTAAACTTTTTATTGTCTTGTTGAAATCCAATAAGACTGTATCATTCTTCCTTTTTTCTTTTTCTCTTTTTTCTTTTTTTTTTTTTTTATGGAACTATTTGATTGTAGCAGTTGTCTAGTCACCTTTCTGATGTGACTCTAGTTTTTCACTTACTTTCTTTTTGGCTATTTTTTTCTTTCTTGTAGATTTTTCCACTTGGCAATGAGATGCTGAGACAGCAGCAGTATTTCTGGCAAATTGCTTGAATATACAGAAACCAGTCAGAGCAAAAGGATTTGCATTCGCAGCGGTATTACACACACATACTGTAACCACAGAGAGATTATGCAAATCCTTATACTCTGATTGTCTAATAATGGTTGTCAGTCAAAAAGCAAAGTTATGCTAAGGTTAGTGAGAAGTAATCACACAGTGCTTATGATAATCAAACACACTAAACAACATGTGAAGGACTGTCAAACAGGAACAAATCTGTGTACGTACGTGTATATATGCTAAATATAGAAACGTGCAGTACTAAAAGAACATTAAAGTTTCAGATCAAGCCCTTAAAAACTTGAAATGCCTATAAGCCTTAATTTGACATCTTTATGAATTTATATTTTTTAAATATGTTCACATATTTTTCCCAAAAGATTTTGACTTTGTTCTGTTCAGAAGATGGACAGTGTTCACTTAATGAACAACTTTTCAATGCTGTTCAATGAACAACCCTAAACCTTGTTTACTGTACAAAGCTGAAATCTCACTCCCAGTGGGAATTATCAGCTATTCCTTGGCTCTCCTACAGTCTTTGTTGACACAGGATGTGAGTAACTCACAAGTATAATTAATTTATTTTACAAACTTCTTTTTTTAGATAAAAGATTGTATTTTCTCAGATATAAAGAACCAAAATTGTACACCAGTTCCAGTTAGCAAATTTAATATGCCTAATAGTACTTACTACTATATTGCCTTTTATGTGTTTCCCACACAGTTCCTGACTTCTGTGAAGGTCCTACACAGACTAAACATAGTTTTACAACTGCTAGTTGGAGTTCCAATCCATAAAGTTGTCTGAGAAAAGTTTGAGTTAAGTGACTTGCATCCCACAGAACAACTCTCTAGAGTGGTATTCAAGTGGGATAGCCCCTACTTTTTTCTCAGTCCTATCTCATTGAAAACATGTTTTCTGGTTTCTTCAGCAAAAAAAATACCATGGGTAATAACCTTCCAAATTACAAAACTATGATTGATGCCCAGTACTTATCTAAAGGAAACACAAAGTTCTACCAGACCTAAAAGATTCTCCCAAAGGAGAGAAGATGAAAGGCAATCAAATGTGGCATGTTTGTCATACTGCTCAATTATCCGGGGATAATCCCAATACAACCATTGCAGCACAAGAACAGATTAACATGAAACAGATTACCTTGAAAGTAGAAGAATTACTCACTCCAATTCTAGTGGGCATTACCAAAGCGGTGTGGAAAGAAGGGTGGATTGCTCTTGATGGTAAAGATTTGATTGACCTCGAAACAAAAATTGCTTAAAACAAAAAGATATAAATTTTATACTCTCCCTTAAGATACCTCTAAAGATACCAATAATGATAAAAATCTCAGGTTCACAAACACCATTTGTTTTCTCAGCATTAACCAAGAACAAAGCAAAAATGAGTTAATGAGAAAACGAACACATTAAAATAAGTTAAGATCATTTTCATGTTTTGTGCTTGAGTTTGAAACAAAAGGTTGGCAGGCTTAATAGGGTTATGCAACAAATTCCCAATAGCATTATTCATATGTGAATATATCTCATGTTATAATTGGTATTTAATAATGGTAAATCTTTCTAAGCTCAACAACAATAAAAGCAGGATGTGTGCCAGAGAACTGTGAAAGAGGAACTTGATTCACTTGTACACATGACTTGCTTACAAGTACCAGAGTGCAAAGTGGACTCTGAAAACTACTACATGTTTTTCAGAGAAGTGACTGCCTATGTATGTGCTTAAGGACAGAGAAAATAATTCTGTGATGCAATACTCCTGATCTTGCTCCTACACTTTTTTAGCCTATGCAAAAAATTCTTCCTATTTACCATTCTTATTCTGGTGATTCCAAAGAAATCATTAATAACCAAGGCAGAGAGTATAATTTGAATGTTTAAACATATTTATTCTTACCTGAAAAAGACCATGGGATGCCTCAGACATTATTAAAATACTCTATCAAATCTTTATTTTAAAGAATTTCCACAAAATCTATATTACTGTGTTAAGATTTACCACTGGGAGAAGTTACAATTTTTAAGTTATATTTGTAGAACTAGGGAACAACAGACTGAAAGGGACCCCAATGCATCATTTAATCCATACATCCCATCATGAAAGGAAAAAATGGTTATGGCAACAGAATAATTTTATGCAAAGTTCTGGTGGGAAGTATGTGAGTGAGCAAATATTTTCATGAAGCAAAGGCTAAAATATAGTAGATGGATGTTAGAGAGGAAAAAATTTTCCAGATTCTCATTTTATAATGAGAATACACTGTTTCAGTGTAAAACACTTCAACATTTCAATGAAAACATTTTACAAAGCTGCTTGTTTAGATTGTCTAGATTTCTGATAACCCCATGCAACAGAGTAATTGGAAAATGATTGAATTTTTCTCTTGGCTCTTAATGGATGTCTGCCCGTCTTCAAAATTAGGTGTAATTATAGATATCGACTAGTATAATTATTTGACTACAGCTGTTCTTTTTTTCTTTTTTTCCTTACTCCCTTCTCTCAGGAGGGAGTTCTATAGTCCTTTCTGTGAAAATTCCAGCATATATAATCATGTGACCAGCTGTCATCATTGTGCCTCACATCTTGAGATTCAAGACAATTTTATATAAATTAATTGTACCACCAGCAGTCAACACAGAAAAATAATGCTCCTCAGACTCTTCACATATGGAAACTGAAGTGCTATAGTTTGCACAGGCAGCTGAATATACCCTTATAACAGATAATGGGGTATGAGTGTAAATTATGTGCATGGCTATATTCATAGCTCTCATACAGATCACTTAAGAGCATTATATCTCCATGCATGCAAATAATACTTTAACTTTGCTTGGCTCATGGATTATGGACTATAGAAGAAGTCATTAACCTGCTTCCTTCCTCCATAACACGATTAACTCTAAAGCCTGCCTGCTTCTTTGAACCAGGATGAGACTGTGTTCAGGAAAATCACTTCCTCTGAGAGTGAGAGGAATATGAAATTGGAAAATGGAAAAAAAATGTTGCAAATTCTTTTTATATAGTTGAAGAGCTTACATAATAGTGAAAATAAATCTTGCTGTTCTTAGTAACTATGTATGCATAAACAACATTAGAATTTGGTACTAAGCTGAGGAAGATCTCAAGAAGATGAGGGAAATAGGTGGTTGAAGGTGACTTGCATTTTAATAGGTATTTCTAACTCAAAAATTAAGATCAACCTGATTTCTTCTTCAGACTCTTTAGGAAGCAGAAAGTAGGAAAAGACAGAAAAGAAACAACTCAGAACAAATGGACATTATAACATTACTAACCCAGCTCACCACCAGTTGAAATGTCTAATTTTCTTCATGATACAAAACCAGGATTATATTCCCTTTTGATGAAAAGAACACACTTCTACCTGCACTGGGTACTCATATTGTGACTGTATTTTTCCACTAATTCTCTACAGATTGTCACTGAGATTTATTCCAAGTCTCCCATCAGTCTTAGTGACTAAATCATTAGTGCAATCCTGAGTGCACTGAACAGCTGTGGAAAATATAGCTATGGCTCATTCACTACTTGAAGTGCTCTAATCCCTTCCTACCCACTGAAATGTGATGCATTAAATAATTCTCAGTGTGTCTTTATATAATTTGGAAAAAGATGAAACATTAACAGAGTACTTTTCCATGCAATTTCATCTTTGAAGTTTTATCTGAATGATATGTTAAAATTAAAATTTAGAAAAAGGTATTGCCAGGAAAGTACCAGTCTGACCCTGACTTCTGAGCTTTTTGTAGATCAAAACAGAGCTAAATGAAACAAAGGAAGGAAAGAAACCTGTTTTTACATGTATGTGTACAGAAATACTAGCCTACCAGTTCAAGATACCTTGAAACAGGCTTAAAACAGTAATCCCCACTCCTTCCAAGGGCTCACTACCATAAATAAATACTCATATATCTACAAAGCCCCAAATTCGGATTTAGTAAGACCTTCCATTTCTGTCAAAACTTTGATTACTTTTGGTTTTTGTGAAAGGACAATACGACAAGGTGAAACACATTCACTTCACTGTCATGGCAGATCGTGACATGGTTTCTTCCTATACTAATGCTTTGATTTCCACATAATTCTCTTATTTTCTTGAATTTACCAATTGTTTAAAATTACTTTATGTTAATTTTGATCTTTACATGATTTTAGGACAGGCAAACTCAAACTGGATGCCCAAATCAGCTCTGACTACATTGGTGATATATAGATCCTGACAGACACAAAGGTAGTCAGAGGTTCATTGACCATGAGGACTGCAGTGCAGGCCACGGTCCAGTGTGTGGAACCCCAAATGAACTAATATATGCAGACTGGAACCACAATTTAAGCAAAGAGGAATGGATAAAGCAGCTAGACACTGTGCTACTGCAGCCAAGTACTTGCATCTCCTCAGCTGACCCCTGCCCGAAGGACAGTATCATTTAACCTTCAGTGAAGTTAGTGTGCCACTGAGTCTTTTGAACTAGTGAGGCTGAAAAGGATTTTGTATATATTATGAACTTAAACACAATAGGAAGTTTCATCTGAGTATTTCACAGTGCTTTACAGAGACCACTTACACACAGGTAATTAACATATGAAAACTGAGCTGTACTAGAACTTTTGGCAAATCCACTTGTTCTCATTCATAGTCTTATGCCTTTGCACTAGACACCACAGGCATAATTGATTCAAAATCATCTATGTCTGGAGTACCTCACACAAGTACCCATGGATGTGAAGACTATGGATGTGAATTTCATTGCCCGTGAACTGTACAGTTGTTGCCTGAAAGTCAAATACTTAAAAGACATCTGCACTACCAGCATACCTTTTCAGAAAAGAAATTCCCTGTTGAACAAGGTCCAGTATTTTGAAGGTTTCATTTTTTTATGCAGAATTTAAGGCCTATGGATATCATAAAAGTGCATGGTCTCCACTTTTAAAGTAAAAGCTCTGCCCTGGAGATATCTAAAACACAGAGTAGTAAGAGGGACCTAATAAGGTGGTAGCAACTAATGAAAGAATTCTGTAAAAATGAAGAAGACATAAAAAGTGCAATGTAAACCCCAGAGGGTTTGTTCCTGCCTTCTCAGATGCCTTCAGGGTTCTCAGCCCTATGACTGCTTCTATTTTCTACTCATTTAATTATCTGAGATTATAAAAGTAACATCACGAATGAAAACATCATTCCTCCTGCTAATGTAAGTTCTTCATACTGATGTAATATGAAAGATAAACCCTATCCCCCAGGACTTATTCCTGCTTATCTTGACACAGACGAAACAAGTTCAAACTGAGACTTGACCTTGGATCTCAGCTTTGACAATAATGCTTAGATCTTAACACACACTGCACACATTCATGTGTCAGGATTAATCGTTAGTGATCAGGATCTCTGTGATACACTTAAAAAGTCAGGAAATATTATTCTCAACTTACAGATAGGAACTGAGAGTAAGTAGTGGTTCAAGGTCACTGTGGAGGTCTGTGCCTGAATGCAGAGTTGAAACCACCAACTCCTCCACCTTCCTAGCTCAGAGCAGCTCCCTTGGTCAACCTCTCACCACACTTCTTGTGGCTTTTGGGTCTTGTTTCAAAAGACAATCTACCTTTCACCTCAGCAGCTCACACAAGCAGCTGCAGGCAAAAACAATTCTACTATGGGATAACTAAAAAAGTACTTTTCCTTCAGATGCAGCAGCAAACTACAGTGCTCCAACCCTTTTCCTATGTCATCTCAAAAGTGCTGCTGTCTTTACAGGCCCTACTGAAAAAACTCTACTTATTGTAATCTTGTAATTTGCATAGCAGATTGCTTCTGCGATGGCTGTGCCTACAGCTTGACAGATGAGGAAGTCAGGAGACTCAAATACAAAATTAAAAACAACAGTATTTGTTTGTTGCAATGAAATACACTTGTGTCTGTACTTCCTTCCATACACAAGAAATCCACGGTGTTATAAAAGGTGATCACCCACTTGAATTAATGACTGGAAAGTTTTCCTTCTTTCTGCCTTGAAAAATTCTTCAGTTCACATTCCACGTGAGGAGACATGCAGCACATTTGCAGCATGCAGCAGTGTTGACTGATTCTGAAAAATCCACATTCTTGAGAACCATCCATTAACTGTTTAGAAGTGGCACTTCTGAACCATCATGGTTCGAGTAACCACTATTAGTTTTCCTTTCAGATTTATGATTACTGAAATGGCATTATCAGTGCAAATTCTCCCTTTCCCTCTGTGACTTCTTGTCTTTCTCTCTTCACAGATACAACTGAAAGTTTAACACTGAAAGTAGCATTATGCCCTTATCAGGGTGTGAATTTTTCACATCAGTTCTATAATGAAAAGACAACACTACACCAAAGGCACACAATCAGCATAGGCTTACATCACCTTTTCCTGATCAAAACCAAAGATAAGTCAAAAAACTGTACCTGGCAAAAGCTTTTATGATACCAGCTTGGTCAGATTTTCCAACTGTTAACATTAAACATGAACTGAAGTACAACTTGCCATTTTCTGGCTACTCTCTCAAAAACCAGCACCTCATCAGAACTGCTCCTGTCTGAGACTAGTATCTGAATTTGTACTCTTGCTTGACCTATGACTATAATGCCTAAAATGTGAAAATCACAATAACATCTTCTGGCCTCCACAGAAATCAGACAGAAACTACTGTGCTTTTCTTAATAGTCTTTGATCAGAATGAAGGCTTTGCTAATGGTGGTCAATTACTATGCAAATACCCAGTAATTGCACCAGTCAAAAGCAAAATATGTTACAAAAGACACTTTAAAAAAAAAAAGCAACCAACAAACCACATACAAAATAAAATCTCAAAACCCTCAAGTAAAAGCAGAAATGAAAAATTACTAGTATAAGGCACAAGTTAATTAATAAGAAACAGAGAAAAACTGTTTCACAGTCCAAATTCTCAAAACCTATATTGTTTACAATGATGTAAATAAAAAAGAGCAAAGCTACAACTTTAAACTGACATGTTGCAAGTCCTGTTTTTCTCTAATTATGCTTTTGCTGTCCAAGATTAATCAGGGTAGTTAATGATGCAAAAAATTACATTTATAATCCAGTCTGAATACAGCTGTACTGCAAGCTATGATCTAAATGCCATTAAGGTAAATGGAATTAATGGGCTGTCCCTGGCAATCTTTATATCTATCAGTTACTAATAAACATTCTTCTGCAAAGAATAATTTATGGGGGAAAAATACATACAGAAGCAATAATATTAAAATTTGCAACACACTGTGGTCACAAGGTAGCTGTGCAGCTGTAATAGACAATGTGTTGTGCTTATTTCAAAAGAGAACAAGAAAGTGCCAACTAGCACTGCAATCAATAAAATCTTTTATGTTAAGTAATTTATTTTATATTGCAGCAAATTATTATTGCCAAGGATGAACTTTTGTGAGAAATCTCAACTTCAGCTAATAATGGAAGGATTGAGCAGAAGCAACAATAAAAGCTTGGTAGTTAAATTAGCTGCTAAGAAAAATGAACAGTGTGCTATCTTTTTAGATAACACAGCACATTTGCTGCTCCCAGCTTGATTACTGACTTTATGTATTCAGTGCTTGCATTAGTTTTAAGAGTATTCCTGTAAAACCCTTACAACAACCTTATTGTAGCTCCTTTGTGTTTTTGAGTTTATGACATAAAAAGCACTGCAGAATTCTTTAGGGTCCTTTTTGAAATCCTCCTTATCTTCTTGCCTATGAAGCTATGCACCACCATTTCACATACCTGCAAGTAATAGTAGAGAATAAATCTTACAGTGAACACTAGACTCCAGAGGTTATTATACACCTCTTTTTGGAAAACAACAAATAAAAAACCCCCACAATACACCAACAGAAAAACACCCCAAGCCTCTTGAAACACACACCTCCTGCCTGAAAAAACACCCCTAGAAACAGACACACACAGAAGCAGGTGGTAGCATGAATCAAAATAAAATGGTGACTCTTGCATCTGAAAAATATTCCCCACATTAAAGGAAGTAGTAGTTAGTAGTTTTAAAGGAGTATCAAGATATTTAGGTTTACTTACAGAACAGGAACAAAAACATTAATCATTCTGAATTTATACTTACAAAAATCCACCTTAGAGCTAATCCTTCAAATCCCAGATAACAGTATTATTCCGAACATCACCGAATTAGGCTGATTTTAATCTTCCCAGACTATGACCAAAAATGGTATATAACTACAACAAGCTATATTACTACCAAAAATGGTAATAATAATATTTCTGGTATTTAGATAAGCGGTATTCAGTACATTAAAATGGCATTTCCTACATTTCATACTTTTTCCCAATGCCAATCACAATGAATTTTAAGTTTATAAAATGTACATAACAATTCACATGAATCACAATTTAATGCCTTCCAATTGAAGTTATAAAGCAATATTTAGGATATTTGCATGTTATTATAACGTAGTAAGATGCCACTGATAAAAAAAAATTCCTAACTTCACAACTTACATGAACAGCTATTTTGAACATACTGTAGAGAATTATCAGATAAGAACTTAATTAAGTCTCAAAGGCCTAGCATTATTTACCACACACGGGGGAAAAACACCCTGAACCCTTGAGAATATTAATTACACTGCTATAAAAATATGTTGCACATTGGCAAGAATTCCATTCTTGTGCTATAGGAATAAGCATTAAGTATTTTAACATGTTCTCTATTGTGCATATCACCTCCTCCCTTTGTCACTCCACTGTGACCTCCCCCACCACCTCGAAATTCAGAATTACCTGGATTGTAGAATTGTAAGTAGTAGGGCAAGATAGGTTTGTTAAAAAAAAATACTGATTTAGAAATGTTCATAAACTTGCAGAGAAAAGAAGGAAAACTCTATAAACCCAGTATCAGAAAATACAACAGATGTAGCAAGTTTGCTGCTTCAAGAGCACAAAGAAAAATATATAATTTCAATTTTTTTCTGAGGGAATTGAGTGAGATAATAGATACATCTTGTCAGGATGGATCTGACTGCATTGCAGTAAATGACAAAGTAACTGTCCAATATTTTCATTATACAGGCTGGCACATTTGCAATATAACTGCAAATACTACATACAATTTCTATTCAAATCAATGTTTTTTAAAAAATTATTTTAATGCTTCCGATTACAAAGCATATTCAGATAAAAAACCTCAAACTAAACAAGCCACCACTACACATTTTAGAGCTTTTCTTTGGTGCTCTCTCTGCTAGTGTCAGGCATGTTATTGCAGGGTCTAGTTGTGCCTCTATACTAAAGGTTTGGGCAGGCTTCCCCACCGTAACCTCTTTTTTAGGAATTTATTAACATACTGAATGATATACTTTTGCTCTGAAATTTGTGGAAAGGAAAAGAAGCTCTTTTCTAGAGGAGTATTTATTGACCAAAAATCAAACCAAATGGAAAGGTCATGTAAACGTCATGTTTGTATCTTCAAACACCTTGTAAAAGAAATTTTTTTTTAATACAAAAGGAAGATAAGTAACGATTACATGATAATATGGTTTAATCTCTTTAGTAATTTGCTTTTAATAATGAATATTTTGTTAGCAAATGAGCTGGACTGACTGTTCTGCCCAGTGGAGTTCTGTCTTTTAGTCCTCTATAACGCAATGTGCTAATTTGTCAGAAGTTGCTGGGTAGCAGGTCATTGTGCATACCTTTGATGTGCAAATTCATGCTTAAATGCTTTGAAGAATTATGGCCTAAACTCCATACTGGACTCACAGAAATATAACAATTTATCTTTTGGTGCTTTATCTGAATGCTGTCTTGCATGGAACTCTACCAAGAGCTGGACAAAGTGGTGCTCATTCTGTAAGAATTTCAGTGTGAAAAGCAAGTTTTTAGCTAGTTGATAAGCTAAAAAGTCTTCTTCATTCTGTGTTAGTCACCACACTGTTCTTAAAAATACACACTATTCCTTTTGTCTAGTGTGTAAGTCCCATTTCAACCAATGTGAAACAGAGTATTGAACTTCGAAAGGATTCATGGTCCTACAAAGTTGGTACAAACATTTGATTTTTGAACTTAATAATCTTAAGTAATTAAGTAAGTCATTACTAAATAATTGTTAAACAAAATTTTATTATGTTCGGACAGTAACACAAAGCTGTGGAAGATAAGCACTGGAATGGATGGGTGAAAGAACTTCTTATGGTCAACATCGTCCTGTAAACAAGGCAATTCCTCAGGATATAAAGGAGGTTTCATCTCGGCCCTATTGCTTATGCATCTACTAGTGTTCACATATATTAAGGTTTGCCTCGGTTGTTAATGAACCAGGGAAGCTGTCATGCTATGAAGCTTCTCTTTTGCCTCTTTGAAGAGCAGTCTAAAAATTATTTTCACAACATACATGTTAACAGGCAGTGCAGTGGCACAAGGGTATGCCTGTACCCTATCCCCCTGACCTCTTTAACAGTAAGTAATTTTCACAGGAGACAAGACTCTCTCTGTTTCCTACAGTTCACTGCATCTCAGACCACTACAACATCCCCTGTTGTCACTCGTTCCTTGGAGACAGTTACAATTACCCCATAAATGCACCTCTGAGGCAAGAAAAACCTTGGTTTACACTTTTCTCTGGGTGGATGCCAATGACACAAACTGAATTTCATTTCTTCCACTGCCACTTCACTACACCTATGGGAGCTGACCATCTCGAAAAACTGCTTTCAGGTGCCCATGACAGAAGCTGATAAGAGTCCGCAAACAGTTCCTCACAGGCAGCGGGACATTGTTTGCCAAAATGTGCACACAAGTAAAGAGAGATCTGCAGATTTGGCTTTTAGATTTATCTTGGTGCTTCTTAGAGAATTCACTTACCTGTTTGGAAGCAACATCTAACCCCAAGTGCTGTGGTATAACCTGGCAGGCAAGCTAAACACCACACAGCCCTTTGCTCACTAGCTCCCAATGAGATGGAGGGAGAGAGCCAGGAAAAAGACAAAACTCGTGGGTTGAGATAAGTACAGTTTAACAGGACAGAAAAGGACAGCAAAATAATAATAATGGTAAAAGAATACACAAAATAAACAATGCACAAGGTAATTGCTCAGCACTCACTGACCAATGCCCAGCCAGGTCCCAGCAGTGAGCTGCCATGCCCCAGCCAACTCCCTCCAGTTTTGTTATTCAGCATGATGCCATACGGAATACCTCTTTGGCCAGCTGTGTTCAGCTGTCCCAGTTGTGTCCTCTACGACCTTCTCATGAATCCCCAGCCTCCTTGGTGGTGTGAGAAATTGAAAAGTCATAACAAGCACTACTCAGCAACAATTAAAACATCAGTGTGTTATAAAGATTATTCTCATTCTAAATCCGAAATGCAGCACTGTACCATCTACTAGGAAAAAAATTTTTATCCCAGCTGAAACCAGACCACTGAGCCAGAAGAAAAAAGCTTTTCTCCTACACTTTTCCTCCTAAACTTTCCCAATGTGTTGAAGTATTACTCTCTGTTCCCTCATTTTCTCTCTCTAGGCAGGAATTTTTAAGGTCTTAAATACTTTTTTCTCTTAGACTCTAGCCTGCAAAACACAAGCTTGTTAAGTGAGATGGCCACAGGAACATCAGTATTTTCTGGTGACAAACTCATCACTTTTTCTACAAGGAGCCTCAATATACTTTTTAGACATAAAGGGTATATCCTTCATTGTTTTCTTCAATGCCTGTTCTTCACTTGAAGCCTCATCTGATTTCATTATTGAGCAACCAGAATACCAAGCAGGTTATCTTATGAAAATATAATATTCATACAAAATAGCATTGCTTCTCCACAGTCACATATAGAAACTCCTTTTTCAGAGCATCTGTGATTGATTTCTGGTGGTGCCTTTTCTTCTTCCTCTTCTCTTTTTTCTTTTCTTAACCATTTTTTCATAAACAGGGAAGAGTTCATAACCATGTTTAAGTGACAACGGATCAAACAATTTACCAATGCTACTATACCAGTGAAGGGTTACTTAGAAAGAAGTGGCATCAACATATTGTATCCCGTGTTTAAAATCTGTTTTAGTCACATTTCCTGCTGACAGTTGCTCTTTTTTGCCATCCAGTGTTTACACTGCTGAATGACATAAGTCCAGTTTTGCTGTGCAAGACCAATCATTCCTACAAAAATTGAAGAAAGAGCCTTTATTCTTCAGCAGCAGGTAGTACTTTAGTCCATAGATTTACAAAAAAAAAANTATTACTTTAGTCAAAAAATTAAAAAAAAAAAAAAAAAAAAAGACTGAAAAGATCCCAGGTATATCAGTACAAACACAAAAGTCAATTTTGAGATACATGGAGTTCTCCCTATGCTTTCTGACTCACCACCTGTAATAATTTGAATGTCTATTTTACCTCTCTTCCTCCTGTTTGTCAACTAGGATACCAAAACCAGTCAGAATTCAGGGAGCTTTACACATTGCAAGCTTGTTCCTATTAGATACAGAGTTTTAATTACACAGAGAGTGGGACAGTGGCCGTGTCACATCATTGACACTGACAAAGAGAAGTCTTGAGGAAAACCTTGAAGATGAAGAACCCATTTTCAAGATGTGGAACAGAATGATGGCATATGATGACATATAAATGAGATTAGTAAGAAGAAAAATGGGCATTCTGCAGGAAGGCATAATACTAAAGTTTCTAAACTACTATTCAAAAACACAGGAAAGCAGTAGCTCAGAGGTACAGTACTTCACATGCACAGTAACAAATGTACAGGTTGACAGAAGACACTTAAGGTTTTATTCTTAATGTTCTTGGAGGAAGTAGAAAAATTGCCTTAGGGTCAGAGCTGCCTATTCCTTCATTCTTCTGTCTGCTGTTCTCTATACAGTTACTTTCAATACACTCCTTTTCCAAACAGGCTTTTATCACAATCACCTTGTCTAGTTTACTCCTAATGAAAAATTTAAGAGATACACATTACTCCATCCTTTCTCACTTAGGTGACCTGATTAGGAGAGGGCAACCACAGTGATTACATAATTCACATTCTCTTCTGTCATCCAGCAATGTCTGCCTTTATTTCAATACAGACCGAGTTGAGGGATTTGCTTAATAGAAAAGTAAAATGGATATAAAATAAATCAAGCTGCATAAATCTTGGATCAGAATTCATTCCACATGAGCTGCTGGACAGTATGTCTGAGTTAAGGAGAAGAAGCCATCAAATTTTTTTGGTCTGACAGGTTTATGTTGCAACTCATGTTCTCTAAGAACAGTAGATTCGTTCAGTATTCAGCCATTTCATGTAACAGTAGATGATGTGATACCTGCCTTAAGGACTAGCATGCTACATTAAATGCATAGTGATAGTTCAAATGCAAAATACAATTTACTGATGGTCCCACTTCAGAACGATACAAAGTTAAAATATCTATCTTACAAATTTTATGCTAATTCTTTCTAAATTAAACAATTTTCTTGTAATGTATTTTATCAAAATAATTTAAGACTCAGCTAGAATGTGCCTAACTGATGGCATCCTAAACTAAAATTCCAGTAATATTTTAGAGTAGTAAATGTGAACTAGTTCTTACAGAATTTATTTGTTTTCAATTCACTATTTATTAAAAAAAAATTGATTGATGAGCTATTTGATTGTTTTCATTTAAATCTGTCATTGCTTGACATAACCATTAACAGCATTTTACAAATCCTTGTTTCAGAAACGATGTATGACTTCTATTTGAGGCTGCAGCAATACTGAGAAGCTATTATGGATACACATACAATCCTATAAGTTATAACCACTTAAAGCTGATATGTACAGTTAAATATAATATCATACCCTCATTTAGTTCCTCCCTACAAGTACTTAAAATACACTATTTGTTAAAAGACTTTGCTAATCTTTTAAAACTAAAAATACAACAAACAGAATCTAATTAGTTACAGCCAATGTGCTACTTAGAAATTACAAGGAAAGATACAGTTTGTGTATCTAAACCATTAAGCCATTCCCAGACTATGTAAGAATATTTGACATCTCTGAGCAATGGAGACAATCAATTTAAATCAGTTTAAAATAATGGGTGCTACATTTGAGGGTCTGACAATGGCTCATTTTTAGATGTTCATATCATAGTTTTGTGCATGAAAGGAAGCGGCATCTACCTCATCCCTCTGCAGAGATGAGTCTGCAGTAAGCAGATGCCACACAGTCTAAAGGAATTCAGGTCAATCTCTTGCTCAGCCACTTATCTCCTGTAGGACCTGAAGTAAATGCCAGGGTCTTCACACCTCAGTTAATCCATCAAAGAGAAAATGAGGTACATAGGATGCTGAAGTATAAAACCATTGAAGACTCAGATGTTCAGAAACTAGAACAATTAACAACAAGTTTTGCAGGCCAGCATAGAGAGGTTTATCCCCACCTATTTGCAGAAAAATATATTACAATAAAGTGATTATCCTGGAGTTCTTGGCTATTTTTGTCGTATTTAGGAGTAAAAAGAACAACAGATCTATCAAAAGACAGAACTTTGTTGCAAGAATTTATATGTCCATGTCAAATTCACACTGTGATAAATGTTAATTTTCTATGCGTATGAATAACTAAAAAGAAGGGTCTGTGCTTTGCCCACTGCAATGGTTTCTACCCCCTTCACCTCTGCATTAGTCTTTAAGCAATTCAACAACTCCCATCTTTTAGCACATTACAAATGTGGCAGACATCACATCTTGATTTTACTGCTGAAGGAAAATAACAAGAATGAACACACATACTAATACATATAAGCCAAGCCTCCTAAATTTCAACAGTAATGTTATTAAACTGCAGGAAAAAAAGTTAATCAAAGGAATTTAATTTCAAGCAATGTCCAAAAAGACATCATTTTGCAGCAGATGTTTTGGTAAGTAGAATGCAGACCAAACTCTAAGCTCCAATTGTGAGCTTCTCCCTCACAGTGTGAATTTTACAAATTGAATGTCTCACTTTCTAACTGAAGCACTCAACCACCATATGTTCTGCTCAAGCAACTGTGTGAAGTTTGAAATATTGTATATAAGCAGTATTACCTTCTTTTGCTTTCAAGGCACCAAACCCTTGGAAATTACTGTTCCTTAATTTATGCTGAAATGTAACTTCAATTACTGAGAAGTCACCTCCTCTTGATGAAAAGACAATTTCTAAATATCCAGCAGGGAATGATATCACAGCTTAACACAAATCACGATTTTTCATCCCTACTTTATTGCTTCTCATGTTCTATCACCATACAGAGACACCAACAGGTTTTGAATAGTCTCCATCAGTAAGCCACTAATATATCCAAGTCTGAACAGAATCTAACCAGTGTTTCTAGATCTCAGTCCTAATATTCATAACTTTACTTGAGAGTCGTCCTTTGGATGGGAGACAGCATAGTTTGTGACAGTTTAACCCACATGTTTGATACCTTTCTTTACCCCTACTCTCTATCATTTCACATTCATTTATAAAAATTTAGCCAGAGATGAAGCAAGACTATGAGCCCTGGAAATTATATTTTAGCTCTCTGAAGTAATATAGCAATAACGCAATGATTAAAAACTTATGAAAAGTATGTCTTAAACAGAGATCTTAGAACATCAAAATATATCTTTCACATGCCTTCTTTGCTTCGAATCTCATCCTCTACTCTTTTTGTTTCATTTCTGTATTCCAGCAAGACCTGAAGCGGGAAGTGAAGGGTGAGGGGGAAGGGAGAAAGGGGAAGGGACACTTGAAGTCTGTTGATCTGACACAATATATTACCTCTCCCTATCAAACTTCCATTGCTTGAGCCGCTATATTCAGCAGCATTTCAGGCTGGGCAAAATCCTTCTGGTTTGGTTTCTTCATCACTTCCCTTTCAAGGTTTCTTATCTCCTCTAAACACAATAGTCTTAGTCTCTGTTTTGTTGTAAGGGCTTTAGAATTCACAAGATGATTTAGTATGAGAAAACTTTACTGGATGTTATATACCCCACCTCCCTTGTTCTCCATGCAGTGCTAAACAGCAGCCTTGTCCAGGTCTTCACACAGGGTTTTGTCCAGTGAAGTGCTGAATTTCTGCTGGGATGGATAGTCAACAGCTTCCCTGCGAAAATCAGTATGGTGCTTGACCTCACTGACTGTGAACATTTTTTTCTGAAATTATAACCGGAATTTTCTTTGTCAGTTGGCTACCTCAAGTATAGCATTTTAAGACAGCATAGTTGGTACAGAATTTATTGGAGATAAGTGTCTCCTGTAGATGATTAATACCATCCCAAGTAAGCATCTCAAATGGGCTAAGTCAGTTTTTGGCTGCCCATCCTTCTGCATTAGGATGCATGGGTTCCATTCCAACATGGAAACAGCTGAATGGTTGGTTCAGATTGGACACTCTGCTTTTAGACACCAATTTAAGTCAGATACCTGTCATTCACTCTAACTTAAATTTCTGCAAGAAATGTCATAGAATGATTTGGTTATATTCTCCTACAATAGGGTTTTAGAAGCATATTTTGACACATCTTGAACAGTCAAGCATGTAGATGTGAAAGAATCAAACCAGACTTTTCTTTGTCTTTATACTGGAATGGTCTCAAACATATTAGACCTTACTAAAGTATTTAAATTTACAAATGTGAAGCACAAATCTTTTAAGTGGCATTATAATTCTGGAAAATAATTTTATTTAATAACCCTAAATTTCTAGCTGAAAGTAAAGAAAATACTGGTAATTTATTTCAACATTATTTTCCCAGTCTGTACCAAAACTATATCTCTATTTTTCCCAAGTAAATGCCAGACAAGCCTATGACAGTCTGATTGTTTGTTCTTTCTACCATTAAGTTTATTAGGGTCTAACACCTTCTTTTTAAATCATTACGTGGATATGTATTTGAGGTCCACTACACAATTGGATTAAGCCCTTTGACTTCATAGATCAAATACACTAATTTGCTTCTTTGTTTAATTCAGTTGCTTAATATTGATTAGAAGGCCAAACCTGAATATACTCAAAATAGTTCATTTAACCATTCATCTAAGGAAGAACCAGAAAACAATGATTGCAATAGAAGTCAGATATGAGTACTAAGTTAAGAAAATCTCAGTAGTTAGAGCCATATACTTCCAGAGAAAACACTGTAACAGGGTTGAAAGGTATAGGGAAGGAGAACTATGCAACATCACTAGGAAAACCTGTAGATTACTTCAGTAAATAAATTCCAAAGTTTTAAAAAACCTAAAAATCTTTACTTTTATTAATTCTTAATAAAGTGCTTATCTATGTGGATCTATGGGGGGTTTTTTGTTTGTGGGGTTTTTTTCTTTGTTGGGTTTTTTGGTTTTTTTAATGTTTTGTTCTGTTTTGTTTTGTTTTTTAACCTGAATAGAGTGATGAAAACATGCCTTTTAGGCATTGAGGCAAAATTTCACCTTAAGTATAACTGTGATAGATCTTCACACAAACCCAAAAATTAAGCAATGGTATCAATCAGCTATCACTGTCAAACCCTGATTACCCAACAGTGATAAACATTTTTTAGCATTTTGGGGGAAAAGGTGGAGTAGTAACTCATATCCACATAGGCTAGAATCATAAAAACTCTTACAGGAAAGATATCTGTAAACCTTTATCACTTGTCAGTCTCTTCAGGCACATTACCTTTTTCCAAGCTTTCTGTGAATATTTGTCTTATTTTCAAAACACCAACCAGAGCATGAAAACAGAGCCTTGAGGGCATGAATACACTATCACTCGCTGTTGCAGAAATGGGAAGTAAATCAGAGCACTAAAAGTCAGAAATTAGTTTCCCGAAGTAAGAAGAAGCTTAACTAGGGTCTAGGAATTGTCATTAGCTAATGGGGAAGAGCAATCTGCAGAACTAGTCACAAACCATTTTGCTGAAGTTACTGATCTCTGCCAACCTGCTTATGTTGTTCACACCAAAGGGTGCAGAAGCATGTGGGACTCACTCCAGATGAGGGACTGAAATGAAAATTAAACAAATGACCAACAACCACAGAGCTTCTCAGTAATCTGTTTGAACTGACAATGTAAGAGATTGCTGGACTTAGAAGTATAGTCTGAAGCATATTGTCTCATGCTGCCATTGAGCCATTTGAAAGAAAGGCAACTTATTGATACTTTTGCATTATTTATTTTATAAAATTATTCACAGAGATTTAAAAGAAAGCTCCAGTTAGCAATGATCTGAGTAGAAGTGAAAGAGGGGCTGGTAGTAATTACATTGTAAGAAAAAGGATGGCTGATAAAATCAAATTAACGTTACTCAGAATTAACATCTTTTCTGTAAAGTTAATGATGGATAAATGAGGTGGAATAAAATAAAAGGTAAGGATGTGTTTTAGAAAACTATAATGTCAACTTGAACCTTTGAGGTTGAAACTCGTTAGACTAACCTGGACAGATTTTCTTCTGCTCTACGTGCTTCAGTATTACTGGCTAGAGTAAGAAGTACATCAAAGAGGCCACTTCAGGCTCAGACAATACAAGGAGATAAGCCAAAATAATGCACAGCTATCTTATCTACAGTTGGGGCTGGCTACAAACAGCATCCAAATTAATTCCCAAATTCACAATGAGTTCCCACAAGCTCCTGTTACTGTACAGAACTCCAGATCAAAAACTTCCTGGTGCTATCTGTAAGATTGGCTACTTTTATCCAATAAAATTCCCAATCCTTTTAAGAATCATCGCTATCAGCCAGAATGCGCTTCCCCAACAAAATGTTAAGACTTGGGATTTCTTTCTCATTCTACACCTTGAATGACCAGGAACAACTAAGTGAAATCAATGATTTTTTTATATTATTACATGACAAAAGCCTAGCAAGACAGTAATTCCTTAGCATAGCTTGGAAATCTGGAATAATGCATGCTTTTCATCAGCTGTAGCTGTCTAAAAATCTGCTGATTATGTAATAATCTTAAAACCTTATGTAGGTTGAAGAATTAAATGTTGTTAATGATAGTTAAAGACCAAAGCAGATAATTGTTAATCCTCATTTTATTTAGAAGAATTTATAGGCTAAAGAATACATTATTGCAGTATTAAGTGGCCTTTTGCTTTTCTGATTAATCTTGTGTCTTATTGAAAAGCTTAACAAATGTTTAAGATGTTTACTGAGCTTAAGATTGTTCTTCACGACCTTTCTCCCTGCGTGCTTTGGTCTGCAGAAATGCTGTTTTAAGGAACATAGATAAAATATTACAGTGTTTAACTGGGATTCAAGTCAGTATGAAGCAGAGATATTAATCAAACAACCAAATGAATTAAGAATGAGAATCCTAATGTTCTGTATTTTTGAGTTCTGAGTTGGTTATGTTCTGCCTTTTTCTAATTGAACTAGAAGATAAGAAAGTTTTAATTTTACCAAAATTCACAACTCCTTAATTGTTTATATTCAAAGATAATGCTCTTCTTGTATTAGCACAAATGCCATTAGTTGCAGTTTCGGTTTTTTGGTAGTTTCACCTGAGCTGTTGAAGGGATACTAAATTTACGATCCCACAGAGAAATCCTTTACCCTCAGGGTCAGCATCAATTTATGTGCCAAATATCTTGCCATATCACAGAGGCTTCTAAGAAAAATAAAACTGAAAGTCTTTTTAAAAAGCTGCAGAGGTTTTTGAAGAAACAGCTAAAGGAAATAATTCTAAATTAAACTAAACTTTTCCCAATAAATTGAATGTTTGGGTTCTAGCAAATGAAGAAAATACAAACTGATCTCAGATCCATAGTTTTTGTCCAATTCAGTGTAATCTGAAACATGTATTTCTTCAGGTTCTAGAAACTCAGCCTGTTTGATGAGAATAGGAGATACTGTTTTTATGACACTATACAAGAGAGTGAATACACAGTATTTGCTGAGGTAGACTTTACCTCTACTTATTACTTTGTTTAATGGAAAAGAAAGGCGCTTCAAACCCAAAATATATGCTATCCTCTCTGTGCACAGAAATTTGTGAGCAATCCCTCTTCACCAGGGGATCCTTACTGAAGGACAGAGGATGAACACTTGTGGAACTTTGACATTTTATAGTATCTGAGGGCTTGTTCTTAAAGAATGATTTTCTCTGATTTCAGAAGCACAGACCATTTTAATTTTGTGCTTGTTTTAGGTCTGCTTGAGAGATATTTTCAGTAAGTACCAAGGTAATTTCACTCTTTTCTTTCAAATTTAGAAGGAAAACATAATTAGGTTTCAAACAGATATAGCTTCCCTAAAACAAAAATAAAGAAGATATTTAGAGAGAACAAACTTGCTTCAAAAAGTTTCATGAGAAAAGCTTCCTGGGAAAAGCTTGTAACTAAAAAGGAAAGGAACTGTTCCTGCCAGGAACAAAGGCAGAAGGACTCCTTAAGTGGAAACTGGATACATTAACTTGCTTTGCAATGTTTTCTTCACTACTTTTATGTGGCTGTGTACTAAGCAAATGCATCTTTCAAATACCTATTCTGAAATATTCCTAAGTCTCTCTTCTTGAAAACCTTCTGCTCTTCCTCCCACCTCTCTTCCTTGCCAAAAGCTGTATATCCAGTATTTTCCAAGCCTTTCACTGGCAGTCTCCACACTGCCTCTACTCTCCCAGACACCACTCTCTCATGTTACTTCCCAAACACCAACAATAGCTTTTGCTGCTTCCCAGAGCTAATAGTGCGATTTGGGAGGGCACTGCTATAATTAACTCAGACATCATCCCTGTGATTTATCTTTGTCATCTGAGTCCTAGCAACACCAATAATGTAATGGACTGGATCCATTAGCAAATCAGTCCATTACAAACACAAAATATGAGTAAGGTGATGGACATTTCTTCACCCACCCAGCTCCCACAAGCACAGCACCTCAAAAATAGTAGAGACTTCTACTGTTTATAGCAAGTCAAAGTTCATATATTCTCATCTCTTCCTGCTACTTAGGTTACCCCAGGAAATTTTCCTATGTATGCCTCTGCTTGGATATATTAGGCACTGTCTGGGAAAGAGAATGAAAAAACTCAAATTACTACATTAGTAGTTAAAATAAACAAACTCTCCTGCTGATTCCATCCAGTTAAGTGTGTTACCTCATGGCGGGCTACCACATGCCAAGGCAACACATTTGTCTCAGGAACTTCCTAAAATATACCTCATTGAAGGCACAGTCTGGCAAGTAATTGCTACTTGCGTTCTCTACTCTTCTGCTCTTTCCTGAGTTGTTAGAGAAAGGCTACAGGTACAGATCATGCTTTGGTTTGGTTCCAACATTTTAATTTTTAACAAAACACTCACGTGGTGGACTATAGATAAGTTTAATGAAAACTGCACAGCAATAAAGAAATAAAGAAAGTAAAGGCTACAGATTTACACCTCTGTTTTCTTCACAAATGTCCCAGAAATAACTTAAATCTATACCACTCCTCTGAAACTTTCTTCAAGTATTCCTTTCACAGGGCTGCTTTGTTCAGCTTCAGGAACTTCTGCCATGGCCTCCATTCATTAGAATCACTCTCTCTGACATTCAAACATCGTAGCAGTTCCACAGTAGCAAACCATGGAAAAAAACTCCTGCTGGTCAGCTTTGCAGTAGGCTTTACACCACCTCTAACTGAAATTAAGAATGTCTCTTTCCTACACATATTTACTCTTTTATCTGTCCTTTTCATTCACTTACAGACTATTTAGCCTTCTGTTGTGAGTCATTAAGACAGCTTTCACATTTAGTTCTAAACATCAGTAAAACTTAGTGCTAATAATACCAAGGTCACAGGTTCAGTCTCCTGTAAAGGCCATTCACTTAAGAGCTGGACTCTACAGTCCTTATGCTTCCCTTCCAATTCAGAATATTCTGTGATTCGGTGATTGCTTTTGTAATGTAAGGAAGTTACACAATTTCTTTAATTTTTTTTTATACTTTCTTATTAAAAAAATATTATGTAAATGTGTCATCTAAGTTCTTTCACTTGTCACATCACAGAACATTTCATTCTGGACAAAACATAATGTTTGACAGAAAAAATTGATTTGTGTTCTTTGAAATGGTAGAAGTTTGATACCCATCTATTTTATATAAACCAATGCATATAAAGGAGAAACACTGATTTCCTGAGAGACACAAGATTTTGTATTATTATTCAATTAATTATTTGGATTACTAATTTAATCTATATGAATATTTAGATAGTATTACCTTCAGCATTCAGTAGAGCCAAAGGAAAGAGGCCAGAAAAAAACAGCAGTTGCATGAGAATCTGGAATTCTATATTCAATTTTACTGTACAAGTCCAGCATATAACCTTTGGGGATTTTCTTCCCTTATTAAAAAATATTAGGATAAAATAAATAAGACAGGACATGGACATTAGAAAAATATTCCTTCAGAAAGTGTAACATGCAAAGACTGGAGAAAAATGAGTTCTTCAGCATGTGCCATTTACCAACCTAAACTACTGTGAGTAAAATATTAGGAAAGAGCCCCAAATCTTTTCATTATTGTAATGGATAAAAGTGTGTGTGTGTGTCTTAAGACACATTCCTGAATAAGAGCAGTACTGTTACTGCATGCTATGAATAAGCAATTAATGAAGTAATTGTGCTTAGGAATGTATTTACTGTGTGTGAAATTACTTGTCATTTAAACTCATGTTTTTTTCAAGATTCCTTTGAAATTTCTTAAAAGAACAAACTACAGGCTCATAAAAAAATTAAAATAATTCTGTACATAGTTATTTATCTATCTTAACAACACAAATGTGCCTAAGGCTAGAAAATATTCATGACTTATTTCAAATCTTTCTAAATGTCTGCCTCATCAACAGAAATAATAGTGGTTTTAGAATTTTATCCCTTTTTTTCATTCTCAGACTACAGGAATAAAATCATTGCTTTAAGTAATTCCTTTTCACTTTAATTGCAGTTTTTTAAAAACAGGTTAATAAACATCAATATTTAAACTGTAGATTTTATGAGTTATGCAAACCATTAAACTTTTATAGTCTTTGCAGAATAAAATAATCATTGATCTTTTTAATCTAGGTGCTATTAAGACAAAGGGTGTAAACATCAACTGATTAAAACATGATTTAAAATGGTTTACAAAATGGTTTATAAAATTTAGTTTTAAGTAATTTCAGTCATCAAGACTTGAAAAATCTGAAGAGTACTTCATTTAATTTTCTTTATGAGAATGTTTTGTATACAAAGCAAAAGCCTGAGGGACCTTCAGTCCCCATAAAAGGCTGTGCTGTTGCCTTTGCCTTGGATACTGTGACTTTCCCATAGCAAGTTATCTGCCAACTCACAGTGCAGGGCCCTCCAGCAAATGTGTAAGGCAGGACGAGATAATTCAGAAAGCCTTTTCTTTCGCTATTACTAATCATCAGTTAAACAAACAAGCTTGTGAGGTATTTAGATCCTATTGACTGTTTTAACAAGAAGAAACAACTGAAGTAATTTTAAAAAATACACTGAAAACAAAGCTTGCTGTGTCTAATTTTTAGGTATGTGGAGCCCTTTGTCCAGAGATCCCTTCCAGTCTACAACACTGCTTATGAAAATGTCTTCCAGTTTATACTCCATGACCTTCTGCATGGCCATTTATCTAACAGTAGTAGATAACAGTAGTAGTCACAAACTTGTACCAACAGTGTGTTTCTGTCTCAGACCTTTACATTTAATTATAGATGTGAGAATTGGTGCAGAAGAGTTAGAAGTTCACTCATTCTCATATGGCAAAATGGAGCAACACAAACACAGACACAAGGTGCTGCGTGACTGGAGAGTGATATACCACCTGAAAAATCCTAAGAAACCGTGAGCTATCTAACAGATGATGAAAGTGCACATACTATATGCTCAGCCTACAAGACAAGCAACATCCTACCTGCACCCAGAACATAGATACAATCTGCAGGTGGTCAAATGATTGCCAGCATCAAGATATCCATAAGGACCTTGAATGAGGCCAAAGAGCTGAACACCAAGCGGGAGGGTAGCTGGTGAAAGCCAGATGCAGGTGATCCTATTGCACACATACACAAAATAAGTCTTCCAGATAAATCAATAGAGATTAACCAAAGGCACACATTACACTCCAAAACCTGGACAGCAACTAGGAAACAGGTATGGTTAGATTGTCTACATTCACATTACAGTTACAGAAATTAATTCAAGGATAGGTATTACAATGTTCAGCAAGGTGAAATGATATGAATATAGGATATCTTAAGATAACTTTAAAATTTGCTTCCCAGGAGAACACACATCCTAGAAACCTGATTTTTTTTCTGAAAGCAATCATAGAAAGTCAGAGCACCCTTCATACAAATTTAACTTAAAATAAAACTTTTTAATTGATATTTTTTATGGTATCTACCCATTTGTACTCAACTAACTCCTTGAAACTCTCAAGACTACTGTGATCTATGTGACGAGAGGTGACAACTGCTCATCATAAGCATAGAAGACTGCTAATTCCCTAATAGGAACATAACTCTTAAAGCATTCAAAAAAAGTTGTGAGGAATCAGAGAATGGATTGTGTTGAAAGGGACCTACAAAGATGACCAAGCCCAGTCACCTGCCATTAATGGGGACATCCTTCACCAGATCAGGTTGTTCAAAATCCCATCCAACCTGACATTGAATGCTTTTAATGGTGAGGCATGCATAACTTAATATCTTTAAAAATAATATAACACAACTTAATATCTTTAATATCTTCATTAATGACATAGGGGGATTGAGTGCATCCTCACCAAATTTGCAGATGATACCAAGATGAGCAGTGCTGTTGACACACCTGAAGGACAGGATGACATCCAGAGAGACCTAGAAGGCTTGAGAAGTGGACACATGGGAAGCATTTTAACAAAACCAAGTTCAAGGTGCTCTGCTGGGTTGGGGTAAGCCCCAATATCAATACATGCTGAGAGATGAAGAGATTGAAAAGCCCCGCTGAGAAGGACTTGGGTGGATGAGAGGATGGACATAGGATGGCAGTGTGCACTTGCAGTCCAGAATGCCAATCATATCCCTGGGCTGCATCAAAACCAGTGTATCCAGCAAGTCAAGAGAGGAGACTCTGTCTATTTCGCTCTAGTGAGACCCCACTTGGAGTGCTGCATCCACCTCTGGGGAACCCAACACAGGAAGGATGTTGGTGTGTTGAAGCAAGTCCAGAGGAGGGCCACCAAGTCGATCAGAGGGATGGAGCACCTCTCCTACGAGGAAAGGCTGAAAGAGTTGGGATTGTTCATCCCAGAAGAGAGAAGGCCCTGGGGTGACCAAATTGCAGTCTTCTGGTACCTGAAGGGAACTCAGAGGAAAGATGGGGCAAGACTATTTACAAGAGCACATACAGGACAAGGGGGAACAGGTTCAAATTTAAAGTAGGTTTAGATTTGATATTAGGAAAAAAATTCTTTACTCTGAGGGTGGCAAGGCAATGGAACAGGTTGCCCAGGGAAGCTGTTCAAAGCCAGGTCGGATGGGGCTCTGAGCAACCTGGTCTAGTTGAAGGTGTCCTTGCCCACTGCAGGGAGGTTAGAACTAGATGATCCTTCATGGTTCCCTTCCAACCTAAACCATTCTATGATCATATGATTCTATGAGCTTCTCCGGACAACTTTTTCCAGTGTCTTATCACCCTCACAGTAAACAATTTCTTCCAGTCTAAAGCTACCCTCTTTCTGTTTAAAAACATTGCCTCTTGTCCTGTCACTACAGGCCCCAGTAAAAACACTCTTTCCATCTTTCTTATAAGTCCCTTTAAATATTGAAGGGCCACAATAAGGTCACCCTGGAGCCTTCTCTTCTGGGAACACTGCTAAAACATAAGGGAATTCTAAGAGAAAGATAAGAAAAAATTTTGTTGATGCCTGAGTTTAAACTTGCAGAAGTCACAACTAAAAGTTGTAAGCAGAGACAAAAAGATTTTAGAGGAGGTTGCAAAAAGACTAAGGTTAGATGCTCCTTAACAATGCATCAAGTCCAAAAAATATAAAATCAATGATTCTGGAGACAATTCCCAGAGACCTGAGATACTACTTTGCAGCCACTCAGAAGCAGTACAAGGGGAAATAACATTCATGCAATCACAGACAACCATGGAAAAGTTACATGAGCGTTGCAGGAACAGTCATTTTATACAAAGTTAGAATATAAAGTTTGCTCCCTGTCCATGACATAGAGCATATGCCACACATAAAAACAGGCAGACAGTATTCCTGGAGATCTAGATCCAGCCTAATCTGACTCAAAAGTGGAAAAAGATGAAGAGCTTGATTTCATCATGTCTCCTTAGCGGCAAACCTTTGTTCTGCATAAAAGAATCAGTGTTTTACTGGTACGTCAAACAAAAAACAGAGTGTAGATTAAGGATTTAAGTGTACAGGAAACAAATCCAGCCAATTCAAGTAATTGAACATTTCATACTGATATCCATTCCTGTTTTGCAAGTACCAAACAAAAACATCTGAATTTCCAGGATTGTCTTGTGTTTGCTCATTCCCCAGTTCCCTTTCTTCTTCTGCAGACTTAATTAAATATTCTGGACATTCATTATTTTTGTATTCTTCTCTATTTTGAAAAAAACATTGAGCTAAACAGCAATAGAGATATAGACCGTAAAGAGGAGTAGAGCTATTTTACAGCTCAGTTGCAGTGCTATCTAAGGAAATGAGCCAAACACCCTGTTTCTAGATACCTGTAAATGAGCAGTCATGCAAAGAATAGCCCCAGAAGCAATAACCCCCTCTTGTCTGACAAATGAAAAATTTGATGCACTACAGTTCTCCACCTGATAAAGAACCTTCTCATGAAAATAACATTAAAAATCAGCACAGAGTATATTTTTACTGCCAAGTTCTATATAGGCAGTATTCCCTTTTGATTCACATCAGACTTTAGGCCATTATGTTGTCCCCTGATTATCCTCTTCCAGAAACAAAGCATTCTGACAGCATATCATCACTACTGAACTTAAAAGGATTTCATATGATGAGGAAAAATAGTCTTGTTATGCTCCTCTGCTCAATTAAGTCAGAAAGCATAAAACAAAACCACTATGTAGTGACATACAAAAACCTTGAGTTTATTTTGTAAATTTAAGGTTGATAAGGTCTAAAAAAGCCGAACATATTTCAGAGTCCTCCTCCACTCTTCACTATCAAAAAGGTAAATCTTATTCATAACATCCAGAAAATTGGCACATCATTTCTGCAGTACATATCTCTCTTCTAGATAAAATAGCTATCCGGGACAAGAGCCTAAGGAAAAGATTTTTAAAATCTCTTCTGGCAGCTTTCTGACAGGTTTTCTCCGCATTTCCTGGCACAACTTTTCCCAGAAATACTTCTCAGCAAGCAGGGTTTCTACACTGTCCATTTCTATCAGTTGTCTGGCCACAATAGGAGAAAACTATACCTTAATATACAAGCTCCACCTCAAAGCTGCTAGGATGTTGCAAAGGCTGGTTTTCAGCAAGCAAGGAGCATCACATCAGCATTCTAACCTGAGTTGTCACTGGAGCCCCAGCCTATGGGCAATGGACACTGTTAACTACTTTCCCATATAGTAAACCTTTACCAGTCGAAGGGGAAACATGAAGCTCTTAATATTACATCTGGGACTACTGGAAAGCAAACAGGCAAACAGGGAACTGAACAAGGATTACTACAGACAGATCATGAGAAAGATGTCTGCAGAGTAATAGTTCATTTTCCATCCATGCTCTGACATTGTCACTGCTCTTCCAAGCCATACATTTCTAGTCAAAACTGTAATCATGTTTCTTTTCAAAGAATGCTTATTTGGGAAATTTTCCACTGGCAACAGGGCTTTAATTGGAGTTAAGGATGGAGCTTTTCAAGTAACATTGCTCTTTCTGCTTACAAGCATTTATTCAGGTCTTCTACATTGTTTACCTCTTCCACTACAGATTATTCTCCTACTACAGTCTACATAGTGTGATAAAATATCTTTTAGAAGTTTTTCAGGAAAATGGTCATCATATATCTCAAAGACCAAACAAACAAGTAGTGAAACACGTCTGACTTTCCACCTTGTGGCAAATATCCTGGACTTCTAAACTTTATATTCTGTCTCTCAGGAGGTTGAAATAGATAGTTCTGAGAGCTTCAGAAATAAGCAAAACCTGGTTTCTGACGCATCTGAGCTTTGGAGACTATGAAAAGGATCTACATGAGGTTTCTTTCTGTTGGAAGGTCCATCAGCTTAGGGCTGATGCTGATGTGTTGCAAAATGAAACATTTCCTCTTAGACCAAAGACTCCTATCAGTATTTTCGTATAAGCTAATTAACTTCTACACTTTGATGCTTTGTGAAATTTCTTTGCAACAAACCACTGGTTCACAAACAGAAACATCACCTATGCACATTCACATGCTCTCACAGACCAGCGTGTATTTAATACAAATGCTGAAGTTTTGTGTCTCCAGGAACTAATTCCTAGACATGCAGACTTACATCTTCTCTCTCGGTAGAAGAAAAAGCAGAAGCCTAGCAAATGTTTGTAATTGTTTTAAAACTTTTTTCAGAACAGACAAATTATTTTTCCATTCCTTGACCATCTTCAAATCATAATTTAAAAAGCTACATAAGCATTGTTTATAGTCATAGTTTCTCTCATTCAATAAAATTTAGCCATTTAAATCCTACACAGTTGATTCATATTTTTAGATCAGATAAACTTGCAATGAACTTCTGATTACTCAGGGTCTACACCAGTGGGCTGTTTTCAGTTTAAACAGCTGTGTTCTTACAATTTCTTTTTACTTAGGACTTGAGGGTACCCATTTCCTTCACAATTTAGAGCATAGCACCTACAAATGTCCAGCTAACCAGATTGTTAATTGCTATGTTTGCTTTATGCTTTCTTGTATAAATAGAAAATGTTCCTCCTGAAACTGAATGGTTCAAAGGTTCACATGTTATCTTCCTAACATTTCTCAGGTTACTCACTTTATNTACTTCCTTAGTTATAACCTGGTAACTAGGGAAGGCCCAGACCAAAACCAAGAACTCTACTCAGTGTCTGGATATATTCCTGATAAAAGTTCTAGTCTCTGCTTTGATGAAAGTTTTTTGCCTTTGTGAAAATCAGTGCTCAATGTTTTCTCCAGAGGCAGCCAGCAAAACTGAGCCAGTTTCAGAGCAAAATCATCAGTAACAAAGAAAGTAATCTTATGCTTGTAATAAACTGAAATAGAGTGAAAAATACACTCTAAATAAAATACACATTACTATTATTTGTAATTCTCAAAATCCATATTTGGTTTTATTAGTTCTTATCTATTTGTCTGAGATTCTCCACTGGTAAGTTACTTTTGCTTTCATCTCTCCTAATACTTCTATATCTAGTTCATCTGAATACTCAAATTCCCTTAAGAGTGTCTTTAGATAAAATTAGAAGCATAACTACTTGATAAATGGGAGCATTCCTCTGTAAACACACAATAGAAAGTCAGAAGTTCTGTCATCTGATTTCTGAGTGGAAGTTAATATATGAGCTGCGAATAGCTTATGACCTGTCCCATAATGTGGGATTAATCTAAAAGTAGATGCAACTGAGCCAGTCCATCATTACAGTCAGAAGAGACAAATGAGGACTTTCAGGGTTCACTTCACCTCATGCCAAAGACATATGGTCCTTGCATTGCAAGATACCATTGTGCATTTTTCTCTGTGCAAAACGTTGGAGAAATTGCTGATTTTTCTCCATTTTATTTTGTGAAGATAGTTAGGGTGATTATCTTAGATGCTTGTCTATCACAATCAGACTCTGAAGCTGAGTAAAGATTGCCATGACCAGAGACCACTTGTCTTCTCTAAAACATGTCTAAATTTTTACTCAAGTTTCAACTTGATAGTGTTGTTGTCAAGTGAAGGCTGTTGAAAAGTGGCCAGTAAATGGCCAAAACTCCAGACTGCACTCTAGCCTCTTGGCGAGTAGTTTGGACATGCTGCCAAACTCATTAGTTCCGACGGAATTGGGTGAGGGTCAAGAGGTCTTTATAAACCCATTTCCTACGACACAACCTATGACCCTGATATCTCAATCAAGGGTAAAGCTAATTTATTATACAGCATGAGAGAAACCATCCAGTTCAGGTGTTCTTTTCCTGATCACCTGCTTTACCTTGCCTTAGCCAAAGAGCAAAAATGATTCTCCACTGACACTGTGTAAATTGCCAGTGAAGTCAATGAAGATAAAGCATTATCAAAAACTGCAACTGTTCATGAACAGGTATATTTACCAAGGTAATTTTTTGATTAAACACTTGTTTTATGTCTCACATTCACATACTGAAACTCCTGTCAGATGTTCTGTTTAAAGTCTAATATGATCTGTGGGTTACCTTCTCCTCGGGCTGATAATGCTCAGGAGCTGATGTGTCCCCCAAAAGTTTAATCAGCTTGGAAAGAATTTCTGGAAATATGCAAAACTACTCAGCTACTCTATACATTTGGAAGTTGCTGTTAACCGGGTCTGGCATATGAGCTAAACATAGCAGTGTTCAATAATGTCCTGGCCACAAAGAGAATGGGAACACTGAGGATGATGCTGCATGTCAGCATACATGATGAGAAGGCAAAAGTCACTTTGGAAGGCAAAGACTATGAGCAGTGAGGCAGGAGACAGCAGGTCTGTTTACAGCATCCTCACAGTCAGGATCAACATATTTGCCAAAGGTGGACTTGGCAGGTGGCCACACATCACAGGAAGCAGCACTTTGCATGGCAATAGACTTCAGAGTGCTGTTAAAAAGGGCTGTGAGTCTCACTCCTAAAACCCAGGCTCACTTTACTGAAAAAATGAAGAGATTAGGAGTCTATAGAGTCCAACAACAGTGTTTATATCAAATTATATGATACTAAGATGCTGTTCAGGAATAACAGAGTTTTGATACAAGTCTATTTTTACTTTCTTACTTCCAAGTTAATACAAACATGACTTCTTCACCCCTCAATATAATCAAAGTACCAAAGCAGTCTGTGCAAGCACAAAGACAGTGGAAATTTATGGACTAACACAAGATTAACAATTATTAAAATTAATCATTAAAATTCCCTTTTGATTATGCAGAGTTAAACAATTAGCAAAACAATCTGAAGACTGAACTATGGAAAATCCTGAGGAAAAAAAAACAAACAAAACCAACCAGAAATTTTAATAGACATCTTTTAAAAACTCAGCTGGCCTATTGCATTAACTACAAACAGTGATCACAAAGCAAAACTGCTTAAAAGACACCACCAACCTTAAGGCATACTAAAGTCTAAAGTTTTACCCATTTCATTATGAATTATCAGTAACTTGGCTAAACCCAGAACTTTTATAAACCTTACTGCATACCTACAGACGTTTTAAAATTTGAAAAAGTTTATTTGTAATACCAATTCTTTGTCATATTTTTTCTGTGCATTTTAAGACTCTGATCTCTATTAATGCTGTGATTGAATTTAAGACTGCATAGTTTTAACAATTAGTTAAAAGTGAACATCCACAAAAGGTTAAACAAATGAGCATTTAATTATGGCAATCTGCTATTGATTACTACAAACTCCTTCTAGAATGGGTATATTATTTTATTACTCTTAATTATTGTGATGAAGATTTCTGCATGTCAATTAGAATTATGGTTTGGCAAATTCCACCCCCTCTGTGTCTCTCAAAGTAGGTAAACACACATGCTCTTAAGGCTTTTTTTTCCTATATCTAGTATATGTAAATGAGGAAAAGAGCTTCCAAGATTCATCAAATTAAAAAGGGGCATAATTCTATAAAGTCAAAATTAACATAAAACCAACCTAGACTTTTTTTTTCTTGTAGAGCATTAATTATCTCAGCCAGAAACAGGAAAATTGAAACATTCATGACATATGTCAGTAATATAATAAAAATTCTTAAGGAGGAATAAGAATTCTATAATCATACTTAGCATGACTAAGTAAAAAAAATAAATAAAGAGAAATCTATCCTAATATAGATTTAAACGCAAGACATGAATAATAGCATATCTTAACCTAAAAAAAAGATCCTGAGCTATTTGCCATTGAATAGCCTATATACCAGCTAACATTGTTCTCACTTGTACTTTAACTGCCCTGAAAACATTTTCTTTTGCAGCCTCTCTACATTTTCGGTATTTCTCAGGAAGGCTGTTGGAGATGGGATGTAGAACACCATCACTCTGAAACTTTCTCTCTCTGCAAACAGCAAGTTAGCAAAACTCCGCACGTTCTAAATTACAGTGGGAAACTCACAAGCCCTGGGAATGAATACGGCTTGAAACTTTATTGCATGTCACCTAGGATCATGTAATTTTTTCCTTCTACATTACTTCTGACTAATGCCCAGGTAGGCTTCAATTTATGGCCTAGCAGTGTGTCTGAAAGAGCTATTTGGCCCTCAGTAAGGGGGAGGATATTCCAGATTTAATGGAGTACATAAAATTCTACTTTGTGCTTTCTTGAGTCTTCCCTGGAAGCTGTGGCTCACTCAGGTGGACTGTAACTGTTAGGAGTGTACTTACTGCATTGAAGTTGGGGAAGAGATTGACTGCTGCGGCAGTGTCCAGAGGAAATGGAAGAAACGGTTTAATATCCAGCGATGGCTGCAAAGGTGGTGCAGGAGGACGCACTAGGGCCGGAAGAGCAGGGCTCTGGCATGTACCACCTGCACACACAAAGAGACAGAAGGCATTGAGCAAGTACTACAATGGGGGAGCGGGGAAGGGGGGAAAGCAGTACCAAAAAAGCAGCAATTAAAAGCCAATACTGGATCAAACAAATACATTTTTATTTGTTCACTAATTACTGCATTACTGAAGAAAACATAGCTGACTCAGTGATTGTTGGTTATAAGTCTTTGCCAGTAATTGCTTCAGGTATCAGTCTATCATTATTAAAATTAGCTCATAAACTATTTCTTTCCATGGATTATCTGGAACAATAGTTCATTGTCACACATCTGCCTTCCCTTTAGAGCTTCAGCTAGTCTCATTCTCCTATAATTTCAATGCTTCATCCCTACCCTGTTGCTCAACCCTACAAAGGCAGACTACTCCAAAAGAAAACAACTTGCTGTTCAGCTCAGAAGAAGTCATGTCACTTACAGACTTCAATTTTTAAATGCTCACTGATGGAGCCAACAGCTTCAGTTTCAACCTAAACCTCACAAACACAACATATCTTGTGGCCTCAACAGTTGATCAATACAAATCTAAAAATACAAACAGTTTCAGCTGCCACTGAAATTGTGTTCATGGGAATGTACCGATGAACACTTTCTGCTCTTTGTAAGGGGTGGAGCTGAGTCAGACTCTCTGCTGCAGAAAGCTCCTCCTGCCTAACCACCAGCTCTGTGGGAACGTAACGCAAATGAAGAAATCCACTTGCATACCAATAAGCCTGTTTGCAGTGGACCCTATTTTGCTTATTTGTTTGCCCCTTGCCACAGCCAGCTACAAGCTGGAAGGATCCAATCTCATTCTCTGCTTTCAATGTCTCCTATGTTTTGGTTGCACTCCAAAACATCAATTCCCTGTTAATTAAAGACTATTTGGATCCTAGGAAACTGTTAAAATATGCCAGTGTTCTTCTAATCTGAGAGGCAGCCAACAGACTGTAAAAACCTGCTGGTAAGAGTCCAAGAAACAGTGAACAAAAAAATGTAAGGGGAATTTTACCCCACTCCCTGAAGAAACACACAAGCAGACAGATAACGGAGAGATCGGAAATCTGTTTCTTTTCTTCCTCTCATACACACGGACATTTCATTAGACAAGTTGCATACATTCTTTAAGAGCCCAAATATAAGGAAGTAAGAATGATATATGGAATCTCTCTGTATTTGGCCAGCAAATCTGCTAACAAGGTTTGTGATTTTATGCATCTAATTGAGATCTAACAACACAGGATTTAATTAACCAGTTGTAGAAGACCATTCAAAGTTGTGCTTCTAGGTATAAAAGTCAGCTGGAGCCAAATTTTGAAAGACTGTATTTTTTGCCAACTTTCAACTCCTCTGTGAAGCATTTCATTAAGAACCATTGGAAGAAAAACCTCACCCACAAGTACATTAAAGGTATTGGATTAGGGTTCACTTCAGTCTCATGATGGGGTTTTTTTTCCCAAGGGTAACTGCCATTTTTGAAGTAATTTCTTCATTTCCCTCCATGTAAGTATACAAGAAATCACTCTTTGAATGCAGCAGAAAATAGGCAACAGAAAAGCAGAGGGCAAACAGCTCTGCTTTCCTTAGCTCACCAGCACAGAATCATCAAGTATTTAATGATTTCCAGTGGTTCCACAATTGTTACATTCCCACAGCATTATTACAAAAGCACTGTAAAAATAAATGTAACAGGTCAGAATGATAATGAGGTAGAGTTGAACATGCCAGTCATACTCCCTCTGAATAGGAATGACCTAAAGGTACTTTTAATTAAGTTGCTGGAAATACTTATTTTTTCTTACGTAAAGCTTTTATAGATGATGAAAGAAAGAAGTCACTCATACTAAAAAAAAAAAAAAAAAACAACAAAAAAACCCCAAACTGAAACACCTTAATAAGAAGTCTCTAGGTTGTACCCAATATTGTACAGAATCACACAGAAATTTTAAGCATTTGCCCATCAACAGCAAAGAATTTGAAGCTGATTAAACATTCTACAACTCGCAAATTGAAACTGGACTGAGAAATGTCACCTGTGCTTGGGGACACAGCTCACTGGGTGTATTATCTCAGTGCTGTGAAGGAGAGCCTCATAGGTTTGGACTACCTAGAGCAACAGCACTGGTATCCCTTACTCTTCTAGGATACGAAGGCACGAAGAATGAAATATTTCTATTCTGTGATCCTTCCCTGTGGCATGACTCGGCACTGCCGCACCTGCTGCTGCCAACCAGTGCGGCGCAAAGTCATCTGGGGACGAGAACACACTTTAAATGGAAAAATTCAGCCAGCTCTACAGGACCTTGGCTGGGACCCAGAGCCTCTGGAACAGAGTATAAAATTTACCACAGTCCTGGCTACAGTGGCACAGAAAATTAGTATGTTCAGGAGCACAGCTGCTCTCTGTTTTTTCAATAGTGTCAGACATGTCCCTTAATGATGGAGCATGTGAGAGGCATCAGGAAATTTGAGCTTTTGCTTGAAAGAAATTCTCTAATGTTTACAGCTGCAAATATTAGCTTTTCTTTCCATTTAACATGCACAGAGTTGTAGTCTGGAATCTGCAACAGAAAACCTGAAGCAATGGAAACCATTTTTGTGACTCAGCTTAACTGATGAACCTCTGGACAACCTTTGAGAAGACCAATGTTAACTATTTCCCACCTAATCTGTTAGCAGAGGAATGGAGAGGGGTAGAAGTCCACAGGGGAAGAGTTGCTGAAGAGCATACACAGATAAATTCCAAGTGTTACTGACCACTGGATCACAGTGAGGAACCATAAAGATTGCTTAAGACTGTTCTGGTGTTCTTGTATGATAAGCTTCTCCACAGAGACCTCCACAGACTTCCCTGTGCAGATGCAACCCTGCTGATTAACACACAGTGAAGGTGAACATTGAATCTCAGCCTTTTTACAAACTTCCTACCAGCAAGGTTTGGATAACACTGACCAATAAAACTAGGATAACATCCCAAAAACCCAATGGGTTTACAGCCTGTGCTTGATGCTCTGTATTACTACCTGAAGTTCACAACCTTATCAAAAGCTAGATGCATGCATGACCTAAGACACGTAACAGTCCCCCCAAAATGTAGGGCAGTACAGGTTTAAAGTTACATTTTATGAATAGCATGCTATAATTACTTAAAATGGAAGGTTACTAACATATTTTCTAATTCCAGTGTTACAAGTTAGTGATGTTACAGTCTAAACACTAAACTCTAAAGAGATCATTTGATTTTAAATTGGAGGTAAATGTTCAGACATTTGAGAAATTCATGTTAATATTTATACCTTAATTTTCTTTGTAGGAAGCACAAGAATAATACAACTTAGAAGCTTAATCAGGTCAGCATTTTGACCGAGTTTGAAGTAATCATTTGTTTCTTCAATTTTCAGGCAATTTAAAACAGAGGTAAGATAATCTCTTGGACAGAGGCACTGGCAATACATCCATGGTAAGCGTGAGCATTCAAGTTTGAAGAAAAGCTTGCCGCAAACTTCTGCCACTTTCTGTATCACACTGAGACAGTTTTTGAGAACGTCCCCAAATCAAGCTATGCATTTTTACACATGAATGTAGTTCTGTGTCTCCAGTTGAGACTAGACATTTTCCCCTAACACTGGGTAATCTGGTTTGCAATACAATGCCACATTCTGAGAACAGACATCCTACATGGTACAAAGGCATGTGTGCAATATGAAATTCATGTTCCTGGTGGCAGAGGCCAGTCAAGTGGTTCTCCTGAAATGGTGACATGATCTTCATCACCCCAACACCTTTCTTGCCTTAAGCAAGGGAATATGACAGAAGCAGATGAACAGGTGATTTCTGCAGGTTCTACCTCAAATTGTCCTTTCCACAAGAAATTGCCACGTTTTACTTGTTTTGAGTAGGAATGTGAACAAACAGTTGTGTTCATTCCACTTCCCCACTTATTGTGATTTTCAAGACCATGTTTTGCTATGGAACTGAAAATAGATTTTAAAATGAGAAGTCATTAAAAAAAAAGTCTTTAAAAATGCTAAAGTTCTGATCTTATCTTTAAGAATTATATTTTTTTTTGGTCACAGTTCTTTACAAAAATTTAACACCTTCTGTGGGAAATTTTACTTTCAATGAAATGATAAGAAAGCTTCCCATTCAATTTTTTTGTGCCCAGTTCACCTGAAATATTCCTTGATCAGTGTTAGGTAAAGAGTATAAACAGCTGTACTGATTCTAAAGTCTGGATTAAGAGAATCACAAAGCCTGAATATGCACAAAAGAAACAAAAGAAAATAGCCTTAAAGAGACCTGATAGAGCAGGGTGGGTTTTACACACAAGATAATAAATAGCAAGTTTCCATAATGGTTCTGAAGGCAGTAAAAATCTCTGTTCCTGTTTGGCAATCCCCTATTGCTATATTTTGTGACTTGACAATAAAGATATGTCACATCTTTCCTTGCATAGTCTTTCCTCATGTCCACTCTCATTACCAATCCTTTAAACTCAACTGCAGATTTAGTTTCCAGAAAAGTAATCACAAGATCTATTATCAAATAGTCTCTCCTTAAGGAAGAATCTAGCCCAGATTTTGTAGACACAAAAATGTAGATAATTTTTTGCAATGTATTTGGAACTTAGAGGCACACAAACTGGGCAGGAACTCCTAAACTAATACCCCATTAATCTAAATCTTTTGCAGTTCTTCCATCACTAACTATTACCACCATAAACACTGAGTGAAAAAGCAAATCTCTGCAGAATTCCACTTTCATTCCTTCATTACTTTGCAATTTTTTCCTTCTAGCCATGTGTTTAGCCATTCTGAATATAGCAAAGACACTAAACTAATGTACAATTTCCCTTCCTTCCTGGAGTCTGAGTTAGTTTTTGGGATCATAATGTGGTTTCTCCAAGATTAGGAATATTTCCATGTTTTCCACCCCATCTCACACCTCTCAACATTTCCAGGATAACTTATTTGAAGTCAAAACAATACACACACTTTTGCCTTGCCAGAAGCTCAGAGAACCTTTCAGCTGGTATGACTGGAGAAGCTGCGAAATCACCATTTAAAAGTTAACTTCTAGATACCTTAAAAGATGACTTCAAAAGCTATCATTAATAATTTTATATAGGATACTAATATCTGACAGTTCACATGCAGGAAGCATTAAAATATATCCTAAGGATCCTGAGCCAAACCAGAATTTTTTTCCTAGAAATTTACAAGAACACTAACTAAGACTATTTTAAAGTATAAAAGGGAATGGATATGTGCAGAGCTCATGTTCTAGCTTATAAATGTTAATAAACTTAGATTTGGATAACTCAATATCAGCTAGAATTTCTAATTCATTATGAATTAAGTTTGTCAGTGGGCCAAATAAAAGGTATATTTGGAAGGATTTTCTTCAAAAAGACAATAAAGACACAGCATTTAAGAATACTAGGCTAGTCATGATGAATAATGCTCTTGATCTAAAATATCAGGTATCACATTTGTGTCTTCAGAGAATCCGATAAAATAGGAAATTTTAAGGCATCTCAAACCAAAAAAATAACATTATCTGAGATTTAACAGTGACAATGTGACATGAATTGTACATCTGGCTTGTAGGAATTAGTTCAATGTAATCTGTCATGGCCTGTAGTAACTACGGTACTCCTTTTGATTACTGTATGGTAGTCTTCATTTGATAAACAGATACTTTTCTTAAAAACTGCTGGATTGTCCCTTTTAAAGGTAAATTCAGTTCCATACAATGATCTAACCTGACATGGCAAAACGAGCCTTACCTAATCATCAAACTACTTATGTGTAATTATTATACTACTTGAGTGACTAAGTGTGAACCTGACTTACAGAAAGTTGGCTAACATGCAACCTGTACCTTTCATGTGCATAAACAGATACTTTCAATTTTAAATATTTCATTTTAGTAGTTTACATATTATTCCACATGGACTGAAAGGAGACTGAAAGGAGATTAGGTGTAAACAAATGACCTGATACCTCTGGAGAATTTATTATTCAGAAAATCTACTTTCTGACCATTTATAGTGTTAGAACTTAGCTTCTTGTAAGGGTTTTTGTTTTGTGTGTGTTTGTGGTTTGTGGGGTTTTTTTGTTTGTTTTTTTTTTTTTTTTGTAAGAAGAGAAAATGAGGATTTTAAGGTGCTTTTTGGCTTCTGCATTGCTCACAGACTTTTTTTGCAAGTGCTTTTAAAAATTAGGATATCCACATTTAAACACAATACTGTTACATATAATTGCTCTTAGTTTCAGAAAAGAAATTAAATACCAACTGTGTTAAATATTAGAAAACCACTAGAAGAGAAGAGCCCTCAAAATGGGGCTTCAACCACACCAGTTTTGACCCTGCTGACTCTCCTAAGACAGCTCGAGGATAAAGTATGCTGTGTGGCCATACAAGCTTTCCTTTCACAGGTTTTGCTGTTAGTAATGCTAACAGTGGCTAGTCACTTTGAAGAGGATGAATGCAACACTGTCTGAGCTGTGGGGATCTGTGAGTAATTCATTTTTCAGTTCACTGGCCAAACCAAGAAATAAAGACAATTAGGGAGAAAAAAACACTATTGTGTCGGCTAAAACTTTTCTTTCACCCAAAATAACATCCTATAGTTCCTATTTGGATATTTAGCCACTTTTATTATTTAAATATTGGCAAATTTCAACCATCCAAACCCAAACAATTCAAAATGACTCATTGCAAAAATATTTTCAAATATCTTTTCATCTTTTCTTCCTTTCCCTTTTTTTTTTTATGTAAACCTCTTCCAGTTTGGCACCAATAAGTATCCGCTGTTTATTTATAGGCAGCATTTTTCAGCACATCCGCTATTCACCTGGAAAGTTTGAATCAGCTCTGGTCATTTGCTGCTATTGAAAGTAGTATTTTATCTAGAGACAGTATTTATTCTGTGATTCCTCCAAACTGAGCTAGTTTGGAAAAAGAACTATTTATATTATTACTATTAGTTTTAGAAGCCTGCAGCTATGCATCATAGGGGGGTTTTTTAAGTCTTCTTTCACACCTACTGACATGTTGACCACATATCCCAATATCCCAATACAAGAATTTTGATTGAAAAATGTGCTCCTCTAGGTGTGCATAGGAGTCCATTTCTCTTTTCACTATGTAGAATCCTGTGAAGCTACTTTCATTATGCTGGACTGGGAAAACACAGACAAATTTGCATAAATACTCTGATATCCACTATCTCCTGTCATTTATTTCTTTGATAAACAAGCTCAGGTTTGTGTTCCCTTTTCCCTACCTTCTTCCCTCCTGTTTTATACTACTTTATGCTTTCTTTAGTAAGAAAGTGAAACCAAGGAAGTGAAAATCCTGTGTTGCCTAGAGTGAGCTAGAAATATATAGAGACGTTCCTACCACCATGCAGTAATGCCAGGCCAGAAAAGAATGACAGAGACAGGACCTTATCAATGTATACAAGTATCTGAAGGGAGGGGATCAAAGGGATGGAGCCAGGTTCTGCTCAGTGATGCCAAACACTAGGACAAGAGGCAGAGGTCAGAAACTGATGTACAGGAAGTTCAGCCTGAATGTAAGGAAGAATTTCTTCACTGTGCAGGTGACTGAGCACTGGAGCAGATTGTCCAGAGAAGTTGTGGAGTCTCCCTCACTGGAAATATTCAAGAATCATCTGGACACAATTTTATGTAGTATGGTCTAGAATGATCCTGCTTGAGCAGGGAGTTTGGACCAGATGACGCATTGCAGTTCCATCCAACTTTACCCATTCTGTAATTCTGTATGAAAAACAGCTTTCCCTTTTCTTCTTGTCATGATAAGGTCTTCATCTTGGCTAGTTATTCCCACATAGAGCAGCTACCGACAGGAGGATTTCCACCCTACAGCAGAGAGGTTTACATTCAGACTCAAGCTAAGGTGTCTCTTGAGATGTGTGAGAAGCATGGGTGTTTTCAGAGAAGCACTGTAACCCAATAAAGTTAGAGGAAGGGCACAGTGTTACAAATGTACATTTCCCCACAACTGCATGTGCAGTGTTTTCCTATGGTTTTCAGCTGATAAACACATTTTCTGACAGTGCTAAACTGACTGCACCTTTATTTACTGACACATCCTGAATATCTCCTAACCAATGCATCAGTATGTGGTTTGTAGCCTCTGCTGGAGACATACTAAGTTGTACCAGATCAGCTCTGGCAAAAACTTTGCTACAAAACAAATGGATCTAAACATTGAATGACTGTGAGGAAGCTGCTGAAGGGCCTTAACACATCACAAAGTGTGCTCCTCTGAGGTCACAGTCTCCCAGTAAATTCTAACCACAAAGACTCAAAAAAACTCCACATAAATAAATAAGTTAAGCAAAATACAAGCATCAGCCAAGTATTATAAAAATCACATTGATTTTAAAGGTTTACACTTTTTGACATTTAAAAAAGTCTTTGACCTGGCATATTCTACAGTTGAATTTTTCTGATGTTTTTATAAAGGTCATGTTTATGGTATAATGAGCACAGATTTCCAAGGGTTATTAATCAGAAGAATCTGTATTGCTAACAGATTTTGAAAGAATTTTTCAGTTTTATGATGAACACATTAACAGTTTTTAAAGTGCCATTTTTCATAAGCATGCTTGGGAAAGAAATAACAACTTATCATGTCTTTACTTTAAATGAAATAAGCATACAACAGAGAAATAAATAACTAACATCATCAAATGGACACACTCCATTAGTAAACTCTATGAAGATAATGCTGTGCAGCAATGCATCTTCTATTTAGCACTAATAATTCCATTTAGCATTAATAATATAGTGGAAAGTGTTTTTACATATTTGTAACTGTATAGTGTGAGAGTAAGTGGAACTTAGTGCCAACAGATTCCACATGCATGTTTTCACAGCATCACTTCACTCTTCTGCTAGCTGTCAAAAGTCTGTTGCATTACTGAATAACAGGTAGATTGACTTTGGAAAGTGATCAAGTTAGGAAAAGGATGGCAGAATGCAAATGAAAGGAGAAACCCTGCCCGGCTCAAAGCTAGCTCCAAATAGAGAGGGGAAAGGGAGGAAGGGAGGGAGGAAGGGAGGGAGGGAGGAAGGGAGGGAGGAGAGAGGTGCATTGAGGTAAAAAAGTGATGCAAAGTTTTTTAGCTGCACTTGATTGTTGGTCTTACAGGTAGCACACAACAATGGATATGAAAATACCTGTCAGTCTATGCCAGTGTTGCACAGCCTGGACCATGATTCCCTCCTGAATTAACCCCACAGATTTGGATAAACAGGCCCACCTGTGCGTATGTATACGACAAAAATGCATATTTTTTAAAAAACCCACATTGTTAATTTTTCTTGCTTGCACAATACAGCAGAAACTATCATAGTCTCAAAAATTTTGGTTCACAAAAAGCCCCCAACACATATGTCTTTAAAACTATTAGGTTTATGGTCTTTCATACATAGCCAGAAGACTTAAATTGTATCATTTCTTGCTGAACATTGAAAAAGTAGAATGGAACCAAAAGCACAGGATTTACAAATGGATACTGAGCACAGCCACAGTAGACAGAAGTGAGTTTTAAAGGTCAGACTCCTGGATATAGAGGATTTTTCAGTTCATGTTCACTTGAAAGATACTTGATAAGATAAATTATACATTGTATCACCTTTTCTCCTGTATGCATTTCTAAATTAAAAACACTTCAATTTATTTGGCTCAGGAACTTTTCCCACCAATGAAAAAGTACTAACTCCCACTCTGAATAAAATATCTGAAGTTTTTTAAAGAAAATTAAACCAAAACAGCAAACACAAATATCTTTCTCAGGAAAGAATCAAAAAAAGAAAGCAGAAAAAAAAAACACAACAAACAACCCTGTTAGATCACATGGCCAGTTGTCTCTAAAACCAACCCATTACTTTTCATAAAACTTCTACTATACTTTAATAAAACAAAACCAGTTCAGTCCTCTGGAGGTAGAGCTGTTTGTGCAAAAAACAAGAGCCTGAGGCTCTGTGATCAAGACTTTCTGGAAAAAGAAATTGATGCAAACCTGAACTTATCCTAGCAGACAACCCATGCTTTGTATTGAGAAGCAAAGAAAAAACAGAGTGCTTGGCAGTCTGCTGTCCCCACAGCGACAGGGGAAGAGAGGGATAAAATGTTTAGTTAACTGTTAAGTTTGAACCTTACTAGAACAGAATTTTATGCTATCTCTAAGCACACATGCACTGTGTCCAGCAATGACTATACTCAGGATTTTCATCAGCAGGCGCTTAAAATAAAAAAAATAAAAAGGAACATGAACTGTACTCTGCAGAGAGAAAAAAAAATATCTCTATCATCTGTTGAGTACTACCTGAGTACCTGATGATTAGATTAGTCAGTCCCTTCAGCATTAAGCAGCGGAGATCAGCTTGCATCACACTGCCTTAACAGAGTTGTGAAATCAGATGCTGTTTTCTTGCCCCCTCGCTGAAAATTTCAGGATAATTATAGTGATTGCAGTATGGCAAGTTGACCACACACATAAGACAAAAGCATGCACACTAACAAGATAACAGCCTTCCAGCACAAAAACATGAGGAATTAATCAGGAATTTGCAGATCCTCACTGCCTTCCTTAAAACCTTTTTGCTGCACTGATCAACTGGTTGGCCACTCTTCATGGGTCTGACACAAACTAGAGATGCAAATGGTTAGCAGTTCTGGACTGCAGTACAGCATTTTGAGTTCAGCCAGGGATCAACCGTAAAAGGAGAGGAGGTGCTGACAGAGCATAAACCCCTGAAGATGATGCTAAGGGCAAGGAGTTTACATCAAATCTGGCAGAGGGAAAAGGGTAGGGGAAAGAAAGGGAAGAAAGAAGGCAGCAGGCAAAACAAGAATGGAAATAAAAGAATGGGATGTTGGAAATCAGTGGGAGAAATTTGAACATTGGCCAGAATCAATTAAACTGTTGTCTTATGGAAATTCTATATCCAGTCACAAATTTAGTTTTAATAAAGTTTAAATAGGACATGTTATAACATACTTAAATAGTAATAGTTGTGTAACTGTTGTATCTACAAAATACATCTTTGCCAAACATTTAGTGCAATCACATGCTGCTCTTGTGCAATTCAAATTATTTTTCTTCCTTTTATTTTTTTTTTATTTTTAAACAGATAAATATGTGTGATATGGTATGCTGGAAAACAGTTTCTGGGTATTAATTCACACCTAATGAATGAATGTTTTTATTTCCATCAAAAGACTGTGGGGTTGTGCTTCCACATGTACAGTTACAATCAAGAAAATAGCTAGTCCATAAACATAAACCAGTAATTCTCTACATTCAAGAAACATAAGCAAAAAAAACCTCCAAAAGCCCATGCCTTGATGCAATATAACAGATAGAAGTTCTTATGTAAGAATATTTCATTAGTCCTGGCAAAGTAAACATTGGGGTTTTTTTATCTATGACAAAGATCACACAAATGTATTTTATACAAGGTTTTGTAAGAGCATTGCCCCACATGTACTAATGGTGTGGAGTTGAATTGAACTCCCTACAAATCAGAGCAAGGCAGACTGTTACAGATGCCAGTGAAAGGTGGTCCTGCAAATTTCTGTAGCACAATGAGCTCCTCCCAATGTCTATGATGACCGACTCAAGCAACAGAGTTCAGAGCCATCAGTATCTGATTCTTGGTGAGACTCCAATAAAAATCATATTTGATTAACATTTTAAGCTGACAGAAAGAAAAAAAGTAACAAAACAAAAAAAAAGGAAAGGAAAAAGAAAGTACAAATTACAAATGAAATAACAGAGTTTGACTGAGACCCTGAACATTGAAATGCTCCACTACACAAACAGGCTACCGTCATTCTCACCAGCAGAGCCCAGCCATTACCCTTCTGCAACACAGAAAACATGACAAAGCAGACTATATTGAATTCACTTTTATAAAGCTGTCTCTTTGTTCTCTCTCATAAAAGATCAGTTTGAAATCATGTTTTATGCCAGTAAGAAATAATAATCCTATCTCCCTTGAATCAGGCTTTGGGGTTGCACAAGCCACTGCAATCACAAAGTTATTGATAACTAATCATAACTATTTTTCTATGTGATTTTGGCTGATGCTTTGCTCCAAGATATGATTGCTTGTGGAGGAGGAGAGAAAACACTGTAAAAAGTTGTGGGTTTTTTTCTTTTTCTGTCTTGCAAAGTTCTGTCAGAATTTATCTTCTCTGCAGATCTATATTTAAGTTACACATACATGTGGAAGCAAATCCTTTCAAAAGTTTCAAAACTTGAAAGAAATTAAGGTCTGTATTTTAAACAAAGGCCTGTACTGAAGCCTGTTCTGTAAGTCCTCAATGCCTCAGGGAAATGTCCCAATAGTTGGGCTGTTGACTGACTGGGGACACTTGCACAATAATCGCCTTTTGGAGCAGTTTAGATTGGTGTAAATGCGTATTCACTTCACGAAGGAATTTAGCTTGGGTTTCCAGTAGCTCACAAAAATCCCTTGACCTCAGGGCTACTGTTTTTCTGGGGAAATGAATACATTCTTTTACAGTGGAGAAGTTCTAACAAAATGGCTATTTATAAAAAAGGGCTATGGAAACTTCAATTTTGGCAAGCTTACACCTGATGGAGCTGATTTAGGCAAATGCTCTGAGAGCTGGAACATGTGGCAGTTAATAGGGTTGAATGTCCTCTTGATACTTGTGAAAAATGCTGGCAGGTCCATTTCTTTTAATTTCTCTGTAAAATACTCCTATAATTTCAAAAAAGTTTTTCAAGCAAATAAAATTTTCTCCTGTCATTCTCTATGGGTGGGGGGAAAACACTACTGCTTTTGCAGACAAGACACAAAGGACAAAAGAAATTTTTGTCCTATTTTCCAGAAACACAGGCATGTCAAGCCCAATTTATCTAATTCATGACATGTTGGATGCTCCAGGCTGCATCTACGAAAATAGATAAAGGCTTGTTCTCCACAGATTTAATGAATGGGAATCCCTGCCCCTGGCTAATATAAATTGTGCTTGTTGGTGGATAATTCTAATGATTACAATCCCGTTACATTTACACAAGTTCACATAAGAGTTTTGTGTAAAACAGCATAAACTACTGGCTAAAAAAAGGCAAACCTAACCCAATAATATGCTCATATTTCTTTAAGTTGTATGAAGTTAGTTATGATTTTTCAGCTTTTCAGTATCCTATCCAGGTGTTGCTTAAAAGCATTTTATTATGATGTTACATAAAATATTCCATGATAAACCCACATATTATTTGCTCTATTCAGAGCTTTTTCCTCATGCAAAAAGCAAAGAAATTTTTATTGGTTCTGACACAGATTTTTCTACAAGATTTCGACCACAGAGTCAACCACACAGCTTGTAGCTGTAAACAGAAGGTTTAGACCAGTATCCTGTGTATCTTGCTTACCATTTGATATGGCCAAATTTCTAACAGAAAAAAAAACCCAAACCAAAACAAGCAAACAAAAACTAGCCAGTAAAAATCACCCCCTGCAGGAGTATTGATGGTGGCAAGGAATAGTTAGCATACTGATGTGCAGGGACAGTAAGGCATGATTGAAGGGACAAATACTGTCCATTTGCATTTTTACATAGGTCAGGAACAGCTTGAAATCATCCCTAAAGAAAAAGAAATATGATAAAACCTGAAGTAATAGTACCTTTCCTGGCCTGCTCTTCAGTCATCCTAGCTATGTTCTGGTCCTCTGTGAAGGCATTTTAAAATTTTATAGCCCGTCTCAAGAATCAAACACAGGAAAGTGATATAAAACATTTAAATAACTCTTTAGGTAGCTCCATTCTTGCTCATACAATCTCACCCTGCTCAAAATATTTACTTATAACTACATAGCTATTAATATTTCTCTTTGTGTGTATCACAAACTCTTGTTAGATATTCACTGATTTTGCCTTCACAGTTATTAATGGTCTAGAATTCTTGAACTAACTGTAAATCTAGAAACAGGCCTAGTATAAAAACAACATACCTCAAACACTCCAGTTTGTTCTGTTCAAAGACTATTTTTCATCTACCTCCTTAAGGTGCTTGAAAAAATCAAGCCTTAGGCATAATACACTAAAACTCACTCCACATGAAAAAAAAGTGTCAGTTGACATTTTATTTTCTTTTTAAGGCTCCCTCTACTAGAAAGGCAAAATAAAATGGAACAACTAACTTTGATTCTGGTGCATTACACAGTTTTTTGAGAGATACTAAAGGAACTGTGGTTTTTGAAAGGCATTTCTACCAGGCCTGTAACCATGATACAACAGAATACTGTACCAAGAAGAGAAAAATTCCTGTTCAGACTTTTCTGGTAATCCATGTAGATCAGAAGGATCAGGCCCATGTAGCTTCATAATGCTAAGTCTATCTATTATAATTCCAGATGTTATTGAGTATGCTATACATATATATTTGTTCTGATACATGTTGTCATTGTATTGCCTTGCTTTAACTATTCAGAGTGAAGACCTAATCATTATTTTACTTCTTTGCATCACATTATTTCACATGTCCCTAATATTTTTATTACTTTTTCACACCAAAATAGACAAGCAATCCCCTCAATTTAGGCAACAGACATTTATCTAATTGAATTGCATATCAAGTGCTTTAAGTAATTTCTCAATATGCTTTTATTACTCAAGATGAGTAAGTCAGCCCTCTACAAAATCTAACACCTTTGAAATTTAATTAATTATGGTATATTAATCTGATCAGAAGAACCTTACAAAATCTAACAAGCTAGGAGGACATGCAAGTGCAAAGAGCCTTCAATGAAACTATGTGTTGACAAGTTGAATCCCTTCTCCTATCCTCCCACTCTACTTCTAAGGAGTGAAAGGAATCTAACATACTGTAATCATCTTTGCTTTCCATAAAAGGTAATTGTACAACACATTTCCAAGAAAATGAAATTATATTAAACAAGTGAAGTGAGCCAACCAATTGTCAGATTGCTATAGAAATGCAAGGATTTGCTAAGTCACAGACAAAGCTCAATCCTTCAAATACTTTTGCCCATATTTACCTATTTCAATCCCTCACATCAGTGAAACATCATCAGAAAAGTTAATTATTTTTTAATTCATGCATGCAGTAGTGGGGTCCATCTCTTATTTGCATGACTCCATCTGACTAAACATTCAAAATGTTCCATAACAATGGGTTTTAAACAAAGAAAATTGCTATTCTATTCAAAAGGAATTAAAAATTTACCAAGGGTGATCAATTTGAAGGATGAATCAAAATCCTGAATACTTGACCCGCATCACCATATACAAGAGAATTGGTTTGCATAATCCGGGATTTGACACTGTTTTCTTTAAAAGCAAAGTAAACCCACAAAATGCCAAGACACATCACATGAGAAATGCATGATGAAACTATAAACATCAGATGAAAATGAATATACTCTAAGCATATTGCCAAAGATGCATGAAGACTTCCATCTTTTCTCTCTGACATACTTCTTGCATATAGAATTTGCATTAAAAAAAATCACGATCTTATGGAAAAAAGACAGTATGCTGAGAAAAGAGGTCTATCTCCCCACAGAATTACAATGGCTTAAGGTAAGTTTCATTGGATATTAGTTTGAGCTGTAATACTAAAGTACAACTATTGCAGCACACTGAATCTGTTTAATTAGAGGTATCAATTCAAGTAATGAGGCAATTTTGCATGCAAACCTCTAAAAAAACCTGAAACCAAACACAACTTGCCTGTATAAGGATTGCATTCCAAAGCTTAACCTCAAGCTGATTTTACAGATCTGGAGTTGCAACTAGACATAAATCACCTGATTCACAGCAGTGGGGTTTGGGTGTGTTAACCTGAAATGCTGAGAAAATTTCAGCAATGTGGGCCAAACCATGACAAAATTTAAGATATGCACATCCTTCTTCAGCCTCAAACCACTGATGCTGGCACAGTCCTTGTGTCTTCATATCTGCATTAGTCTGGGACCTTACAGCTTTTGCTTCTCTAAGTTGGACACAGGGTGGATGTGACTTCACGTATCTGTTGGCTTAGTCTATGCATTACAGAAAGATTTATCATCTTAGAAAAGACTCAGCAAACCTGTATTTCTGGCTGTTCTGTTTCACTTGGACTTGGGGAGAGCATGTGGTAATCTTGTCTAAATGTAGATAAAATTTAAATGGAGAATGATAAGATTTCTTTATTATGCTCTTCAGACAACTAAATTAGACTTAAAATAAATTGGGAAGACCTAGAGCACAGACAGCTGTTTTGTGTTGCTATGTAGAAACCGTTGCTATCACATGCAAAAAAAAATTACACTTTATTTCTCACTTAACTGACCATTTAAGTTCACAGAAAGCATCAAAAAACTCAGGTGTTCACCTACATGAGTATTTGCAAAAGCAGTAAAAATAAAATGGATCTCTGTGTCCCAGGTCAATTCTCAACTGTATGAACAAAACACTTATGAAGTTCTTAAAGTTGCATGTAGAAAAACATTGCAGCAAGGGACACAAAAGCAAAGCAGAGTTCACATTTAGGTTGCCCCACTGTTGACATCATTTTGTAGAACATTGCCAAGACTGAGCCTGGTCATGCTACTAAATTGGTAAGCTTAGATTACCAAGACTGGTGGAAACCCAAGAGCAGCAAAAAGTGATTGAGAAAATCAATATAATTCAGTGTCTGATAGCTTGAAGCGAATAGGCAGCTTGCTCTTTAAAGTGTAAGCTGAGAATTTGGCTCCCACCAGAATATCACTTTCTTGCATCAATAAAGCCCTCAGTGTTTCCCTAGAACTTCCTCTGCAGATGTAAGGAAGTTGGGTTTAGCCCAATGTAAATGTGCTGGTTTAAAGGTAAACTGGCAGAAGAAATGGACCCACCACGAGAGAGATTCTAAGTCAGAGTTACAATTTAATGAAAGGTATTACACTAAATACACTGACACGAAGAGGAAACTGCTTTCAACTCACCAAAACCCAGCAGTATAACCCAGTGTCCCGGGCACAAGCCCAAAGGGATTTGTTAGCCCTTGTGCTGAGACCCGTGTGGTTCCCCCGAATCCAAAGCAAAAAGAAGTAGAGAACCTGTTGGTGCAGATGATGGCCGTGGTCTGGTCAGGAGTGATGGTCGCAGTCTGGTCGAGAGTGGTGGTTTCCTCCTGTCGAGGTCCTGCTGCTCCTCTGGATCCGACAAGAGTAGCCCCCAAAGTCTTCTTACTCCCACTTATGTACCTTCAGGGAGCACCCAGTCCCTCCCCCAGGGCGGAGACTCACACAATGGATGATTAACTCTGAGTCATGGGGTGTTGTTGAACCGCTGATGGCCCATTAGCAGCCACGCCCCCTCAGGCTGGGTGTGAAGGTGCTAACGACTCCCTGGGCGGCTGCTGCAAATGGTCCATTGTTCTTGGGAAATGAATAGAGGGGGTAGAATACATAGCTTTGATCACCCCCACACAGTGATAACTGGTCCCACCTGCTGAACTTGGACAGTAAAAACAAACAAACAAACAAAAAGACAGCCCAAAAGATGAGAACTAAAAAGCTCCTTGTGCTGAGATTGCCACCTCACATGATTTCAGGATTATTTCTTATTGAAAGCTAAAAAAAGGTGACATGAGCTACTTTTTACAGGGCTAATACACATTGAAAAAAACATGCAAAACAGTAGATGCACATATACACACAAAAGGAGTAGAAACCCTTTAGTTTTTTCCATGGAAATCTATTTTTGGGAATATCTTCTTAAGTTATTGCTCTTGCTCTAACAGCATGGGCAATGGCCTCTTATTATACATGATATAGTACAAGATTTTATCTCTTTCCCCCTAAAATTTGCTATAAATTTCAAATGTGCTATTTATTATTACAGTATAATGTTATTCAGCCTTTCCAAAATTACACATTCAAAAGTCAAACTAACATTCTAATTACAAATTACAGTTTCCTTGTCACTACAAACTATTATCTGTATACAATTTTAATACATGTCCATTCAGTAGCTTCAGACACAAAACTGGAAATGTTAAAATCTTGCAAACTAGAAACAAGCTTCTCCAACATGCAGCTTTTTCTGGCTAAGCTACAAACCCACAGAAATTATAGCTTGCTATGATTTGTGGTCATAAACTTTAACAGAGCTATAGGAGATGATGCTCTAAGAAAAATGTTAAGCTGCCTCTGCTAGCAGCGGGGATGGGGTCGGGTGGAGATGGGGAGGTAGAAAGAGCAGGAACCACAGATTTTCCTTAGAGTAGCTCTTCTGCTTAACTAGTGTAGAGTCTTAACTGAAGGAGAATCACCATAAACTACTAAACTATTCATTAAACTGTCCTGATCTTTTTAATTATATTGCCAATAATGTGCCTTAATGAGATGAAAAAAGGCATCCCAGTCCACCAAGTCACTGGAGAGGTTGCCCCTTGAAACTAAATAGAACAAATATAGGACTACTGTGAATTAAGAGATGCTGTATATAACTTGTACATAACCAGGAAAGCTTGCAAGCCACCATCCTATGCACACAGATGAACTTCTTGCAAATGTCAACCTAACAAGGATAGTCATGATAGCTTTAAGGTTTTTTTGCTTGTGGTTTTTGTTGTTGTTGTTTGATTTTGTTGCTGCTGTTGCTGTTGTTGTTTAGAGGGGGTAGTTTCATTTTGTATTTTCACATAACAACGGAAATTGCTGTGGGCTTTGGAGTGTATAGACCTAAATAGTTCAGTTGACTTAAGAATTTCATATTATCATTATTGGCATAGATAACTTGGTAATGGAAATTAATAAGAGCAATAATGACGTTATTTTTTGTAGCTGAGAGCTGCAAGGTTGTTTATAAAAAAGAGGTTGGTGGTCTTAAACTACTTTCTGAAAAAAAAAAAAAAATACAATTAGGGTAACTTTCAGTGTCTGATTCCCAGGCCTTTGTATGGAAACCATCAAAGCTCAGGTAGACAAGGGAACAGATGGATTCTCCTCTGGCAGGTGTGCAGAGCTCCTCTAGCATGGCAAGACCAGCAGCACCATGTTATCACCTGCAAGTTCATCTTTCCATAAATGGGGCTCCTCACACAAGGACAATGCAATTCAAATTATCCAACTGCCCAAGCTCACATTTCCACCAGGTTCAGTGCCCCTTCTTGCAAGGATACAAAGAACAACTCTTTAAACAGTTGTTTAATCCTCCCTCCTGTACTGCTGGGCATGTCAGTGTCCTCCACCCCCAGACCTGCTGCCCAACTGGCTGCCAAAGTTTCACTACAGTGGTGATGATCAATATAAGATTTTGAAAAGCATTTAATTCACATTTGAAATTATTTGAGATATTAAACACAACTGTTACAAATTATCTGACAGTTACCTTAATTAGAATAGGTCTAGTTTAATATTTCCCTCACAGTTGAACTCTTTCTTTACTGGGGGCCATGGAAGTTTCTCAGCATGTTAGGTCCAGTAAATGAAATCGAGTTCAAGCAAATCTATTAGCACAGTCCAACACTTTCCACAGTTCATTACAAATACTAATTACTTTCTGAAAACTTCCTCCTTCACTATGAAGAACAGATTTGACTCAGTAAAAACAGTATCAGTGAGGAAAGCTCAATTTTTCATGAAAGATTCTTTAACTTGCAAGAGCTTTCTTTGGTACCTGTTAGCAGTTTCCATACATACAATATAGTAACAGATTTCTAAAGCTGCCCAACTTCTTTGAGACAAACCATCAATATCACCTCAGCTAATATACTACCAAAATCAGCTCCCAACATTATTTACTAGAACTGAAGTTGGCTAAATACATGGGAAAAACCTGCAAAACCGGAAATCTGCACATCGCAGGCATCTTGCAAAGATTTCTTAAAAGATTAAGTAAATTATTTTAAATGTCCTCTAACAGCATTAGCCATCTATTGCTGTGAGCTTCTAGAAAGGGCTAACAATTTAGAATTACCATTATTTTTTCTTATCTTTGTGATTTGGAAGATTAGCTCAGCTGGAGTTTTGATATAAAATATTCATAGTTCATTCAACTATATACTGAGGTTAGATGGCAATATTTCTGTTTCCAGGTGAATCTAAAGTGAGTTTTGTATTGTTGAAAATGTGCTGGTATAGTTTTTAATATAATAACTCCTTTAATAAATTACGATAAAGTATCATGCAATTGTTATTTTTGTGAATATTCCCGTGAAGAAATCTTCCTACTAGAAATGCACAGAAAGCTGATAGAAATCACATAAAGATTGTTAGAATAAACTGAGGGATATTTTAGAAGTTAGGCTAAAGCATGTTATGCTAAAGTCTTGTTAATGTTTTTTCAGTGCTAACTATCTGACTACCTGAGACAGTTCTGTTTCACTTTTCACCACTACTTTGAATCTTTTTTTGATATATTTAGCTTTAAAAAAAAAAAAAAGTAAAACAGAGCATGGCATAATAAACAGTAAAAGTAGCTTAATGTTCTATATATCTGTATATTCTTCCTATAATCTGTAGTTGTCTGGGTGTCCACAGCAACATACAGCATCATCATTCGTGATCACCACAACCTTAATTTCAGACTATTTAAATTAATTGTCTTCCCTGTGTGTTGACGATAGCATTTGATGACAACTCTGCTTCTAGTTAGTCACTATGGCAAAACAGAGCAGTTTTATTTTGTCACCTTGGGTTGCTTGTGCAGAGTGGTGCTGCCAGTATCATTTTGCTGCAGCATCAGCCAGCCCATCACCACACTTTACCTGCTGCCTGTCTGCCTTTCTCTGCCAGCAGAGTTTATATACATTTCATGCACTCTAAGGCTTTCCACAATCACATTTTGATTGTATCTTCATTGCTAGAGATTCCCAGTGTTGCTTTGATTTTTTTTTTTAATGTGTTTTCAGCCTTTCAGTGTTTGTTTATTACATTCGGTAAGTTCATTCATGTGAAGGAGTATATCTGTGTGGGCATATTTGTAGCAATGTCTCGCTTTAAGGCCACTGACTCTTTCAACCTTGAAAACCTGCATATATTGGGGAGGTAACCTATTGCATGAGCTGTTAGAGTGTGTAGAGCTAAATGCTAATATGAAGGATACTCACCTCATACATGTGCATCTCACCATAGATAGGTATTTATGCAAGGCATTGCATATTTTATAAGCCATATCCAAAGAGATTTCAGATGTCGACAGGAACCCAAATGATGGATGATGGACTACTAATTAGCATTGACAAGATTTGTCAGCTATACCTATGTGAGAAGATATCTTTTATATACTATAAAAACACTGCAAAGGATTGGGGGGGGGAGTAAAATAAAAAAACATTGTGAATTTATAAATGTAATGAAAATTTTTATCTCAGCCCAATTGAAAAGGAGCTATTTCTGAACCTTCCTTAATAAAGAAAGAGTGGGGAGAGAAAAATCATACCATGTAGACAAATGCAATTTCCAAGCACTCAGGGCTACTAAGCCAACAGAATCCAAATGTGTTATTAGGCAGCTAGTGCAACTGCAACTGCCCTAGCACTGCATGTGGAGAGGAGGACTAAGCAACCAGTTTTACACGCTAGACAGACTGTGGTCAGGACTGGCGAGACAAATGTTTGTAAATTATTACATCATGGCTTGAGTGCTAGAAGTATGTAAGGATACTAGAAATAATACACTGTGGTGGCTTTACAGTACCCATATTCATGTGTCTACCATGCCCTTAGTCACAAAAGCAAAAGGATTTAAATATGCCATTACATATGCATACACAACATTTTACAGCTAGTTTGACTTCTTAGAATTTGTCCTTTACAAGCACAGGAATTGCAAAGTTAGATTGGAGATTATGTAAAGTTTTACCTATGTCTCCAAAGTTATTACTTTTTCCTGTGCTACGTAAAAGCAGACAAGCCATGAAACTCCCACTGTTGAAAAATTTGCTACTCACAGCAGCACAACTTACTGGTAATAACAGAAAAACAGAGGAGCAGTGTGCTTGCTGCATAATAGTCACATATCTGGCAAACGGAATGCACCTGTTACATTGCTGGTTTTGACAGGAGGTGAGTGGATTTGCTATCACCAGCAAAAAATCCCTAATTTGCTAAACATTGCACTATAGAGACAGCAGACGCTCAGGTCACTACTGAAAAATGACTTGGCTTAGCAAGAAGAGCACTGATATTCCTGGTGGTGCCAAGACTGGCTTTCTCTCCACCTGCTCCTTCCTTTTACATTCAGAATTGCAGATCTTGTCGAGGTTCTATGTTTTTTGACTTTTTTTTTTTTTTTTTTACTTTTTTTCATTCAATATTGATCCCTACTGCAACGATGGGTAACAGTATTGGAAAACACAGCCATTATCTCCCCCTATCTTCATAACTTACTACATTCCACAGTAAACAAACAGAGTAAACAAGGTCAACAAGAACAAAAGAAGTTGAGAAAATTTTCATGGCTTTCATTTGAATGAATTATCCATCTGCTTTTTCAATTACAGCATAAAAGTAAATAAATAAGGGAACCACTATGAAGTAATAATCAAAGAGTAAATTAAGCCTAGGTTTGTTTCCTTTGTTCTTAAGAAAGCAGATTTAATATTCAGAGGGTGTTTTCTGACATAAACACACTTTTTAGGTTCTATCTTGTTTTCTGACAGAGAGAATTGAGGAAAAGGTTCCTAGTTTGCATTGTAATAAACAGAACACATAAACAACAGAGAGTATAAAAATTACCAATATGAGCCAAAGCCCTTTGAGATCCTAAGCACATGCTAAAATTTCAAACAGCCATGTCCAGAGTTAGTAGACACTCCTAGTCAATCTCATTTTTGTATCTGCTGTAACTGCTTCAGAGATGAAGATACTATACATTACCAAACCCCAGGAGCTTTTCAAGCTTTACTTGAAAAGCAAGCAGTACATTATGGTTTTAAATTCTGAAATCTGCAGGGACTATAAAACAGAGTAAATTAGTTGGCTTGGTAATAGAGCCAGGACCTGATCCCATAGTGATGAAAGAATTTCCCATAATTTCCAAATAACTGGTTCAGCCACCTAGCAGAGGTATTGAAAAGAGAAATAGATTGATTTAACTCCACCTTTTTAAAACAGATGTAACCTTTGCCAAAGCAGAAATGGGTGAAAGGGAGGGTTTGAAATAAGGACAAAAAGGGAAAAAAATAGAACAAGTGCTTTTTTTTAAACACTAAATGTGGACTCAAGTTGTCTTATCATTTTTTCAAACCTGAAGAAATTTAAATGGATATCATTTTAAGCATCAAAAGAGACAGAACTGTATTATTATAGATGTCAAACAAGAGGCAAACATGTTTAGTTATCAAACTCTCATATGAGCTCCCCTTACAATTCTCATTTGAAATCATAGTTGCATTTTATTTCGAATTTGATCCAAACTCTTGCCAGCTACTTTAAACTGTCATACCACACTTAAGATTTCAGTAGCTCTTTATGATGCTTACATACAAAAAAAAAAAAAATTAAGAGGAACATGTCCATGAGCATCAGACTGATGAGCTGAAAAAAGTGGTCAACAAAACGGGCAAGGAAGACTAAATATATGAGCATGCCAATAATGCAGCTTCATGTATTAGATTTTTCACCTCTAAGTAGATTTCGCAAAAATGTGTTGCTAAAATAACTGACCATACAGGCTGACGTACAGGATGTGGCTTTGCCATATAATGACTTATCCCTACAATAGAGCACTTTCCTCCCCAGCAATTCAATTCAAGTGCAATCTCAGACACTTCAGGCTTTCGTGTTTCTAGCCAACCTCTTTTGCTGCATTTACTCTGAATGTTACCAATCATCTATGCAATTTCAGCTGCAAAACTAATCTTTTCAGTCTATTACATGTAATATCTCCTTTTTAAAAACTGAAGTCCTTATGACCTCTATTGTATTTCAAGAACTTTTCATGATCTAATAGCAAATTGAAATATTTCCTTTTTCCAGCCCAAATATATTTCTACTTTTTCAAGTACCACCATCTTCTTTAGCGTAATGAGAGGAAAAATCTTTAAAAGGATTCCTGTAACCCGATTAACATTTTTGTAATTGCAAGAATTTCTAGAAGTGCCACTAGCTTATGAAACAAAATCAAAATAACATGGACGGATATTTCCACACAGGCACAGAGGGATAGAAGCCATATGATTTTGATATAATTTTGTAGTCAAAGACTCATTATCTTAAAACATTTTATAAAAATAATTTATATGAGTTGCTTTTTAGGAAAGAAATATGAAAATGGACAGAAGTAAGGCATTGCAATGAAAATTTAAAAATTCTGATTTCTTCTTGTATTTCATTCCTTAACAGAAGAAAGACATTTGTTAGGAAGGCATGCAGGATTAGATTCTACAGTCATCCCAGTTAAAATATGTACAGACACACATGCACGTGAGTGTACACACACTTTCTGTTACAGGACCTTCAGCTGAAGCAACTGTGATCTAATCTTCTCTAATGACGCAGGAAATTATTGATTCCAATTTGGTTTTGGAGCAATTCTGCCACCCGCAAGAAAGGTAACACTTGGAATTACTTTTTCTTTGGTCTGTGAAATGACAAAAGCACTTTTTATTTATGGCAACATACTGGCTATATTTAGAGGCATTTTAAATGAGCAGTTTCTGTAACAGAAACTAGCACAGTTTCTGTAAGTTCAAACAGGCTTTTTAATTGTTATTATGTATACATACATTAATGATTATTCAGTGCTTCAAGATATGAACTTCACTGCCCTGGAGGCTGTAATGTTCCAAACATAAACATCAGACTCCTGCAGTTTTCAAGATCCTATACATTGGCTTGCTCAGCTGAATTCTTCTGTCACACACAGCATCCATTACATCTTAACTACTTATTGCAGATGGCTGGTAATAAAACAGTTAGTAATCCAATATCTGTGCTTCTCAAAATATTTTAAAAACACAGCCTTATCAACACCAATTCATTCTGCCTTAAATGAAGACAAACAGAAATGGTACTAAAGGCCTCCGTAGTGTCTAACCTAGAAAAAAATACAACCTCCTAAAACCAAACCAATAACAACTAAATATTTTCATGGAAAAGAAAAACCAAACCAAAACAAAAAACCCCACCGTTTCAGTGGTTGGTTGGTTGGTTTGTGCAATGTGTGTTTTCTTTAAAGAGGTGGTGAGATTTGGGATGGGGGGTGGTATTTTTTATTCCATGACTCATCCAGCATGAATCTCTTCTACAAGAAAGTGTTCCAGAAATAAAAAGTCATATTCAGAATAGTAGCATGTATGCAGATGAATTACTACACTCTACAATATCAACAGAGAAAAAACCACTGAAAATTAAAAGATCCAACATACAAATGGCATTTTGAGGAAAAAATTGTTTGTTCCCCTAAATGTTATATTTTATCCCACAGTATATTAATTTCCATCCCAATATATTAATATCCTGTATAATGTGAACAGGAACATTTAGAATAGAAGTTGCTTAAAACAGTAATGGGCTCAGAGGAGTCAGGGGGAAAGGTGAAAAAAAACAAAAAAAAGAAAAAAGTAAAAGTACAAGGTTTTCCTTTTTTCCTCTCCCTTTCCTTTATAAATTTTAATGTTAGCTCTTTTTTGGGTTATGCTTCTTCAGTAAGGGCAAAGTATGGGGGTGTGTGGGGCAGTAATTTTTTGGCAGTGGGGGTGGAGGATTCGCTTTACTCTCAATTGCAGTCAGGGTTTCCCCAGCCTGCAGGACTCGTGCTCACTGTCCCATAACTGCAACATCGCTGCAGCATTTTCTCAAGTTCAACAACCACGGTGCATAGTGTGGTGCATGACACACAACAAAAGCTCTCCTCCTTCCCTTCCTGAAGAGCATTTTCCATCTGATCTGAACAGACTGGCCACCCAGCCCAAGGGGTGGCCACGGGGGCCACTGCACTCACAGGACAAGCCTGCTCTGCCAGGCCAAGGAAGGTGCAATCACATTGAGGTGGCTGAGTCAAGGCAACAGTGGCCAAGTGGGACCTTTCAAGGTAGAGGTGCAGCGTCCAGCACCTCATGAGCCACAGCAGAGCTCTCACATTGAGCAGGACTAGGGGAGGGTCCCCCTTATCGGCGTGCAACATCAGCACTGTGGCACTGACAGCCACCCACCATCTCTCCTTTCAGAACTGCTGAGAATGGTCACAGCTGACTTTTTTCTCATGCTAAATTTTTAACTTGGCGATAAATACAGACAAAAGTTGCTTTGGGGTAGGTATGCATGTTCTTAAGTGCGAAACATCTCCCTGTGATAACAGAAATCTATTCTTTCCATTGGCTTTTGGCTTACTTTATAAACATACTACATCATTTTGTAGGATTTTTATTACTATTATTATTACAATTCCATATTTCTATTCAACTTGAAATTATGAATGCAAAATCAATACAATGAGTAACAAATGTATCCACGGTGACCAAACAACAAACTAAAAAGCACAGCATGGGGAGTGAAAATTAGCAGTTCTTGAAGCAACTCCATCAAAATTCTGTTGCAATGTAAGAGAAAGTCTCATGCAATTAGAAGAGTTACAGTGAGTTTAATTATTTGAAGGCTCAGCTGAAATAGTACAATATACATAGTAGAATGTAATAGAAAGGTAGAATATCTTCTTAGAGGCTAAATCAAGAAAGAGACCGTGAAACATGATGACCAGTTCCTGAATTTAGCAAGTTTTCTCTCTGATGGTTAAGAAACTCACCTCACCCAACACTTCCTCTATAAAAATACTTTCACAAGGTTAGGTTTTACTTTCCATGGTAATTATTTTCAGTATTTATTTCAGCCTTAATGCTGTGCACATGCATTTCCACTATGCCACCTTACATCAGCAATAATTAGACAAGAAGGCCCAGAAAAGCAAGCAAGGTGCATACAAATATATAGAAATACTTTCTTTTTCTTCCCTTTCTATACTTATGTGGACCACTAGTAGCACACATAGTTATACAAAAAAAATACACCACAGAATTCTTTATTAATATTAAAAGGAAAATATCTTTCTTTCCCCAGGAAAAAAAAATTCCATTCTTCCATCATCCATGTGATGACTGTAGCAATTTGGAGTCAAAGTAGGTGTGCGATGTACGCAGTCAAGCTTTCATCTGGCTCTGTGCAATACTGCTTTGTGTAGTAACAGAGACAGGTGAGACTACTGATGTTCTGGCTTCTAAACAGACTGAGCAAAAAAATACACACAATAACCACAGGTAAACATTATCCCCCATCAACTCATGCTTTGTTATGCAAAAGACAGAAATAAGAACATTTATTTAAAACTTAATATTTAACGGAAACTTCTGACTTAACACAGCAGACGGAGAACCTGCCTAGCACAAACTTTCAGCTCTGCTCTCAGAAGTGAAATTTCCTACAAAGCAGAGAGAAAGCACAATCCGGTTTGTACCATTTAAAAACTTGTGTTGCATCAGAAAACAAATAAGCATGTGAAACAGTGATTTTTTTTTTTTCAAAGTAACACCAAAATAAGTTTAAGTACTATTACAGATTTCTGAAAATTATAGACAGGAAAAAAAAAAAAAAAGATAAAATTAAGTACCGTGCAGCTAACTGTATAACTTCAGGAAACTATCTTAGTTTCAGGAAACACTGATTGTTAAAAAGAAAAAAAGAAAGAAAAAAAAAAAGAAAAGAAAATACCCCTCTTGCACTTGCAGTGCTGCTAAAGGTAGAAAACTAGCCTGAAAGAAATGAACAGCAAATTAACATAACCAGCACTTTTAATGGTGAAGAGACTTAGTCTAAATTACTCAAACCTAAAACTATAATGCTTGCCTATTCTTTCACAGTCCTTGGAAAATGTAGTAAAGCTAAAACATTTTAATTTTATCTTTGAAAGGACACTGACCAGTTCTGACAACTCAGCCAATTTTTTTCTTTTTTTTTAGACAGTTTACATCAAAATCAATCTGCTTTCATAATTGATGTGTTTCACTGCCAAAGACAAATCACACACACACCCAATACCTTTAATTTTATGAAAATAAGGAAATAATGCTTAGCACTGCACAAAGTATAGTACTTCTGTGACAGGGCTGAGAATATTACAAAAGTTCTTCTCTTAAAGCTTGAAGTGAACTCCTGATTCAATATTTAATGAAACTGAGAGAGGTGGTGAATGTACCAGAAATTCTCCAACTCCCTGCTCTGTGTTCATCCTAAGTATTATGCAGCTATAAATTAACACTGAGGCTAGATGGGATTTCAAGCAGTCAAGAATAGCTTTTTCTTCCATCACACGACCAAATTCTCACTTTTATTTTTTATGCTCTTTTACAGCACCAGTTTGCAGCATTATATTGCAATCATACATCCCAGCCCAGCACCACAGCACTACATTGCTTAGACATAGCTTTACGCTCCAGCATGTTTTTAAGGTATGCAGCCAGCTCAGCTGTAAGCCTAAGGAAGATTTCCATCAAGCAACAAAACTCTGGACAAATATTTAACAGCTCTGAGACCCCTAAAGGCTTAAAATAATATGCATTTTGTGGCATGTTATGAGTCAACCCCACACCAGTGATCGGCACAATGCAGAGTACTCGGCAATCGCACCACTGCAAATAAAACATTGTTTCACCTTTGTACCTTTAAATTCTTCAAACTAAAAGCTGAATGAAATACTGAGCTTCACGGTGCCTCCCTAGCACAGACAGTCCAGTAGCAGCTCGTCCATTACATTAAGTTCGTCTAAAAGTTCCCATGCCTCACAAGCATTTCTCATCCCCACTCGGCAGATGAAACACAAGTTCATTTAAAACAAACCTAGGATGAGTTCATCTTATCTAGCTTATTTTTCAAACCACTGAAGCCACGCAGTAGCCCACTCAAACAGAAAATTTCCCAGACAATGGAATCCTTTCAAACTGCACAGCCGACACCATTCCCCACTTGTCAGTTTTAGGTGCATGCCAGCACAAAAGGTTCTTGAATCTGAAATCTGTAATAATCATTCCTATTGATAATGTGAGCAGAAGCAGAATTACATCATGGTTAACACTTACCAAAATACATTATGTTTCTCATTAATCATGCAGTCAGGATCCCACCGCTGTGTATTCAGCATTAGTTCCTGCACAGGGCTGACATGTAAAACAGAGCTTTTTCATCCTACATTATGTGGAAATTTCCGAGCACGAGAAGCGTGAGAGAGCAGTGTGCCGCCTCAGGATGAGCGTTTTGCAGGCAGTCTTATCCCTGATACAATCCCTGTCTGATTAAGCGTTTACTCCGGCTGCATGCTGCACTGCCCATTCTTACTGTAATCTGACTCCTCCTTCTGATGTCCTTGCTGTGCCTGTGACATCAGGACTAAGAGTACTACAAACAGATCTTTTCTTTAACAGCTCGCAAGGATGTGCTCTAATATGCTGGTTAACCTAACTCTGGTTTGGATGGAAAAAAAAAGCCCTTCTAGAATTACATAGGGGTTTTTTTCCTTCTTTTTTTTTTTTTTTGGCAGTAACTGTGTTTAGTGACATAACGTGCTCAATTACATAATAGAGGGGAAAGACAAAGCGTATATTGTTAGCATATTTTTCTTTGAAGCTCCAGGAGAAGCCCTGACTGCCCTGATACCCCAACTTCAACAGAAGATAAAGATGCTGGGCACTTTGCAAGACTATGTCCTCCTAGGACCTTTTTTTTTTTTTTAAATCAATAGTTCCATTTCAATAAACAATTTCAATCTGAATGCTCAATAAAGCTCAATCTGTATCTATTTTAAAAAAACAAACAACTGACAAAAAGGTAGGTCAATTTCAATACAGCTGAACTGATTTTTTTAACTACTATTTCTTTGCATGAATAAAAAAACAGGACAGGAGATATATGACAACAATGATTTGTAATGGAGTTTACAACCTTTCACCCTCCTAGTCTCTGGTTCCTTTCTGGTCCAGGTTGATAAGTCATTAGCAGCTAGTAGCTATTTTATTGTTCTCTGTCAAATGGAGTGGTCCTAAGTTTGTTGTAAATAGGTCCCCACACAGTCCCTGCTGCCATACAAACTAGTAGAAGCTTCAGAGGAAGAAAGACCACAGAAATACTGAAATGCTCTCCACCATCTACACATAGAAATACCTCGGGATGGATCTGATACACACCAGTGTGCCAGTGTGGTGAAGACAATGCGGTCTGTATTTAGGCATATATGTCTCTTCTATGAATCAATAGAGGACATTAGTTTCCTGCTGTCAGTCTGGCATGTATCACTGATAATACACTTACACTAAATAAAGGTAAAAAATAATGGACAGTATGCTGAAGCATTTATTTCATTATAATAGAATCTAATGGGATGAATGCTTTCATTCTACAGGAAAGAGGATGTCAGGTATAATTCATTTAAAGCTTCACTTGTTATTTGTAAAATCACCACACAATAACTACTATTTCATGAGATCCAATCACTTCAAGCAAAATTATCGCACCAGCATAGCAGCCAAGGAATGCTCCAGTTGAAGCAGCAGATTTAAGAGGCCTGGTGTACGCTGCCGCTATGCATCTCTCAGCAAGAGTCCTCTGCAGCATTGCTCTCATGAGGTTTCATGCTACCTGTATGAATGTTACTGAGATTAAATGCTGCTAGGGGGAACTGGGGCATGAATTTCAGTCCTATCCCTCACTAGCTGTCCATTTCTTATACCTAGTCTTTTTCGGTGCCCTTTTTTATGCCAACTGCCCCTAGGAAGAGGCAAGCCTGAAATGAGAGATACAGGGCACACAGATAAAATAAGCTTACTCCAAAAAAATAAGCTTACTCGAAAATAAGCTTTGCTTCATAACTAAAAAGCATACAGTGCAGGAGAGCACTTTGAGGCCATAGTGCACATGGGAGGAAGATCAAAACTTCTTGTGCTGTTCAAACTGACCAAGGGCAACTCAAGTTGAACCATTCCTAAATCACAGTGAAAAAATGCTATCTAAAAATCCCTGGGAGGGGAGAGGGGGAAGAAAAGATAAGCAGTCTAGAAATCATGACAGTTGGGACAGCAAGGAACAGGGTATTCACCGCACATTCCTTTCCTTTATTTGTTCATTACTATGCTCATTCACTTCTGCCATATAGGGAAGGACACCTCGCTATAGGGGAAAATACCATCCTCAAAGATGGGTTTAAAATATCTCAGCTGAGCCACTCTAATGTTCTCTGAGCAGTAGATATAAGCTACTATTAGGAGCCTTCTGCAGCAGAAGCATTCCCTCCTCTCCCTTCACTGAGGGTAAAAGCTCAGAGAATCAATTTACTGTGAAATCCTTCAGCTCCTTTTCCAGCTCTGAAGTGCCTTTGCAGAGGCACTGCGTGACGTCCTTTAAGGCAGTCTGCACCCAGGCACAGCATTTGCCTCTTAAGCTGCATTTACCTTATCACAGAAAAAATGCTCAGGGTCATTCTGCTGGGAGTCAAACCCTGAGAGATGCAGGCTTAACCTAGTCTTGATGTTTCACTAAGTCAAGACGCCTTGCTGATTCAGGCCATCAGCTGGTCACCTGAGAGTCCGCATACAGAAGACTAATGTCTGCATAGATGTACTATTAGTGGTCAGGGAACAACCATGCTGCCTTTAAACATGCTGTCTTGAAATGGCTGTTGTTTTGCAACACCTATACCAATTCAGATGACAGGTCAGATCCTCAGGAAACGTGCCACATAGACTGACATGTTCTCCACTACTTGGTTCTGAATATTATCTTCAATTTTGCTTTGTCCTGTAGGATGAAAAACAAGCAGGATCACCCCCCCTCTTACTGAACCTAATTTGTGTTCTGACAGTAAGTATACAATTAAAGTAACCAAAGAATCTAAAACAAGAACTCTAATTTCTTTGCATTTCAACTACAGAAATGCAAGGAAGAAGGGAAAATCACTGGTAGCCTCTCCTGGAAGGCTTTTGCAGCCCAGATTCACATACTGCATGACAAAGTCTGCTTTTATTTACACACATACAACATTAATAAGCTGCAAAAAGAAGCAGAGTTTCAAAGCAGGGAACAAAGAATAAATTTTATTCCCTGAGTGGGATATTGTCACTGTCAGTGAAAGCAAGGTTTTGTTTAGTAATTGTAATCCCAAATGGCTGGTGTTTTAAAGCAAGCATTGAGGATTCTGCCGAAAACAGCTGTAGGGAAGCACAGTCAGGAGCAGCAAACACTTCTGTGTCTGGAGATTTTGAGTAGACTCAGCCTGGGCATGCAGGATCATGCAGAATGAATGAGCAAATTAGTCCATGATGTCAGCCCATGGTGCAAACTCCCAGTCATCAGCAAGCCAGCACAGGCTAACCAACATTTAACTTTGCTACAAATGCAGGTCAACTGCTAAACTATTATATTTTCATGCATAGTTCATTTATAAAAACAAACCCCCCAAACCCTTGTGATTCAGCAATCACATAAATATAACAAGAAAAAAATTACCTTCTCCTAAATCAGCTACCTCTCACCCTTATTCTTAATAATAGAAGCGACTTCTGCTCCCTGAAATCCTCTTTTCCAATAACCTGCTTCTTTTTTTTTTCATCATAGCATCTCCACCTTGAGTTCTTCTGCCTTTCCTCACCTTAGTAAAGGTTTTGCCACAATGGGCAGATTTTCAAAATGAAGAACATCCCACAAGACCTTATATCCCTGGAATAAACAAAAAGCAGACAGTACACATGGCCCAGAAGTATAGCACAGACCCTACATTTCTCCAGACCTGGGAAAGCTGCATGTTACTCTTCACACCTGACTTGGTCTAGAGCCAGAAGACCACTTCATGAACTAGCTCTGCTTTTCTGTGCTTTCTACTGATTTTTATCTATCCACTGATTTACGCAGTGCCCCTATAGTAAACATCAAAGCCACTGACAGGCATGTCTGTTACAGAGGCCAATTAATATTTAATATTAATGCACCCAGTTAACTCCCTAGGATTCCTGGAAATCTCTCTTCCAGTCTTGAACTCTCCCAGGAGGCAACAAATATTAGATTTATACCCAGACTCTTACCAGTTGGCTTTGATAAATTTCAATTAGTGAGGCTGACCACAAACCTTTTCTTGCAAGCACAGAAGTACCTCGATGAACTGGTTGCTGGCAGCAGTATAATAGTAGGCAACAAGATACACTAGTGGCATACTGTTTTAAGTCTATACATCATGCATCATGTTAAACATCAACATTAACATCAGGTTAAAAGATCTCACATTTGAGAGGTTTCCAAATTTTCCTAAGATAAATTTTGTCTACTACAGAGTGACAGCTATTAAGAATGAATATTTATTGTGGAAATACTTGTTTCTGAAAAGAAAATGGAAGTAACAATCCAAATCAAACTTGACCTATTAGTTCACCAAATGCACCCCAAAACTAACAGATTTGTAAAGTGGGACTGGAACTTCCACATAATTTGGAAATTTATGTATTGAAGTCACTTCATTCCTATTAGTACTATAGTAACCACAGTGCAGAAAGAAAGAAGAGCAAATAAGCCACAGTTTTTTAAGTCTCTGAAAGTAATTGAAAGTGTTTTCAAGTGCACATATTTTTGTGCCTCAAATCAAATATACTAAATATATCAGCTGGAAGTTTGGTTTGTTTTATTTTGAAGCCATCTGGAGTAGTTTAAGACATACTACAAAGTAATGCAGATTTTGTGATTCATTACTAATCTCCTGAGGTTACCCTAAAGGATTAGAAAGGAAGGAGCAAGTTACATTTATATATTTCAAACAACCACAGAGGTTCATCTTTGGTTTTGCACATTCTCCACTGGCAAAAACTATGAAATGTGTTTTTTACCCTTGACTCAGAAGTGTCAGTTCTGGAAATGTGCAATATTTGTCACCATGAATACCATTTTACTGCAGCAGTACCCGAAGGAACTCTGTACCACTACACATGAATACAACTGGAGGAACTTAATTAATCTTCCTGTCACTTCCATGATGGTTTTCATTAGTTTAGCTGCTATCTGATCAACTGCTTCATTCTCTATTGGCAATGGCTAACCAGAACCTCCTATAAAAGCTTTTTCAAGAGGTAAACACTTTTGATCCTGAGAGCCTTTACAAATCTTTACCATGCAGACTTTATCAGTTCAAAAACAGCACTTACAGCGCTGTTCTTTTTAAGAAACTGGGATTTTCTACATACACAGCTTAAGAAATATAAATAGAAAAATATGCATTTTTCAAAGTTTAAAGCTAGTACTTCTGGTATTTTGTAGTTTGAACACAGATGATATATGGCAATTGAAAGGTCATATTTTTCTAAATTTCCTTCCTATAGATATGGATAGTTACTAAACAAACAAACAGAATGTTGTCAGCTTAAAACCAAACCCTTGCACTATTACTGCTAATTGGTTCAGTAAATGCACACTCCTGTCATTCTTTGCTCCTAAGCATAGGACAAGATTTACATTAATGAATGTGGATAAATACACAACTGGTGCAGAAGCTTCTCTGACTATGTATATTGATAATAATTTTAAAGAGAAATATAGTTTAAAAGCAAATGACCATAAGCTTGTCTACATCCAAGTCAAATGTTTTCAAACAAACACACATGCCCACACAATCTTTTTTTTTCAGTCAAAGAATGAAAACTGGAACTGATGGCAAGTCCAACATCCTTCCTTTCTCTCTCTTTCCCTTGTAATTTTATTTCTGTACTGCTTCCAGTACAATTTATTTAACGTGGCAGTTTAGAGCATATCACATGTAGATAATCCATCACTACGTTTTGTGAGGTTAACAAATTAGTCAATGTTTCACATTTTTGTCCAGTTTTCCATTGCTCTCTAAAATTTTGCAACATACCTTGTAAGATTCATCACCAAATCCAGGCATTGTATTCTCACAACTTATAAATTTATAAATTTAAATTTATAAATCCAGATGTTGTACTGAGAAATTTTGTACAGATTTCACATTCAAGATTCTTTTATTTTTGTGCTCTGATTTATAGGATGCATCTGTTTACTTATAAATGGCTGCATTTTGCATTTCTGATTGTACCATCAATTGGCCAAAACTATACACTTATATATTTCCTATAGTAATTTTTATCAATCAAATGATGTCTCAAGTAACAAAACCAGATAACATATAGTAAAATCATCTACTTATACTGCCTGTTTTAACTGTTTGATTAAACTAACCACAATTGATTGCATTATTAATTAGAGACCAATTAATTTTGTCTGAAATGATAAAGCAATTATTACATAGGTATCAGTTATGCTTTAGGGTGGGAGTGTTTGGTTGATTTTTGTTTGGGTTTTTTTGGGGAAGGAGTGGGTTGGGTTTGAGTTGGTTTTTTTTTTTTCCTTCAACAAGGTTTCATCAGTGAACTGGAGATTTCCTCAACAGATCACTTAGGACTCATTTAGGACTCTTGTGCAAAAGTTATCCAGAATTATTGATTTTAAATAGTCTTTAGTCCAACAAGCTGCTGCTTTACCCCTTCCTTTTTTTCTTCCTTCCAGGCCTTTTGGAAAGTGCCTCAGCACACTCATAACATGGACAATGCCTCAAGCATTTTTCAAAATACAGAATAAAAATACATTTTAACACTTATGGTGCTTTCAAATCACTCGTAACAATCTTACTATCTCCATCTAGTGGTTTATATGATTAGGACTTTTGCTATTAATACACGAAAACCTTTTTCTTGTCCTTTGCCTTGCGAACCACAGATTTTTCATTTCCTGTTGCTGACTTTCCCTATAAATTTTCCATACTTCTTACTTCAATTTTATATCGATTAGTGTCTGTTTCTTCTTTTAAAATTTTTTTTCCAAGTTGCTTTTTCATTTCTAGTTGCTGTCCTAATTTTGTGGCTGAACCAGTAAAAACTTTTAGCTAAAGTTTGCCATTTTCTGAACATGAAATACCTTCTTTTACTTATCTGGTGACCTCTAGTTATTTAAGGAAGCATCAGTTTTCCTTTCCAGTTCTTTTCTTCCCAAACAATTCTGCTTCTAATTTTCCTTTAAGAAATAAAACATTTTGAAACACTAAATATGCAAAAGATTTTATTTGTATTCTGTTTGCTCCTATAGAATATTAAAAAAAAAGAATCAATTTCCATACCCTTAAGTACCTAAATGGAAACATTTCAAGATACAAGCTTGAAACAACATTCCTTCATTTTCTTTATACTGTACAGAGCTGTTCAAACAAGAAAAGAAAAAAAAATTAGCGATGCAGTATGATTTTATGTTTCCCAGTGATGATGAAGGCACTGAGCTGTGGTTTAAATACATAACTGCAAGAGAAAAATGCCAGCACATGTAGTCCCAATGTGAGTGGGTGCAAATCAGTTTGTGGATCAATCAATGGGAGAAAGGCTGGAGTGTAGACCTACAGCCAGGAAGGGACACAAACACTGACAGATGCACAGCACTACAACTTCTCTCCTGACTTCCAGAGCTGAGATACTTTGCAGCAGCACCCAAATCAATTGCAAGGTGCCAGCACCACATTTGGAACTAAGAACAGAAAGGAGCTTAAGGCATATTATGCAGATTTAACTACCTAAAAAGACAGCACTTCAATTAAAGGAGCCAGTGTTAAAGGTGCCTCCTGCGGCAACTCATTCTGTGGTAAATTGTAATCTGAGTGGAAGAAGCAGGTCCCTCTTTGCAGTACTTCTCTAGTTCTACTGACTCACAGAAGAGTATCAGTGTTTATCTTAGGTTAGGTGATAAACTTCTAGTCTGTTACAGTTAGGCAGGGGAAATTTCATCTCAAATGGCTATAAACCAGTTAATTTAGTCTCATAGAAAATAAAATGTATTTGTTTGAATTCCTCTTTCATATACAAGTAAAAGTTATTTTGGTCAAAACTATCAACGAAATGCTAGTCAAAGCTGAGTAAACTGCAATCTCAGAAATTGCCATGCAAAAAGGGGAGGAGACAAAATGGCCACAGAAAAGACACTACTTTGAGGACACGAAAGGATAAATATTACAGCATAGTATTCAACTTTCAATGAGATTGCTTTAAAAAATTTATATTAGTTTTGTTCAGAAACCAGAATTGAATTTGACTGGCCTGTCCTTGTGTAAGAATTTTTCAATTCCACACATTCAAGTTTCACAACAGAGTGTAAGAAACAAGTTATTATGAAGTGAAAATATCAGCAATATCTCACTGTAGGTGGGATTTTACTCAGAGATTGATACTTAAGTTTTTATGTGTCTGTTTGGATGTCTACCTATGATCTGAAATTCTAATGTCCCATTACAGTCAAAGAATACCAAATTGATGTAGTCAATAAAGCCAGAAGAGTTATTTATTACATCTGGAAGTAAACACAAACTTTGGTTGGCCAAGTAGCAATCTAAGCTCTGTTAGCCACATTGACTAGAATGTTACCAGTCCTAAAGGGAAGCTTAGACACCTAATCAGTCATAGATACCTGCACACATACACACACACTTGTGTACACACACATACTCTGGAAATTGCAAGCTGAATCCCAGTCAAGGCTTCCAAATCTCATAAAAGACCTGGGACCCCTGCAGATCAATCATACCCATTGAAATTCAGCTCCATCTGGGATCATCACAACAACTACCAACTGTGCTCAGCAACACTAAGCACCACTTTAGAACAGAACATGAGAAACACCTGTGAGTGAAACCAGCATGAAATTTATACAAGAGGAATTGAATTATAACCAAAGGAATTAACTATAAATTAGCTTTCTCAGTGTTCAGGAAAATTTCCTGGGCTCTTAAATGACCCTGCAGTGTCTCAGTATTTCATTCTATACAACAAATTAAAAATCAAAAATGTCTGTCTCAAAAATGGCAGGCAGAAGAAAGTACCACTCTTGAATTACCAAGATGGATTCCTACAATAACCATTGTCTACTAAAATCCCAGTAGATTAATTTATGTCATTCACACCTACCTTTAAGGAAAAAAAAAAAAATGGGGGCATGTCACTAACTGGCTGTTAGACAATATAGCCATTTAGAGTTAATAGTGATCAGAAAAAAACGTTAAAATCATGGAGAAATACTTTATTTCTTTTAAATTTCAAATGCTCCAGTATTCTTCTTTTGGGAGGGAGCATTGGGTGTAAATGCTTTCTAACATTCTGACAACAGTATTTAATTACATTCCTACCTGGTTTATAACAATTAACAGTAAAAGGAGAGTTTTCATCTCTGCTCCCAACTTTTGATCTTATTGACAGACTTCTGCCATTCTAATTCACAACGACATGTATAGCAAAAAACTCCTGTCTGTATCTGTTCCTGACTTCCTTGTTACATCTTTTTCCTGTACAGATTCCTTTTGATCTTTCATGCCGCTGAATATAATTATTAGGTTTGAAAACACCCTGTCATAATAGCAGACTATAAGTAATTCTGTATCCCGCAGTTATAAAAAAAGACTGTATCCCAAAGCCAAGACCCCTCTTCAACATGCAGTTTTCAGAGTCCATCTCAATACAAATACTTTGCAATTTATTTATGCCAATATAATTAGGAAATTAATAATTTTGAAATGTAATATCCTAAATGGAGTGCTGTGGCTATTTTTAGACAATTCAGTGACTTGATCTTTACTGGGTTTGCCACTTAGTATCTCATAAAATAAGTCTAGTTACTCTAGGTGCCTAAATATGGTATGTAGAGACAGAAAATACTGGACTAAATCCCTACCTCACAGAATTTTTTCCTCCACAATATAGAGATGAACAGTATACAACAGAAGAAGGTGTACCTAAGAGCTTCACTTCATGCTCCTACAAAACATTACAACTGAAAGGATTTCAGCTAGGTTTGAAAGCCCCAGCCATATCTCTCCAGACTCTGTAGATATGAGACGACTGTTCCAAGTGTACTGACTGTCCATGGATTTATCTGTACAGAAGGTCTGTGTTATGCCAACACCATAACAGCCTGGAACCATTAGAGCAAAAGTTGGCCATAGGGTTGTAAGGGTCTGTATCTCTGTCCAGCCTTGAGGAAGGGTCTGCAGATAGAAGAGTTTTTTCATAAACTCATGATGGTAGTAATGGACTTCTACACTCACATCTGCAGATTCTCTGCTTTCTCTGTATATATATTTCATGAACATTTATGTTCTGACTGCTCAGACAGACTTGACTACAATGTAAAAGTGACTTCTAGTTCATCTGTGGGTTGCATTGATTTGGCAGTTTAGTTTTGTGCAATGGAGAACTGCATCACTGACAGAAAAGCTTTCACAGAAAACAGTGTAAGAAAATAGGTGGCCTTGGTAAAACCATTTATTGCAGAAATCTGCAATGCCTATTTTATCCCACTAAAGATACTTTATCATGTTCTCTGAGCTGCTGATACTTTTTATACTGATACACTTTTCATTACTTATCTACCACTTCCTTCCTTAATCACTGTCCACCAGAGCATTTAATTAAATAATTATTTTTACCAAAAGTAACTGTCTATACATTAAAATCCACTGGGCCATGCTACATATTCATTTAAATTCTTTAAAACCAATGATTTTAAGAACAAATTCAGGAAGTCCTGAGCATGAGTAGTGCAATGTTACATAAAGTATATACGCATGCTCATGTACACACATATTTATATTCAGCCTTGTGCACATACAAAGGCATGCAGTGTAATATGACAATGCTAGGTGCTTTCTCAAGTGTATAATTAACTTGCTGCACAGGTCAAAAACCACATTAGGATTCCAGTTTCCAGTTTTTGATCTTTTTTTCTTTCTCATTCATGCTCAACGAGGTGATATTTTTTTCATCATTGGATATGAAGCCAATCAAAGGGCAGAATTAGGAGTAACAAAATTTGCCCTCTATTGTGTTACTTTTTACTTGCTATTCACTATGACAGAGACATTTGATTAGAATGAGGAGGAAGTTAAATTATAACGCTCAACATTTTAGCTGGTTGCAATATGATAAGTGTTAGGAATTGCACTTAGCAAAGTCCCAGTGGGCTCATGCTCACTGCTGCTGGGCATAAAAAATGTCATGACTGGCTACTTCTCTGTCCTCTGGGCCTCATAACTGTTGTCAGGTTAGAAACCTGTTCTGCCCTTTTTCATTGAATATCCCAACCAAAGCACAGGGTAAGAATAAAAGTGAATGGTTGTTTTAGTTAGGGTCCTTTGAGATGGTCTTCCACTGGGTAGAAGTCCACTGGAACTACCTGAGAGACAGGAAGACTAGCTCCAGCTGGAGGTTAATTGGCAATTCTGCAGGATACACAAGTCTTTTCCCCCTTATGCAAGGATTCCTATCCACAGTTATATAGCACATGCTTTACCTCTCATCACCTGTCCCCATCCATTCATAACAGGAATTTAAGAAAAATATTTATAGGAAAAAGATTTACAGGAAATTACAGGAAAAAGACTACTGTCTCCTAGACACCTGAATACTTAATTAAGCTTGTGATTTTATCAACTTCTGTCTGATGCTATGAATGTTTTGAATTAAGACTCCACCAAAGCAAACAGTAAAAGATCGCCTTCAGGATAGCCCTATTATGTCAACGGGTCACCAAGGACAGGGAAGACCAAAGGGAAATGCCTTGGTCTGAATCAGGGTAATTAAAATTGTCCACAAACATCCATGTAACCTACTTATTAGGTTACTGCTTCATTTTATTTCTAGAGACAAAAATACAATTCCTGATGGAGAAAGTTTATCACAAAAGTGGTGGATAGTTCCTGAAATTGAATGGTTTTGAATAAATATTAAAATGGGGTGTGTGAGCTATTCTTAGATGCCTCAGTGAAGGGAATCAAAAAATATTGTTACCTCTTTGTTTAAAAATGGGTAATTATTGACTTTTCACTGGATTTAGATATTTTTTTAATATAAAATCCAGAAAATGAGAGCTAAGCTTGAAATAACAGAAGAGCACAGTTTCAAGGCTTTAAGGTAGTATTTTATCATGAGTATTTTTACAGTTTCTTTACATATTATATGACTACTTAATCTGATTTTCCAGTTGAGAAACAGATGAACTGGTGGTTTGGTCCTGCTGTTGCTCATACTGCGTATTTAATAATTTTCCTCCTACAGCCTTTTGCCCTTTTGTAAAGAGTAATTTTATACTTTTCATTGAATATTTTCTAAAGGAAGGTCAGATCTGAGAGGCTACTAATGGAGTAGCCTTTGATCTTTCTCCCTTGTCTTATTCAAGCCTGCCAGAAGATTTTGTAAAATGACAAATGCAAGAGTGACTGATGGAACAAGAAACACCTATTACTTTGAAGGGAGACACCATAGGAGTTGTAATAGTTTTTGCCAAAAACTTGCAAGATCTGTAATTTGAGGAACTTTAAGGAATGCAGAGGTTAAGTACTACTGCTACACATACATACATATTTTTGAACACATCAGAGAAACAAAACTGTGAGATAATGAGAACATATTACATGAGTCATCAAAGCCTGTACATTCCAAGAGAGGGATAATTAGTCGTTTCTGATGACTGGATAAATACTATAAATACCACTTCACTGTCATCCTGGCATCACACCATGACATAGAACAGATAAACCCTTTAAAGAGGGGCAGTTTGACTGTAGACCTTCTCTAGTAGGAAGCATCACTATACAAATAATTCTCTCCCTTTTTAATCTTAGCTAGAGACCCTTTCTACTCATCAAAGCAAATGACCTCACTCATCAACAGCAACATATTGGCACCTTTTGAGACGTGCCCCCATTAGTGCCAAGATACACTTCACAGAATTACTCTTTCTGTACCCTGACTGATGAAGTCCTAATTTACCAGACTTGAGGCTGTCATAATACAAAAGGATCAAAGAACACTAGCATTTATGATACAACAATAGTATTTCTGCAAGAGCTATTGCAGTTTCAACTAGATGACCTTATAAGGTGGTAAATAGTATATCCCTGTTTTGCAGATGAACTGTGGGTTTAAAATACAATTAGAGACAGAAAAAAGGCTGAATCCCTGAAGGTCTTGGCATGCAGCTCACAATGGCCCCCACTCTATGAGCAAAAATCCGACTGTGAGAAAGTGTATATAAAACCTGTACTACTCTCTCTTAATGCTGGAAGAATATACACAAAATGGTTTACTTTGCAAGAAAACAGTGCGTTACATTTTCCTTACACTGTGTTCATATGACAAAAGTGGGTCATTTACTCTTGCTATGGCTTTTGTAAGACTATGGAAGTTCATTTGGGGTGAACTTAACCCAAATTGTGTCAGGAAGAGGGTTGTGCTTCTAATAATGGAAAAGATTCATTATGACACTATTCAATAGTTTTTAAAAAATGCTTGTAAACCATTGTCAGCTTTCAAATGTAATTTTATAAAACTCCTGTGGCCTTTAGATATGCTACATTTTCATCCTTATCACACATTAAATCACATTGCCAATAATGTCTTTGGGATGAATTTGAATTCTTCAGGCTTGAATTTAATTACATATGTAAACTAGAAAATGTCTTCAGTGTGCTTTGAGGGAATAGCTTAACTTGGCAAGTGTTAAATTCTGTTTTGTTTAAAATATTTACATTTTGATAACCTCATTCTGCTGTGTACAGCATTTATTGATCTTTCTCAGGAATTTGTTTTCAATATAGTGTATTGTATTTATTTCCCATAAACCCTTGACTATGCTATAGCATATTTTTACATAGCTTTTAAAGAAAAAAAACCCAGGTTTTTGACAGTATCAATATTTTGGTTTATAGCAATTATAAGATAGGGAAATGCATCCCTACACATACTTTTTTTTTTTCTTTTCTCTGGACACAGTACTTTAGTCCACACCATGGAACATAGCAATACTATCTTAAATTTTTTCACAGCAAAAATACAGTTATGTTGCATGTTATCTGCGTATTTTCTTCCTATGTTATAACTCATTTACTACCCAATTTGATTAATTCAGTCCATGTTTTGTACTTTTGGGTTCATTTGTTTTTCTATTTTGTAGGGGTTTTGAGAGTATTTTCAAATATTTTCTGGAGCTCTCTTTGTCACTCATTTCCTGAATTCTCTTCTTCTGAATCTTTCCCCCTCCCATCTTTCTCTCTTCTCTCTCACATTCACATTTATGACAGTGATAACTGCCTTTTCAGACACTATCAAAGTACATATTTTTCCTTTCATATTTAGTTCACATATATAAATGTGGAAACATTTCACAGCCAATCAAGCCAAGATTCCCTTCCACCTGCAATTGAAGGAAGCTCTCAAAATGCAATGAAAGACTAATTCTAATTAGGAGGGGAGGATTGCAAGCACATATTACATAGAATTTCATCATCCAATAAAAAATACATACATCCAACAAAGGCACACAGATTTTCACATCCTTTCTAATTCCTGAAGTTTGTGAAACCACATCAGATTAAATAAATAAATAAATAAATTCTAACTTCACAACTTGATGTTAGCAATGCATGAGCCACTGTTTCCAGCATGCCGTATCCATGGGCAGCCCTTCTGTAAACATCCAGTGTAAACATCCAAAAACATTGCCATGAGAAGTCTTTCTTAATACCACTACTTTTCAAGGTCTGCCTTTGAAGTGTATTATTGCAAGTAATAGCATCCTGCTAATATCTTGCTATTTTTCTAAAGACAGTAAATCTCCTCTTCAGTACCCACAGTAAATCCCCCAAACAGATTCACTAGTAGGGCAGATCTCAGCTAAGCAACAGAGATGAAAGATTATTGCATTCACAGTGTGGAAATTTTGATCAGCTGGATGTTCCCATGCAGTAAATAGTGTTCAGCTGTACACCACATCTGCTCTGGCATAAACATGTCCAAAGAAAGATATGGGTTTGGAAAAAAAGGGCACTTTTTTACACAGTTTTTGATTCTACTGTATTTTTAATGGTTAAAGTATAGGCCAGACAGTTTTGAAATCTTCCTAAGAGGTGGAGCATACAAATGAGCAAACATATCAGTATGTCTAATAAACAGATCTCATTGCAAATATTGACATTGAAGTATTCTATATGCTTTGGGAATTTCAGTTATTCCATGAAGTGTTTGACAATTTAAAAGAAAATCCTCACTTCCACAGGTTTCAAAACATTTAAAGGAAAAGCCTTCAGTTTCCACAGCATTAAAAACAAAAAGTCATGCAAACCAGATTCAATAAAAATAAACTTGCCCTTTTATTTCTTAAAGTTTTGTAATTTATAATTATATTAAATCCTGGATTGTGCTTTTGTTTGTTTGTTTGTTTGAATTAGGTCCTCTTACAGAAGATATGCAATACCTATTATTTGAATAAGATAGACTAATTTCAGTTGGCTGTAAGAATATGCTGTAAAGAAATATGCCACAGGCTTGCTTTTGGGCAACTGTCTGTCTAAAACAACAAGCAGGGGTGTATAATTTTAAGTGCGTATAACATGTATTTGCATATGAAGACATGAAAGACTCTATCTCCCACTTTCTTCAAGAACTTCATCACTTAATTTTTGTCAATGACCACAAAAAATGCCCAGATGGCTTATATCAGTTGAGCCACATTCTTTGCACCTAGCTAGTTACCGCTGAACTAACCATAAAATTCTTTGGTAATGGTGGCATCGGTCCTTATTTGTAATCTGTACAGAGAGGGACCTGACGGCAAACATAAAATGACATGCAACATCTAAGTTACACATTTATATTGACTAAATAACACATTGGGAAACTAGTCATGGCACTGAGTTACAGATTTTCAGTCATGACCAGACTCTCTGTATGTGATTGGGGTTTATATAACTTCAGCAAAATAATTTTTGTAAGTCTGGATCAGAAACAAAACCATCTGAAAAGCTTCTGCTGCCTTTGTTGCATCATCTCATGTCAGGTACTATAACTCACCATCACAGTGGTAATGGGCTGATATATCACCTCCAATCACCTACATCAGCTCCAATGATGACATGAAAAACAAGCTTCCAACAAACTCTTTTCAACTAAAAGGAAATCCTAGAGGAAAAATAAACAAAGAAACAAACAAACAAACAAAAACAACCAAAAACAAACAAGTAAACAAAACAAAAGATGCCAAAGTTGGAACAAACACCTCATAATAACTCTTTTGTTATTCTTTTGTTATATTTATATTTATAAAACAATAGTCCGTAAAATGGATAGACACAGGTGCTGAGAGTGCATGTAACTTTCTTTCAAAGCAATGCAATAATTTTATTTGCCTGAAACAGACTTGGCATGTGAACATAGGAAAGGCTATACCAACAGGTTCATGAACTTCAGAAAGCACATTTGAATACCAATGGCCAGCCTTAGGTGATCATACTGGCTGCATCTGAGTTAGCCCTCTAGACTTCCCTTATTCCCAACAGAGACAACAAACTCCATCAACTCAGCCCACAGTAGACCATATGATGAACCATTCCTTTGTAGTGTTCAGATTGATTTTATTCCCTCTCGTATGTTAAAGAAAGAATAAACAGTTAGGTTGGATGTGATTCTAAAATGCAGAAGCCTAAATTGCCTTACAAAACATATTGTTCATCCTGTTAATATTGGACCACTGCATGAAAATCATCCTTCAAGCCAAACTTATGCAAACAAGTCCTTCATTTAAGCCTGCTCATTTCTTTTTTTAATCTACTCCCTCTAATTACAGAGATGTGGACAGACATGTGGACAAGTAGTTTTGCCATTCTCTATCAAAAGTGGAACAAAAATGGAGATTATTCACCTTCTCTGTCACTAGATCTATAACTTTCCCAAAAAGTATCAGTTTGGTGCACATTTTTATAGTGCTCTGAACAGTGAGATGCCAAATGTTGGGCTTGCTACCCTTTTAAATTTCCAGAATAGCTGAAGCCATGCCATTGCACGATCTCTGCCTCTACTACACAAGTGCTCTACTAGAACATAGTATAAAAAACGTAATTTAAGGTATGTAACAAAAAAACCAGAATGAAGCATAATCTATGATCAAAATGTTCCAGAACTAACTGTTCAAAGTAGTCAGGAAGGCTCACGTAGATAGTTTTTACCTTGATTCTTTAAAAATACAGGTTTTATTAAGTGGAGACTGATAAAGTAGTACACATCTCAAATAGCTACTAAAATTTCTGTTAGTACCAGCAAGTTACTTGGTCAAAAGATACAGAAAAGTTTACAGATATGATCTGTGCTATATGGATCCAAGCACAGAGGACCTGAAAGCAAACAGTGAAATCGACAATTACATGGCATGTCTGTTTATACATGACCAGAGTGGGATTAATATCCATCACAGTCTTCTGCTTTTATGCAGAACATGGGAAGCCAACAGAACAATCCACAGATGTGCCTTGCATTAGGATCAGACAAAGAGGGATAAAAAAGAAAAAAGAAAAAGGTACAAAATAGTTTCAAATACTGTTTTGGAAGAGGCAGAAATGACAATTTATTAAATAGAAGCACAGATAAGAGAGCCTCCAGAGACTAGATTTATAATAATTACTGCCTCTACTGACACCTTCTTGCCTTTTAAACTTTGAAGAAAACGATATGGGAGAAGGTCATGCACAAGAAAACATTTGTCATCCTAAAGGCTGTCCTGCATTTCTATAATTTCTCTTACAATAAATTGCAAGGCAATGGACTTCAGTTCCCAAATTATGCTCCATTAACATGAATCATACTGGAAAAGTGCACTCTCCTTTATTTCTGTCACTTCCAGGCCCACCATTGTTTCTTGAACTATTTAATGTATGCAAATTTTTGTTTTGTGTTAGCATGAAAAAAAAACCCAAACCGAACAAAAAACCACAAACAAACAAAAATCTCAACCAAAACAAAAGCCCAAACCACCACAAACCAAATGTCTGGGACAAGCAAGTGAAATTCCATACAGAAAAATTGAACAGCCTCTTTCTGTTATGCTTTCTTCCTGTCACCACCTATTCAATAGGATTCAGTTAGGACTGCACTGGCTGTGTGCTACTGTTGGAATGAGCTTTTATTTTCTGGCCTTTAGTCTTCTGTCTGAGGAAAGGTGTCTCCCAGGGAAAGTGTCTCACAAAAAGTGTTCAGTTTACCATGCATAAATTACACTCAGGTAGACAAATGCCATGCTCTAGGAGGCCAAATTAAAATTTCTCAGTTTTACTTCCCATTCCCAATCCAACAGTAATGCTGATGCTACATCACATTTCACTGTGCTGGATGAAGTCCCTGAAAGAATATCTATTTTAAATTAGCAGCAACTAAATTATTAATACAATATGGATTGCAAAGAAGTTTGTGAATAGAGAGTTGCCAAGCCCTTTCTTGCTGTACATCATTAATAGTCAGCTCTCTGACAGATTCATTTGATGCCTCATACACATCAACTACCTCCTACATTCTTAAACAAGATTTAATGTATATTCTTCAAACAGAACAAGGTACTAAGGATAAAAATATGTGGCCACAAAGAGAAATAATTTTTCCCTATGCTGGAATTTCTCATGTAAGTTTATAATCACTTGTATTCTGCCCACCTGACTGCACATCGAGAGTACAGATGAGTTCATTAGCTTTACAAGTAATGCCTTTTCTATTCATAAAGCCATGAAAGTATTCAATACAAATACAATTTGTGTGTAAGTCTAAGCCATCCGTAACTCACCTTGAATTTAAAAATCACCTTTGTATTCTGATTTGACATCACTGAGCCAGACTATGAAAACCATTTTAGAGCAGTTTTAGGAATGCGTTTTAACCACGTGACAATGATTTAAGAATATAATCCAAAGTGGCTGCTGCATTCCAAGACACAGTAATTTCTGACAAGTCCTCTGTTGTTGCATATAACCACCATTACTTTTGAACATTCTCCTTGTTTAGAGGGAAAGAGTAAAAATAAAAATAAGAAAAAGAAGGATTAGATGAAATAGGTTTTTTTTTTTAATTTCACTTCCAATTTAGGGCCACTCTGAAAGCCCATCAGCTTCAAAGCCACAACCTAGGAACCTTCTACCCTGCTGAAAGTGAGATACAGGGACATGATTTGAAGGAATTTTTCAAGGCCATTTTCTCTATCTGAGAAGCTAAAGCCATTCCTGAAATAATTTGATTGACATGCATAGACTGAAAATATAGATGGAAAGCAAGTCTTACAGAATACATTTTTGCCTCTAGCAGATGCTATAGACTTCACTATGGACTTATCAGGTTTACCAGACTAATTTAGCTGGCAATCTATATCTTTTGTACAGGTGCTTATCAGTCTGGCATAAGAGTATTATCACTTAGTACAGTTTGTGAATTAACAGCTAGCAGTTTTTTAGAGCATATTTTTCCAGTAACAGGTTGGTTTTCATTTTTCTGTCATACTAAGTAAAGACAAAAAGTACCACTTTTAGCACAAATTTCTCAACTATAAAGTTGCCACTGAGGTCCCTTGAATCAACTTTCCAGAGCATCACAATTATTTTTACCACTATTTCTCTAGTTTCTGCTTTTTATCTGATATACACACAACTGATTAGGTTTCAAGCAACAGCCAGGCAGAGCTAAACCAAAGTTACCAGTGAATTTCTTAGTGCCTAATTCAGCCAAGTTTATGAATTTCACAGAATCACTGAATATTCTAAGTTGAAAGAGACCCCCAAGGATCATTAAGTCCAATTCCTGGCCCTGCACAGGACAACCCCAAGAAACACACCATGTGTTCAAGAGTATTATCCAAATGCTTCTTGAACTCAGGCTTGCTACTGTGACCACTTCCCTGGGGAGCCTCTTTCAGTGCCCAACCTGGGTGAAGAGTCTTTTTTTTAATATCCAAAATAAACCTCCCAAACACAACTTTGGGCTGTTCCCTCAGGTCCTGTCACTGGTCACCAGAGAGAACAGATCAGTGCTTTGCAGAGAACGAAGTTCTTTGTGGTGACACCAATAATCTATGCTAATGATGATGCACTGATATTTATCTTGCTGTCTGATATCATGCTGTATTCTATACAGCATGTCATGAGTTTCTTTGGAGAAGAGGGAGACATTAATTTCAATTTATGAGAAATTCTCATAGTGCAGTGCATGTGTAGCCACAAGACTTACTATTGATACCTGCTGGTGACTATCAGCTGAGTTTCTACAAATTAAGGTAGGAGCCCAAATGTCTGCTTCTTAATCCAGGTTTTCGTAACATCAGCTCCATTGGTTTCCATCACCAATGGCACTATATTTTATGTACGTATACATATATATTTATTCATAGATGTAAGTGAAAGTTCCATCCAACATGAAGGTAGAACATTTAGGTCTGATCACTTCTCTTATTCCTTAAAATGGTGTTACATTGGTGTTGCATTAGGTTATGAGTCAAAAGTCCAATTTCAAAAAGCACATAGTGTCTGCCCATTAGACACATTTTATTGCTTTAATGTGAAAATCTGCACTTCACCAGATGCATTAAAATCATATGTCCACTTTCAGTCAGAAATTATCTCAGAATCAAGCTAATTTGGTTCCCTACTGGGGAGAACAAACTCACCCTTTAAAATGCCTCCTGTTGTGCAATAGTGGTGTTCTGAAGCAGTACTGCACCAGCTATGAGAGACTAAGAAGGCTATTCATATCTTTAGTGCTTGATAACTCATAAAACTAAGTCACATCTAAGTAATTTGGGGGGCATTAAAGCTTTTCAGTGTCTGCAGAATAAAAGTATGCTAATTAATTAAACAATTTTTTGTATATAGAAATGAACGTTATCTTTCAAACCAGAACCAAATTCCCTAGCTAAATCTCTGAATATAATTTCCTGAGCTTGTGTAAAGTACCCCTTTATGTATGATTATTATTTTAGTAGCTCTGCTAAAAAAGTAAATCTCTTACATTCATTAAAAACTAACAATTGCCTTTTAAGCACATTAGTTCAAATATATTTATCCCTATCACAAGGAATCAGGCTATGCTTTGCTGACATACATTATCAGAAAATAGTCTCATTTGTCTTTTTTTTACAGAAGAAGCTTCGTTTACTCAGTTATATTTTTAAAATTAACTCTAAGAGCAACTGCAAAATGTAAATTAAACTCCATGTACTATTACTCTTGAATCTTCAACAAGCAAAACTTTTAACAGAGTTTTGCATTTATTACTTCTTAAAGGAAAAAGTGATTATCCTCAGATGCACACAGGTTAAAACTCACAGGTTCATTAGATTCATTCATTAGGTTCATTAGATTCATTCATTAGGTTCATTAGATTCATTAGATTCATAAGTATTATTTTTTCTAGCATTTGGACAAATTCCTTTCTTAATTTCTACCTTTCCAACCTGCCTGGCATTTAGCAACAGGCTCAAACCAGCAAAAATCCTCAATGCTTTAAGAACATTAGGAATGGGGTTAATACACCTCTAGAAACAGGAAAATAAAGCACATATGGGTCACAATCCTCTGCTACAGGATATATTTCAAATATGAACAGGAGAAAATAAATAACAAAAATTAATTGCTTAAGGAGCCTTTCTATGCAAAAGGTTCACCTTGAAGAAAAGTATTAATTTGGGTATTTTGACCCTCAGACACCAAGTTGTTACCGTGACTCCCTAAACTGCACTTGAAACTGCTGCATTCCAGACATTCAGGAGGAGTTTTCTTTAGGTAGTATCGTTTATCAAAATTGAAAGTTGATGATTTTCTCACATCTATATAGACTTTTAAACTTTTTTTAAACTAAATTCTGGCATTTTACTCAGAAGTCTGAACAGACTTACTATGTTAGCTGTCACGGCTAAGAGACACAAGGCAAGGCGAGTAATGAAACTGGCCGCTTACATTAGAAAAGCTAGTGTTTCATATAAATGTATACAGGTATGCAACTAACAAAAGTTACAAAGTTTAAATGTACAGTTAACGATAAGTTTGATGCTTGGATTGTTAATACCCTGTATGATTTCTGTGGAAAGCTGTGGACGTGGTACACACTGTAAAATTAAGAGAACAGTTGTACAATCGATCCTCTTATTGATTTTAGAAGTCTGATAGCAGTCTTGGAAAGCTGACTAGAGAGAAGCCACAGAAGCCAGAGGAGTGGACTAATGAGGCACAGTAATAATCTGAGAGAAGTTAGCAAAAGAAAATGGTAGTGCATCCTCTGATAAGCAGCACAAGACAGGTTATAAGTGCCAAAAGATGAGGACAGGGGAACTCTCATCCCAGGTAAATTCATAGAAAAAGCTTACTATGCCTGCTGCTCAGGGCAGCCTGGGACAAGTGGCTTACACAAGTGGCTTCAGGTTCCCACTGCGAGGTCTAACATCCCACAAAGAGGTGTCTACCAGCAGTATTGCTCTTCTTGGTCTAAGGCCAAGATTTTCCTCAACAATCCTAAGCAACACAAAAGAAATTATTTCACCTTAGGTAAACCTTAAGGCTACAATGATTATTTTACTTCATGTTACAGATGTTTCCAAATTTGGCAATCAAGGCTGTAAACTTCTGCTTTGCCTGAATTCACAGTATATGCTTTTTTAACCCATAAAACTTGGTTAGTGTAAAAAGCTGAATGCTGCTCAGCTGACAAATACAAGACACATTAACTGGGTCTACTCTTTCCCAAGAGGCAGAGTGCTTTGAACAGACAAACCCATGACAGCTTGCAAATAAGCCTGAAAGTCTCAGGAACTGTGATATGTTTCCCACCAAGCTGCAAAAATTCGCTTGAGGATGGATTTGTCAAGCCCTGAGGAAAGTCTTCCCTACCAGTTGTAGTTTCATCCCTTTGATAACTTTAAAATTAGGTGAACAAGATATGCCACATAAACTTGCAACAAGGGGACCTGTAACATGGTTACTTTACTTCCTCTGCTCAGTAAGGAAGAGAATATAGGATTTTCTACAGTTTCTTCACAGATATATTCTATTTCTTGTCCCAGCTAACCCCTCCTTATGTTCCCTGTTGCTCTTCCCTAAACTGTATGTTAGGGATAACAATGCTGATGTTAGGGATAACATCACACTTTGTTTCTGCCACTCCTTCCTCCTCAGGGGTAGGACGGCTCACAGTCTTCACCACAAGCTACAGGGGAATCTCTGCTCCAGCACCTGGAGCATCTCATCCCCTTTCTTCTTCACTGACCCTGATGTCTGCAGAGTTGTTTCTCTCACATATGCTCACTCCTCTCTCTGGCTGCAGTTGCTTCTATCCAGTTCCAACCTCCATTGTCAAATGTGTTATCCCCACCATTGTGATGGGCTCAGCCTTGGCCAGCATGTGTGTCTGTCTTGGAATCATCTGGAATTGGCTTTGACACAGGGGAAGCTTCCAGCAGCTTCTCACAGAAGTCATCCCTGTACACCCCACCCTCTCCACACAAACTCTCCTTTTTTAAGGTTTGCAGATAGCCACTTCATAGAGAATTGCTACTCCCAGACAGCAGCACTGAGAACCCTGGGTGCAAGATGACTTCCAAGAGGTCAAATAATTTATTTTTTTGTTAATCCCCATGTACAAAAAGGACCAAAGGACATTTAAATCTTAAATCTTCAATTCATTATTTTCAGGTCTGATAATTTGGTTTATATGAGGAAAACTCTATGTGTTATGCACTGAATCAACAAACTTGAGAAACACCTGGTCTGAGCTTCATTTGGGTCAATGAAGCAGAGTTTTAAAAGTGTATTTCTCTAATGGTAGTGGGAGACAGTATTTCTGCAGGATACTCTAAGCATCCCTAGGGTTCTAACTATCACTAAGTAGAATGAAGAGAGAAAAAAATTCAACAAGCAGATATTCAACAAGTTAATAACATAAATTACTCCTCATATGAGTCAGTTGGAAGGAAAATTGTTTTATTATTTAGGCCAGAAAATAATCACCAATGTGTGTCATCTGGGACCCCTACAGTAGATTCCAAAGGTTGTTTGCATTTTCCTTGCTATTTCATTCCTTCTCTTTCCTTAACTTTTCACCTGCCTTTGGACATCTATAGAATATTTCTTAATGTTAAAAATAGTGTCTGCCTGTATTGGGTGTGTTAAACTGAATGGTAACTATCAATCTGACAATTATTAGAAGCAGAAACTCTCATCTGCACAAAATAACCACTTCAACATCAAGGACATTTTAAGGTGCTGTGGAAGTAATTTCAAAGAGAGAGAAAAAACCCTTTAATAGTCTCAAATTTATATTGTGACCCTGAATCTATTTTAACAGAGAAAAACAGGAAGGTATCTGTCAATCTAAATGGGAATAGGACAGGACCCCAGGGAAGATTCTAAACTCTGTGCTTTTCCCATATTGAATCAATGTGAAAACTTCCACCTTTGTAGTAAGATATATATATTTTTAAATAGTGTTACGTATCATATGAACATATACTGAAGATGAGAAACCAAACAAAAAAGTTAATGCAAAAGATTTAGACCTTGATGTAAACAGAATAAAATTTCCACTCCCAAGAGTGAATCAGACCAATGACACATGCATTTTATACCCACATTATATTTGCACTATGAAATTTGGCTTTAAAAAGGCATGAATGCTTAGTGGACTTGCATTATGCTCAATCACGTATTTGGGACAAAGTAACTTCATTATCCTATTTCCAAGTTCCAGAGAAAATAATATTTGAATAATAAATAAAATAATATTTGAAATACAGCTAGTACAATTGTTTGATAATTATTTGGATTGGATATTCCAGGAAGCCCTGCCACTAATCTGAGGTCAGCACTTTCATAACACTAAAGTTTTCTGGTACAAATCCTGTAATAACAATTTCTATGGTTGACGTAACAGTACTTAAAACAAATAGGCAACCTTAAATAGAAAATAGTACCTAAAATTTTAATCCTGCTTTCATCCATTCTTAAGCTTTACTGCTCCTATCACAGTATTTAGTCCAACAATTCCAACAACACTGCTCTCAGAAGTTATTTACTCCTAAATTACCACACCATTGTTTTCTCCTTCCCCTCTACACCCACAATTTTGATCACCTTGACATTGCTAGAGATTGCATTGTACTATATATATTTTCTAAAAAGCAATTCAATTAAGTGATAAAAGAGTACTCTGAAATTGCTGTCTTTATCTTGTACATGTCTTAAGTATTATCAATACAGAAGTATTCTGCTGCATTTTATAAAGAACTGTATTTATTCCATAAACTCATATAAAATAAATTTAGAAAGATAAAGACTTGTACAATTTGAAAGGCTTGTCCCTTTCTAATATTCTGCTTTGGGAGAAGCCACCTTATTTGTACAGCATAATGATCTACTTCTCTTGCTAGGATTAAGAGTTTATTTTCCATACAGTATGACTTCTAAATAACAGAAACCATTTCAAAATGACATACCACCTCACCCCAATAAAAACAAAAAACAACCCAAAAAAGAACAAAAAACCCATTTTTTTTTTTTTTTTAATGAGCACTGCAAATAGCTTTAAATCATCAAAATAAATTACTATTCTCCAGTTAAAAATCATTCTGACACTTTCAAAACAAAACATTTAGCTTTTCCATTATGGAACAAGTAGAAAGGCTCCCCAAGCATTTTTAAAGACAATTCTTTAAATTAACTATCTACGCCTAACATTATCTGTTTTCGTGATTCAAACTAATACTAAGAAATTCTTTTGGGGAAACAATGTTCTGCAGCTGTCTGGGAGGTTCTCAAGTCCATATTTTATATGACTAAGGATCATGACTTGTCTTCTGAAATGGCCTCAGTGAAATACTAAGAACATTGTAAAAAAAAAATATTTATTGTGAGGCATTTATATTAAAGCATGCTTAAGCTTTATGCTTGCAAAAAGTATCTAGAATGATGAAATTTCAGTAAAAGCCAGACCATAGGAATTTTAGGGAACATTTGATGAAAGTATTTCACATTTCATATTCTAGGGTAGTGACTTTTTCAGCTAATCATCTAACTAATGTAGAATCCATATGGGATTTGCAGAATCAGGAACCACAGACATTCCCCTTATTATCAGGAGAACTCAGTGCAGGATCCAGAGAGGAAATGCTTGAAGACTCTACAGTTCTACATCTCTACAGTTCTTGGCATTATGACAGGAGTCCTTAAGAAATCTAATACAAGTATAAATCCCACTAAAACAAACTTACAGGATCTGCAAGGCTTTTGAAAACTGCATCTCAATTGTTCTGCTGGAGCATCTCATTAAATGACACATGTATATACATTAGATGTTCAAGGCTATTTTTATCCAGAATAGAGATGTGTTTTAATTTACAAATATATTCTGTCAATCCCTTTAAGTCTTTTATATTGCCTAAACAACAAAGGATGGCACAATCATGTTAGATGCTCACTATAAATGGCAGAGAAATGAAAGTCAGAGCACAGACAGCCCTGCAACCATTTGTTTAGAAGATTCAATTACCACTTTTATAGAGAACTTGATTCACTATCCTTTCTGACACTATTTCCTATTGTTGCTGCTCAAAATGTAGGGGAAGGAGCTTTGACTTTTCACTAAATGGACCCAAACTGGTAGACTTCCTGTCACTTCAAAAGCATATAGTCAAAGGCAATGTTTAAGCAACAGACACTTTCAAATAAATAATGCAAAGCACTCAAAGCTACCAGCATAGTTGGCAGAGACAGAGTACTGTTTATATATCCTGTCTGGCCTGACTCAGTGAAAATCTTAGGCTTCATATACAGTACAGACAAATAAAGAACACAAGAAATTACAACCATAACTCATGAAACCTATTCTTATGGAAATGCACATAATATTTTGCAGTATTTATTGCTTTGGTAGTTACATCCTATGTCTCATTAAACAATGAAGGCAAAATAACTTTAACTTTATGGTGATGATTAGTTAGGCTGATACCTCTATCTTTCTCAAGACTGCTGTCTTAGCAAAATAAAAGGAGTTGATTGTCCCATTCTACTTTGCATTTTTGTGGCTTCATTTCAAGTACTATGTGCAGTTTGGAGTGCCACAATATAAGAAAGATATAAGGCAATATATTAGACAGTGTCCAAAGGAGGGTTACAAAGATGGTGAAAGGCCTTGAGGGGAAACCATATGAGGACTGGTAAGGTCACTTGCCTTGTTCAGCCTGATGAAGAGGAGACTGAGGGGAAACTTCATTGCAGTTACCACTTCCTCACAAAGGGAAGAGAAGGGACAGGCAGTGATCTCTTCTCTGTGGTGACCAGTGACAGGACCCAAGGGAACGACATGACACAGTATCAGGGGAGGTTTAGGTTGGGTATTAGGGAAAGGTTCTTCACCCAGAAGGTGGCTGGGCACTGGAACAGGCTTCCCAGAGGAGTAGTCACAGCACCAAGCCTGACAGAGTTCAAGAAGTATTTGGACAATGTTCTCAGGTACATGGTGTAATACTTGGGGCTGTCTTGTGCAGGGCCAGGATTTGGACTTTGACAATTTTTGTGGATCTGTTCCAACTTATGATATTGTATGATTATATGATTCTCTAAACTGAACAAAATCATGATAGAAACAACACTTTTATAATAAAACTGTTGTAAATTCCAGGTATTGCAATGATTATCAGAAGAAGCTGATTCCACTTTTGAGGAAACAGAGCAGAACCTGCCTGTTTAGTACCTTACATGCTATCCTGTCAGAGAAGTAGTTTATGCAATCAATGAGGAAACCGCAGACTTATCTTCTTGCCTGCAAATACTACAGGTAAGCTCTTTTAAAAAGTCACTTGTGCCTTTAATATTATATGCTCATGTTCATAATACTAAGACAAACGCAGCTGCAAATACAGAAGGATGAAATAACACGGGTAATATACAGGCTTAAGATAAATGCTATTGTAGGTAATCTTTTAACAATTTTTTTAATATCTAACTACAAAAATTCTTTGCCTATGGTCATGTCACATTAATGTCTATCCTACTAGATCTAATAGAGCTTGCTCTCTTTTAATATATGTGAGTGAAATGAGGAAGGAAAAATAAAACCAGAAGCAAGCATTGACTAGTAACCAGTGAGTAACAATGGTGTAACTGACTGGAACTCTAAGTAGCATGTGAATTATTTAAGATCAAAAATATGTGTGCAGTAAAAGGTGACATAACATCTTACTAATTGTCCAGGAGGCATAAGTTCCAATTTTCTCTAGACAATACATAAATTTGGTTGAGTCAACAGAAGTTATGCATGCAGGATGACACATTTAAATTTACATTTCTTGCTCCATAATTCAAAAGTGAAATGGAATAACAAATAATTTGCCTATAACCAAGTTTTTTTAGTATATTTCTTATCCTTGTGAGACTAAAAACTCTCCCTCCGGATGACACAGACCAGAGTTTCCCCTGACATTTAATTAAATTACAGAAGAATATGTCTGTCTAGGAATGGAAATAGAGGAAAAGTAACTGTATTTCCTACAATTGTTGCTTTTTTACTGTGGTGTGGATGCAACAGCATCAGAACAGCCACCTTATAGGACTGGAATCATACTACAGGGCATGACTTTGAGGAAGGTGATTATATTAAGCAAGGACAGTGAGAGTTAACACAAACTCTATGTCACAGCTTTCCTAAAGGCAGAAAAATCTGCTTTTTCACTTTGCTGATGTTCATGTCATAGCTGAACAGAATAATTACGTCTCTGAAAGCACTGCTGAGATTGAAAAAGAACATGAAGTCTAATCTAATCAAATCTATTTCCTGCAAAGCTTTGGCATGATTCTGGCCTAAGTAGCTATCTATCCTAAGTAAACTTTTATCACCAAGATACTGAGACAGATCAGGTCAAAGGCATGTTGCCATAAAAGGAAACCTCAACAGAAACTATCAGAATTTTGCACAGAAATCCTTTATCTTTACTCTCTTACTTTGTGGAAGTACTGAAAGCATCAAAATTCATTTAGATTTGTACTGAGATGAACACTTGCAATATGTTTCAACTGTTTAACTCTTACTGACAGTAAGGAGAGAGATTTTACTGAGAACTGATACAAAATACAGCCAAATCATAATGAAATAAACTACTGTAAACATGAGGTACTTTTTGATGACAGGTGACAATTCACACTTTTGCCTGCATTAGGAGCAAGAGAGCATTCCTCTCTCTGGTGGGACTTAGGCTGCCTCCCACTTAAACCAGGGTGAAACCACATGCTGAAAGTAAATATTCTGCTCCTGAAAACTGATACAGATTCATTCCGCAATAACTTCAATGTCTCGTTCGGCACAGGATTAAATATTGTTCTTAGCTGAGGAAACCAGGTGTTCATAACCATATAACATAATTGTTATGAACATAACAATGAATATATGTTATGAATATAATATAAGGTGTTCATAACAATATGTGTTGTGTCCATCCTTGGAGGTTTTCAAGGTCTAAAAACTCTGAGCAACACAGATCTCATAGCTTTCTCCCTCTTCAACCTCTTTCTGCTTTCAGACAGAAGTTGGACTGAAGACCTTTAGAAGTCCTTTCCAACCTGAATTATCCTTTAAAACAAATAGATATAATGGATATTTTTCCCCAATGAAATATCATCACCTTCTATATTATTTTTCTTGAAATCAGAAAATAATTAGAATGGAATATGGCAGATGTTCTTGGAAATTAAATGAACCATTTTTTAGACGAAACATAATCATTAAGGAAACTACAACTGCTCTTTCTACTCTTTATTCTCATCATGTCTCACTTAAAATTATTGTAATTGCCTGTGGTAGAAAATTTGTCCTTGTACGTGCATGCAAGTCAAATCCCAGTCAGAAACTCCTCTGTACAGCAGATGAATATTCATCATGAATGTATTTATGAAGTGACTCTTACAAATATTTTTTTCCCCAAGTTGAGTTTCAAAAGCCTCCCACCTACTAAAGTTATGAAATATCTGAGGTTCAAGACTTGTTTGTAATGTACTGCTTGTTAAGTCAGCAGCAGGACCTGTCTCCATAGAGGAGCTATTGCAAAATACTGTTATTGCTTTCACCACATAGTAACTCAGTTGTGCCAGCACTGTCACACATGCAGGATGCATGTCTGTAGCTTCCTCTTCGTCCACTTTCAGGCATTCTCAGAGCCTATTCCTGACAAGGTGCTTCCTCCTATCCATGGATAATTGCCAAGCACTTCTTTCTCGCACTGTTTTCCACTCCTGCAGAGGAGCATGAGAACAAATCACTATGTGAGGTGCAGCCTCCCAAGGGGAGACCCAGTGCCCTTCTGTACCTGAGGTAAAGAGCCTCTCAGCACACCTGAATATGCACACGTGTGCATATATTTACACTGCAAAGTCAAACAGCCAGGCCTAAAATTCAGGTCAAAAGATGACCTGCTTAAGCAATCCAACAGAGCTGAAAGGCAGTTCTTTCCTGCTCAGGCAGGCAGCTGTTGCTTTACTAATTCAGCCTTGAAAATAACAAGGCAGGAAGCTCAACAAAGGAAGAACATGGTCTACATTCTCACACAGAGGTGCATTAGCTGAAAGTTTTTTCCACAAAATAGTGACATTTTGCTCAAAATAGTAACCGTGAATAGCAAAAGTCTTGGGATAGGTTCTATGGATAAATGATCAAGCATCTTCCTTTAAGGAACCATCAACCACAGAGCATTCTGGATCTATCTGGATTCTATCTGAAAATATTTTCCCATCTTCCACCTTCTTTTTCAACAATGATCCCTTTGCATTCCTTGACATCCAGTAAAACTGTTGTGATTCTTCATGAAGTTTGGTTTAGTAGTTAGATAACTCTAGGGCAGCTGAGACATTAAGAGGATTTCACATCAGCTCACCTAACAGCAAAAATTCAAGAAGAAAGGGGAGCTACTGTACAGTGAAATATTAGCCCAGAAACACAGAAAAATAAATAATTAATGTCACATTGTACATTTACACTACAGTGAGGTAATACAATAGCAGCAAGATGGGAGAGAACACATTTGTGCCATGAGGATTATATATTATTCTGCCTTATGTAAGCCAATTATAGAAACACATTATTCACAATTATTCCTCTCTATGCATTTTAAATTGTTTTGTTTACGTGATAAAATGTGACTTACAGCTTGAACTAAGACACAAAAGTAACTCTTGATATAAGCCATAATTAAAACAAGCAGAATTTGTGGCAATGACAGCTATCAGTGAAGGGTAATGGTTCAGCAAAAAATCAATCAGATGAAAAATGAGCTAGCTATTAAGGGGGATAACTTAGCACTATTAGTAAATTCAAAGTAACAGCTGAAGTTTTATTTATTACCAACCAAAGGAAGAATATGTAGGAAATTTTGCTATACAGTTCACCAAAGTTCCCACATATTGTTTTGGTGCCTGCTCCCTGACTGCCATGCCCAGTGCAAGTCCTTCAATTTTTATTTGACTCAAATGTTGGAGCTTTATGATTTTAACTATACGAACAGTAAAACCAAAAACAGAACAAAAAAGGCAACTTTAAACTTACTTCATTATTTTCTATTTGCCCTAAAACTTACCATACCAAATGAGTAAAAGAAAAGTGGGTATCACAAATTACCATTATATATGTTCTTTGGAAAGCACAGAGGAAAGCATAGTTTCCACACCAAGAATTCTTAATATTTCAAGGCAAGCCTCCAGTGCCAGTACTGAATTATGGCTTGAACTTTGATCCTTTTTTTTTTTTTGTCTTAACCATAGGAGAAGAAAATGTACCTACATTCAAAAAAGCCATCTAGAAGTTTTAACTCAAAGTTATTTTTCAGTGGGAAGAAAAAACATTTCTGTAAAGCCACCAGTTTTAGAAAGACAAGTCTCATTTCATGATGGGAGAAACTTAAATCCCAACTACTTCCTACCCATATAGGAGGCTCATGCCAACTTAGTAAAAAAAGGCTAAAAAAAAATGCAATATGTCTTCTCTTGCAGGCAAGGTAGCAAGGAGCTCTATGTCATCTATTTTCTCACTTTGTCTTCTACTGCATGTCTAAAAAAACTTACATGCTGGTCAGAAGATTGGAAAAAATATATAGAAACTGTTAAATATCAAAAACATAAATAAATACAAATAAAAATTCTAGTTAACAATCTGGTAAGACAAAGTCCACTTAATTCTCTTTTTTAACTCCTGGAGAAACTTATTTGTCCTTTTTTGATAAATTTGCAAAAGCAAAAAAGTAAAACATTCTTCAAATTTTTGTTCAGGTTTTACTACCTGGTTTTACTTTCTGAGTGGTATCAATATTTATCAGACCTTTCACCTGGATTTAAAAATAAGAATCACCAGTAGCCCCAAGTTGCTTCCAGAGTCCATCCAAATGGGCAGAAAATTATTGTATGGGTCCCCTTCACTAACACAGAACCCAAAAGGTCTTATTTGTCACTTCTCTATCCCTGCAGGTGTCAACCGAGAAGAAGCAACAAGTTCAGTTCTCTCTTCCTTGAGTCCCTAGCAGGAGTGGCTGAAAAATCTAATGAGACAACACAACTGGAAAACCATCAGATTACAGATAATATCTAGATTTATCTGTTACATAAAAATTACTCAGCGCCCAGCAAAATCAGAAGCTAAAGAAGCCTTGAAAAGGGTTTTAAAAAAACCCCCAAACCAAAAACCAACAAACCATCAAAAAAAGCCCCTCAAAACAAACCCCATCCCAAAAAAATAAAACAAAACCAACCAAAAAACTCCTCTTACCAGCAGAAAGAAAATCACTTAAAGGGAATATCCTACTCCACCTCCAGAATATTCCCTACCAAAAAGGAATATCTTCTCTCAGAATAGTAAGACAGTCCATAGCTAAGAGGATTTTAATGTTTTTGTTTCTTTAAACTCACACTGCCATTCATTTGGCACATAGTTATAAGTAAAACAAATTTCTGTTTCTGTCTGGGGCTGATCAGATGGTTTTGCCCCTTATGATGAAACTGGAATTGGCAAGCAATGCTGGCGATCACTGCTTTCACATTTAATTATTGCAACTCATCTAGGAGAGCAGCCATAGAGCCTGAAAATGTTCCAACTGGTACAAAAGCCTGTCTGCTTAGCAACAGGGATACAATGAATTGGATCATCTCAGTGCAGCTCTTTCTGCGCATGCTCTCTGCTGAACTAAAAATCCAGTCTGCTTATTTGTGCAAGGACTCTCTGGTGACTGTAACTGCCACAACAGCTGGACCCATGTGATTTTTTTTTCGCAAGACATAAAAGCTACTTAAGAATTCCCTACCACCTACACCCAGTGTTATTTGAATTAACCTTAATTATGTACTTATATACACAAAAGATGCCCATCAATAAATCAGCAAATAAATACAAACAAAATTCTCCAAAGCATAAATATGAACTATACTATAGAAAGAAAATGCAACATTTTTATTATGGAGTATTTGCTGCTATGTGGGCACGGACACACGTCTGTGTATGGTGATGAGGTCATATTGTCAAACACACAAAAAAAAAATTATATCCAAGTAAAAAAAAAAAAACCCAAAACTTACTACTTGTATTTTGTATGCTCTGATGGATTATGCTGTTTTCCACATTTTGCTGTTTGCAGTTATTGAGTGTGATAAGTTCACTTCATTTGTACATAGCTATCTCATAGATTTTTTTGTGAATTGTGCAGGGCATCAGTCTTCCTGGTATCAGTCAGTACCTGATTTCAGCATGATGTAAAACTGCTGTAAGCAGTAATGAAATCCTTACATCACTTTTATCCACATCTTACTCCTTCCCCCAAAAAGCTCTCTTGCAAACCAAATTAGAGCAGTTACTAATCAAAGCAAGATAGGAGGGTTTTTTCCCAAATTCTCCATGTATTTATCAAGTATATCATTCCTGTCTCCATTTTCCATGTCCTGGCAATTTACTTTTAAATTCCAAGTGAAATAAAAAAAATCATGATTAAGGTCAGAAGAGCTCTTTGTTGTTCTATATGTATAAAGAATTGTTTACAATCCATGAAACTTAATACACATCTTCATCTGATTTGACACCTTCCAGCCATGAATATGGAAGTCCCCATCCCTATTCAGTAGGAAATAAGATCACAAGGAAATAATTTACAGGACCTGCAAATAGAACAATGAAAGCTCTTTATATTCTCCTAACAGTAAATTCCTAACTAAAAAAGTTACCATGGAGCAAAGGATTAGAAAGGAGTCTATAGGCATTCATATACCACCTCAAAGCAGTGAGTGTAGAGAAAGGAGACAGTACAGCACAATCCAGTTCCTTCCAATCTGCAGTAATTTTCTCAGTCTATTCCTCAGAAAGCTTCGCTATGTTGCCATTTCAGAGGTCTTAAAAGCTTATGTCTTCTTTTTCTCAATACATTTTCCTATTTTTAGTTTTCATTTTCTGGCCAATTTTAGCTGTCACTTGGACAACTTGCAATAATGCTTAACGGGGATACAAGCTAATAATAGTGACTGCAACATTTGTATAGTGACTTGGAGCAAGCCACTTAAATTATGTCTAAAAATAGTTTTACCATTCATCCTCTGCTATCTATAACAACCCCAACCATTGCCAGTCCCTATATAACATGACAGATACGTGACACCTTAACATACCTTCCTTTTTTTTTTTTTTTTAAACAAGGCCACATCACACATTTATTATCTGGCATCTCTTCCAGCCCCATCATTGTTATTTACTTTAACAACTGAGAAAACATGTACTTTGTGCTAATCCAGACAGAATGACTGCAAAACTTACATGTTTATTAATTCCAGCATGTGTAAAAGGCACTCACATAAACTCATATATTTCTGTGAAACAAAAAATCTGGGGTGTGATGGGGGAAGGAAAGCACCCTATAGGCTTCAGATTAGCATAAAAAGTGTCTTCCTAAATTATTTTTGTTCTTGAGTTGAACAGTGTCTATGAAAATATTAATGAGTTAATATTTGCTCCCAAATAATTAAAGAGTTACCGCTAGCAATGGGCTTCTCTGAAATGCTTATTAAAAGGCAGTTTCATGTACTTTTAAAGACATGTTTCTGAGTTTTAAGTAAAATTCCTGGACTGTCACATTCTTGTTTAAACTTCAGGTCAAGGAAGCTGTTCAGCTTCAACATAAACATCTCTCTGAACAATGTCAAGAACATCACAAAGTGCCAAACCAACCAGAGCTGCATGAAGCTGATAAGAGAGAGATAAAACGTTCATGTAAAAATCAAGCTGGAAATCAATAGGGGAGCCTGGATTTAAACTGAAAGTAATTTTTATAGCTCAGCTGTTAATATCAGTGGGAGCCTGGAAGCTTACCGCCATGTGCTTACTTGGGATAAGCTCTGAGACTCGTTTGTTGTGTGTCTTCACATCTTCTCCTGGCTTGTACTCAAGAGTGGAGATTATAACTGTTTGCTTGGACATGGAACCAAGTTTTCCCTCATGCTTCTAGCTAGCAGAAGGCACCAACCATAACATCAATAGCTTGGCAGAAGCAAAGAGAAAATTCCTCAGGCATGAAAGACTGGCTGAGCTCTTTCTCCCATCACCATTCCACAATGGCACCCAGCAGATGATGACTCACTCACATATTTCTTCTGCATGTCAGGGGATAAGCAGAAGGAAGCAGACCCAGACAATGTTCAAAGCACTCCTGAGTATGCTCTGAATTATACAAGGAGTCAAGGTAGAAGAAATAAGTATCTTTAACCTGTTCCTCTCCTGCATCCTTGCCAAGTGTTCCTAGTAGGTACAGGGCACAGGTAAGAATAAGATTCACTACATACTCTGATTTCCATTCAGTAATCAACTCTACTACTTCACCTGGTCTTCACAAGATATCACCTGGAAATTAGCTGCAGATTGCAGATAATTTGAAAATCTTACCTCAGGCTTTTAATGAAATAGCTGGGTACTTATGTAAGCATGTTGAATGCTTTGGGTGGTTTAAACATTTGGCTCAAGGACACTCACATTTGCAAAGAACTTCATATCATCACTTTGTTTCCTGTTTGTAACAAACCAGCAAAGGTTAGCTCACAGTGTAAAATAAGTAGTATCTCTTTTTGCATCAACATCAGTGATTAACAAATTCTCCTACAGCACTACAATTAAAATAATTATACAGATTCAAAGCAATTATTAACACAATTATAATTTCCAACAGAGTGACAATGACTTGGGTTTTCTGTCCAGACCTTCAGTGTATTCATGTATACATTTTCTTTGAAACAAATTAATGGACTCTTAGGAACTCAAGATAAGTGCTGAATCAAATTTATTCAAGCCATATCTCCTTTAATTTATTAACTTTTGAAGGAGCTGAATCTTACTTGGGCAATGATTAATATATTTTTTTATTTATTTAATAGAATGTCCCTTTAATTTATATGTTTATATGATTTTCTGGTAAACAAGGTGGAAGAGCATACATATACTGCACGCTAAATGGAAGACAGTCCGTCCATCGTAAGCAGTTACAAGGGTCTCACAGTCCATTGACTCTACATGTCTGTTGTAAAAACATCTCTATGCAATGATGATTCAAGCTACCAAAACAGAAACCATAAATACAATCTTTAATACTTTCTAAAGCATAAATAAACTAGACCAAGCACGTTATATACGTTATAATAAATTCTCTGGCTCCATTTCTGTATTTTGTATGTTGACTTTGTCAGCATGCACTTTATTTTAATTCACTTGCTTTGACAGCAGACCTTCTCTAGAGATCAACTCCAGTACTGATGTATTAAGATGAATTTTCAGGCACAAGATCAGTTTGTACAGTCAATAACAATATTCCAGCGGTGCAACAAAAGACTCTACATGTGGTATTACAACAGAAAGCTCCAGATCCACATATGTCTTCTTTTCAAACAGCATGTTGCAAAATGTATATGAAGAAAACACCTTTACATGATCCAGAGCGGATTATCTCACTATATGGCCCAGAGCTGCTGCAGTAATCAGCCTTGCCAGTCCCCTATGGAACACTGTAGCTTTCATTTATTGAAAATCAACTTATGCAAACAGATTCAAGAGAACTGTACATCAAATCTGGAGTGAACTTGTCATTCTATTGTGCAATCATTAATTGCTTCAATACCTAATGATTCATAGAACAAGAAGGTGCAATTTTAGCCAAGCATTCTCTATATATGTTGCATTCTACTCATTATCAAATGGCATCTTTTCTACTCTCACAGAACACCAATGCAAATCATGAAGTGGAAAGTCAATAGTAAAAGGTGACCAATTAAATCCCAGCTCTTTTATTATACCAGAACAGAATCCCTTTCTTGCACTCGAGATTTATCTGCACTACCAATTGTCTTAAGATAACCAGATGCAAAATCATTTCCCAAAACTATACAACTATCAAACAATGTTAAGTAGCTGTTAACATTAAATTGACCTAAAAATGGTCAAATTAGGATTTACAATAAAAAGGACAAGTTTACAAATATAATTATTGTTAAGTCTGTTACAGCAGCGTTTAAAGACAGCACACAAGACTAGGTAGTATTAAAAAACAGAAAGAATGGGTTCCTCATACTAGACACCACAGTGCTAAGGTTCAGGATTGCTTTAAAAATTGCCTAGATGCTTACAGCAAGCAGTTGCAATTGTTTGGAGGCAGACGACATGACACATTTAAGGACAATGGGATCCTGTATTTTTTATATGGGTAATGAACTGCCTAAGAAGTGAGATTATAGGTTACTGCTGAGCTACATGTGAACTGATGATACAGGAGACTTGAGATACCTGCCTAATGTCACCCGGGAAACACGATTAGATTCATAAGTGTATACCAGGTCTTTATACACACATAAGTATTTCCTTATCATGTTATTTTTCTAATTGGGAATTTCTTATTAACATTGATGTTAAATCTCTCTCACTGCACAGATTTAGCTCACAAAGCCATATCTGAGACTCCATCTCCTTTTCATAATGTATGCTACCTGCTTGTTCTCATCACTTCTTTGAGCCTGATAAGGAAAACACATTAGCAAGCTGATTAATGGGTTTCCTCGTTTTCATTTTCCAGTTCCCATGTATTTGCACAATACAAAAATGGCTGAGTTACAAAACACTATAGAAATGCAAGCAATTCAAAGTAATCCCTCTATCTTAGTTCTGTAAGATTTTACTATTAAAAAAAAAAAAGTTAAAGACTCTTTATTCTGCTTAATATTACAAATGCTTCTTTGTCAATAATCTTATTACAGAATTAGACTGCTTCTGTTAGTTGTACTCATCACTAAGATAAGCATGGGAAATGATTGCAACCCAAGCAGTACTTTTCTAGGCTGTTTACTGCTCGCAAGTGTAAATGCTTGTGCTCCTGGACTGCTGAGATTGGGCCAATGCCTGCAGCATCATTTTGGGTAAAGTATTTGGATTTCCTTCTCATGGGAACCAAACACATAGAGGGAACTCTAATCTGTGTCCATGATAAAGTAAGGAGGAGTCAGAAGAGAGCTGCTGCCCACAGGAAGATGCAAGAGTTGGAAGCACTTCAAGGTCTTCCCCATTGGATTCATCCAGTAACGCAACTGCTTCAGAAGTCAGCTTTCCCAAGGAAGGGTTTTCATGGCCATGCTATTACCTTTTTTGTGTTCTGTTTCCTCAGAGGGTCAGAAAAATGCTACCTGGAAATAAATTATTTTCTCTCTCTCAAATATATTGCTAATATGTGCAAATCCATTCTTTTCTTTTCTTTTCCTTTCTTTTCTTTTCTTTTCTTTTCTTTTCTTTTCTTTTCTTTTCTTTTCTTTTCTTTTCTTTTCTTTTCTTTTCTTTTCTTTTCTTTTCTTTTCTTTTCTTTTCTTTTTCCACAAGCATTAAGATTTTAGTTATTTGATACTTGGCCAGACTCCTACTTCAAGGTCTTTGTCAGAATGTGATCTCCATTGCTTAGGTTTGCATGTGCTTGTGTTAATAAGAATTAATAATTCAGAGCTTTCTACTGTCTTTAATGTACTGCCAAGGCAGATAAGTCTTATTATCCCTATTTAGAAAGGGGGAAAATGAGACAGGGGAATAATGTGATCCATTTAAAATATGATTGCAGACCCAAATTTAGAATGCATGTCCTTTTACCATTTTATGTATTAATTGGCCTAGCAGGGGATTAAAAAACTGGTTTAAATAAAACTAGGAATTCTTTAGATATTCTGCCCTAAATATTATCTTCACAGTACCTAAGTGCTCATCTAGTCTATACCTTTTAAAACACTAATTCTTTTTTCTAATTACTTTTTGCTGTATTCTGACTTGTTAACAACATACAGATACAAACTAGCTAAATTAAGAAGTGCAGGAAATTTAATGGAAAAAAACCTTTTTTTTTTTCTTGGATTTAAAACTAAATTGTTCAAAGCAGCAAAATAATGAAAGGTAATTATCATCCAGGTAATCTTTACTGAACTGGAAGCTTAAAAATATTTTGATTAGCCAATTACTAGTTATGCACCAGGCAGAGGCAATCACAACTATTTGTGTGTACGTATGTACTGATGTCATCTTTATATACATATATGCATATGCATATATTGATATTTTTTTCTTATTGTTCTCAAAGTCTGAGACATCTGTCTAGAGGATTCTTTTCCTCTCTGTGATAATATAGCTTTCTTCTCTTAATCTGTGTAATATACTAAGTAAAACAGCCAAATCTATTTTCAATACATTTTCTTATAGAAATGTGGGAAATCAGTGCTGCAATCACTTTTTCACAGAACATCTGCACAGTTCTTGTCATGGATTAAATGTCTGCCCCTCCTGAGTAGAAAATGCTAGCTATTTAATGTTAAAATCACCTTCTGGTCAGCTATGTTGATCTACCATTACATCATTTAGGCAAAATATTCACTGTTTTTTCTTGTTTGAATTTCACTCACACATGTAAAATTCTTTATTTATAAACATGTTAGTTAAATCATGGATAGTCAGTATTTGCTTGATTTGCTAACATTTTTTTTCCCATTCCACGGTTCTTATCAACTTAGCAAAAATCTGTCGAACACTGTGCTATGGCATCTACTATCAGAGAACAGGAATGTGCTTTTCAGATTTTTTAAGGTATTTCCTCCCCTCCTCTCCTCTCCAAAGACATTTCTGTCATTCCAAGATTTCTGCTTTCAAGCTTCAAAGAAACTGTGTTCCCTCTAAGCTAGTGATAAAAGTATCAACATTTACTTTTAGTGGATCTGCATCAAATAGACCTTTGGCTTAAAAGCTCCTCAGTAACTGATATATCTTATTTAACTAAGTATAGATCAGTATTACAGATAAATAAAAGAATTACTAAGCAAAGTAATTAGATGAACCCAGATGACACAAGCAAGTTTTCAAAGAAAAAATCAAGCAGGTGGGTATGAAACACTGAGAGGATATTGTGGGTTTTTTTAAAGGCACATTTCATAAAATACAGTAATAATGAACAGCAGGAATATAATTATTTGTAAATAGCTGAATATATCAATACTTAATATTTGTGAAATCAATAACAGAGTTTGGAGCCTTTTTTCTTTATTATGCAAAAAAGTGGTCCAGCTCAGACATTATCTTAATGCATAAATATATGCAAAACAAAGTTTTTCTGTCTTTCTGGAAGAACATATTCAGGAGAAAAAAAATAAAGAAAAAAAAGCAAGGAGTGCAGAAAATTAAATCTTTTAAACAATTCCATAGTGACTGAATTGCAGCATGAAATGCTGAACACAAAGAAAGCACTTTCCAAAAATATAAGCTCATTTAAATAAACTATTCTTTAAATAAATAACATTTTGTTATAACTTTTTCCTAGTTCAAATAGAAAGCTACAATCTTATTTATTGTTTGCTTTCTTTCTTTCTTCATTATGCAGTAAATACCAGGTATGTGAAAAAAACTGGACCCTTAAGGAAGGTAAAGGAAATTGACCAACTAAGAAACATTTTAAGCTGAAGTCTCTTATTTGAGCAGTATATGACATCTCTAGCTCCTTTCCAACTTCATTAGGAAAATATTTTATGCATACTGCAGTAAATGGGATTTTCTTCACAGCTTTGAGAGGTTTTTTCCCACTGGTCTGTTATCAAGAAAAGAAAAAGAAAAGGAAAGACTCAACGTGTGCCGCTTTGGCTACTGGTACAGGTGAGGCCTTATTCCAGTGCTGTGATTTTGTTTCCTCTTATTCGCTAAATACACACTCTCTAGACAGAAAAGCAGAGACTCTCAGTCCTTTTCCCACTGCAATGAAATGGAGCTTATTGCTAAGGAAATTACAGATCTTCAAAACATGCAGCTCTCAAAATGAAGGCCAGTTTAGTCCAGTCAGGTTCCATGTCCCATTAGGCAGGACGTAGTAAGGACTTCAGAGTAACAAGAACTAAAATATCAAGAATGCAAAAATGAACTTATTGACACAAGTAAACAGGAACATTAAATCACATTTCCACTTTTCAACACAGCATCTTCGTATCTCTTTCTAATTTGAAAAGTGGAAACATTGCTACATTTAAAGTTAACATGGAACAGCATGTAACATCTTGCAGCCCAAATTTTTTTTTTGAAAATATGTGTCCCTAACCACACATATAGATATTTTATGTGTGTATATACACATAGAATCAACAGAGAAGAAACACTATCTGAAATTTAATATTCAAAGAATAAACAAAACCTGACAATAAATTTGTTAACAATAGTGGGAAATAGCTGGCTTGACTGGACTGTGAACTTTCTTAAGGACAAAGCTTACCAGTTGCTTGTGCTTCCCACAGAGACTTTTACATTACTGTTTTAAGTAGCTAGACTATAAAAAACAAAGTTCTTTTCAAACCCAGCATGAGTTCTTTCCCTTCATCTTTGGGTAAAGGTGGAGTAGGGTCCTTCTCCAACATAAATCTGAGAGTAATATGATTGTTTTTCCAGCCAAGAATAAACACTGGTTATCTCTCACACATATTTTTTAACATCATTTATGATCCCCATCTAAAATGAAGTATCACTTGCAAGCTTAACAGAAGAATATGACTAAGTATTCACAAGGCTGTGGACACTACATCACTGTTTAAGTCATTTACATGTTAGAGCATTTTAATACTCAAACATCTGCAGCCTTTATTAAATACCAATATATTTTCCTGTGATATCCTGACCACTCTTAGAATTGACCACAATTCTAAGTAAAAACTCCTGGTTAGTGCAGTTAAACAAGTCCAAGCTGATGATCTATGGAAACAGAAGCAGTACAACTATAGACTGGTACAGAGGTAGAAATCTTACAAATACTTTAATTAGATATAAGAAAGTTACGAACTGCTACTATTTTTATTACACTAAAAATGCTATAGGTAAGTACACTATCAACTAGAATATTGACTCTATATATCAACAGCAATGAGCAAAAAATTGAGTTAAAACCACCTGGTTTTTAGTTACAAGCATTGTGCCCTACATTTTCTAACTATGAAGCATGAATTAATTTGAGCTTTTTTAGTTAAAAAAGTTTTGTTTACTCCAAGAAATGATTCCTTATAATTTTTCATGTGAAGAGAGATCATGAGAAACCAGTGATACTCTCAGGTCCATTCATCCTTGGAGACACATTGTCCTAGCGGCCACATAACTCCTCAAAATTTTATCATGAAAATTTCTGGCCCAGTTGGTAATTTCAGAGAAAAATAAAGTAGTATGCCATTATGAAAGCTAAACCCTTTTCCTTGATTATGAAGGTCAAACTCCTAGTCAGGACTAAGGTTCACTACCTTCTCAGCATATTGATTTTTTTTTGCTAATATGAAGCATATAGAAAAAATATCATAAAGTCTTCTATTTCAAGATGCAATTGTTTATTTATTTCAGTGTCATTTCAGTGTCAGTGGAAAAGCTTTTTTTCAAAACCATAGCAGAAACTGGTGGTGACTTCTATAACTTCTTTTTGATACATTTTATATGAGGGTATTGAGGCAGAAATCTGAAACCTTCCATTTAGACATTAACTTTTTGCAATAAAAGTTGCACTTTCTTTGTAAATCTGGTTTGAAAGATTACAAAATTATCCTGAAATAACTGCAAAACTATTCAAAGTCTGAAAGGTTTTAACCAAATGTTTTAACATCTTTATGACTAATACCTCTAATTATTAGATAAGATACAATTCCTTAAGAATATTTGTCTTAAAATGTATCAAATATCTTTCTATATACTTATTAATATTTACTCATAGCACATAAACATATTTATCCACTAAGGTTATTCACATGCAATTTATATGTTCTGAACAATAAAATACAGCTACACACTTCCACTTTGGTTAACTCGGGGGTATTTTTAGGTATTGGGTTTCTTTGACTGGAAAAATCTCTAGCTGAAGTTGAACTTCGCTATCGATGAAGAAAAATAAGTTTGCAGAGATTTAAGCTGTGCCTGACAGACTCTGCACAAAGATAGTACTTCTTGTGTAATGGGCGATAATAAGCATAATTGTTCTAATGTGTCATGAATTGAGACATAAAAGCCCCAAATACAGTGTATCTAATACTGGGCTACTATTTTTTATTCCTTTATTATTATTTTAAAAATTATTCTTTCAGTTCAATGTCTCACTGCCTAATGGATAAAGCCCTTATTAAACAAATATAAGTTTGTGTGGTATTGAGATCATATGGTAATAAAATAAGTGAACAACACTACACATGCCACACCAGTTTTATGTCTATCCCTAACTGTATTTTAATGCACACATATGCATGAAAAAATAGCTAAATGACCCAAGCCACAGAACATACTGATCATATCAAGATACTGAACAGGAAAAGTGTGAAATTGTCTGATAATAACGAGAATTTTTCTTCTTTTCTGAGATGCAAAATCTTTGCTAATTCTTCTAGATAGTGTTAGTGTTAAAGCACAAGACTGACTAGAATCCAGGTCTACTAGGTGATAAACTTGGTTTACCTACTCACTTAGCACACTTGTGCCTTAGTTTATCATATCTACCACGTTAGTACAGTATGGCATTTATTATCTGCCTCACAGCAGTGTGGCAGGGATTAATTAGTCAGTGTTTTAACTTATTCCAGTGTTTAAAATCTCTGCTGAGGGCAGGGCTAGGAGTTGGACTGTGAGTCCCTTCCAATTCAGCGTATTCTGTGAAATGGCAACTGCAACCACTAATTATACCGGCAAACATGCACTGATTTATCTGTTCACCTGAAAATTGCTCAGCATCAGTAGGCTGAGAGTTTTTTCTCTCCAGAAAGTATATTTCAATATACCTATAGAAGTCTTTAACTATAATTATAATGTTTTGAAAGAAAGTGTCAGTTTTTGTTTGTCAGTGTTTGACAGTTGTCAGTGAATACATTTCGTTTTTATCCTTACGATATATTCGATGCTGCAGACAATGATGATGAACTCTCCAAAATAACCGTGACCACACCAACCTTAAGCCCTCAAGAAAAAAAAACTGTCCAAGCTTTATTTTTAATTCTGTTGATTTCTCAATCTTGTCATGAATTCATGAAATTATGGCACAACTAAAAGCCACATCAGATCCTGACAGTAAGCAGTTTTCCAACTGAAACATCAGCATTATCGTTTCAGTTTATGTCTGCTTGAGAGATATAAAAGAGAACACATTACCAAAGTGAAGATAATCCCTCAGAAATGGTAAACAGAACCATAGCAAGACAGTAGCCTAGAATACTTTTTGCAAAAATTATCTGAATCTATACTGCCTGTATACACCAAAGTTTTGTTAAGATGTGCTGTGTGTACATTGTCTTAGTGGTTACACATGTAAAGGCATATATTTATGCAACTAGATGCACGACTTGGTCTACCAGATGCAAGAAACACACATTTTTTGATTTGTTATGCCTCCTTCGGTAAAGGTAATACTCTATTTTTAGCATTCCAAAACCCTTCTCTTTCCTGTCTTTTGAAGCATAAAAATTGAAAAAAATATTCATACATACTAAGAAGATATTTAGATATAAGCCTCTAGAAAGCACAGACCTGCTGGACAGAAGAGAAATTTGGCAGACATTAAATCACACTTTTTACAAGCACAGTTTTCTTATATCCTGTGTTATTTCAGGGCTTCAGAGTTGGAGGAGAAAATGAGGGTGACAAAAGCAAATCTTACGAAGAAATACTTTTACTGACTTTAACACACGGAACATCAGAGGGCATATCAAGACTATAGGTATGCTTGCATGTATGGTCTATGAGTCTTTATTTATTTAGCATAGCCATACTAATAGATTGATCTTATAAGCCTACACACACATCAATATTCCACCCAAATAATGATACAAGACTATTCACTTAAATTTAGTTTTTAAAAACATGCTTGCTCTTCATAAACTTAAATAATTTCCTTTCATCACAGATTCAGTAAGTAGATTGTGTCTCAATTATTTATATGCCTTTGGATTTATAATGTTTTTACCTTAATAATTTATCAGATTTTCATCAAATCTATATTTATCTGTATGAACCCTACTTTATAATAAGCTGGTCCCTCACGTGTTTCTGAATCTCTCTTTTCTCTCCTACTTATTAATCCCTTTTACTATTGAAAACTGGGATGCTCAAAGTAAAATCAAGTAATTCCAGGTATAAATCCAATACCACAGTTCAGTTACAACATAGCAAGTCAGTGTGTGATTTCTTTGCTTTACAGTGTGTCTATTATTTGTTAGTTCTCTTTTATCTAAACATTTATGGAAAGAGGTGGTTTGGATTCTTTTTTTTATGTGTACTAATAAATTTTACATGTATATGTAGATCTCGAGCAACCTTTTCTTAGGAGTAGGTGCATTTGAGAAAATCATATTACATCCCATCTCTGCAATAACCTTTAGACCTTTCTATTTTAGCACAAATATTTTTCATATTTTTCTCTTGGGGAATAGATACTTATATACACAAAATTAATGGAGTCTGCTTATCAAATCTGCCATGATCTTATATGTTGAATCAATGTGAATAACAAAGGACAAAGTAATATAAATTTAAAACTTCCATACTTTCAAAGCATTTGCTAGCTCATTCATGTGTATTCAAAATTTTAGAATATTTATAAGAAGAGCTTTTCCAATGCTTTATCAGGCACTGGATTTTATTCCTCCTGTCAATAACCTGTATAAGAGGTTAATCTAGGAGTTTTATCCTATTTTACTGTCCTAGCAGAAGCAAGAAGAAAAAATGCATTTCAAAGCTTTCAAAATCTAGAGCTTAAGAAAAACACTTTTAAGAGAAAACAGTGCCCATCTGCAATTTCTACTTATATTTGTTTAAATAACAAAAATAGTACAACAGCCCTATCAAGCCTCTACACTTGAAAGCTCACAGTTTTAGAGTGAATATACTGTAACACCAACATAGACAAGAGAGCTACTATGACATGTGCTATACAGAAACAAAGAGATTTTCGTTCACAAATAGCTTATCTGACTCCGGAAGGTAAACAGGTTTTATAAAAGGAAGGGGAGCAGGCACAATTCTTATTGCATTAAAAGCTACATAAAGGTTTTGGCATACATATTCCATAATACCTGACTAAAACAACGACATTCAGAAGGAAAAGATAGCTTAAACAGCACAGTGGTGATCCCGCCAGAAAACAAACAAACAAACAAACAAAACAAAACAACAACAAAAAAAACAAAAACAAAAAAAAACACACAAAACCCCACAAAAACAAAAACAAAACAGTCTGCCATTAGTGCACTAACGTATGGAGCTTTGCAGCAGATGCTGAGGTTGCTGCCGAAGCACTGCATTTGTCAGTTTTGCATCTGGAAGCTTTTCTGGCTTCCTTCTGTGTAGCTATAGGTGCTGACCCTACTGCTGGAACAAGTAGATAAGCAAAATGTTTTAATCCATACATTAATTATTAAAACTCATACTGTAAACAAATATTTTTTGAAACTAAGTTATTCCAAATAAATTCTTTTCTTTGCCCTCATCCCCCTGTGACAGCATTTAAAGCAGCATGTAATTGTGTATTGTTTATAATGCAAGGGAACTTTTTAAGGCAAAACTCATGCATTATGCAAGGCCACTACAGTGGGACACTGCACAGTTACACTTCATGAGCTATCAAGATGGGAGAATAATTCCACATACAATTGCAGCACAGAAAAGAAGCATATTTTGTAGAGAGACATTTGTGAAACTACAGTTGGATTACCTGTCATTTAATTTCTCTGCATCTTCTTCTGCCTTTTCCTAAGGGAAACTGGGGAGATGGTGGTAGCACAAAATATGTTAAATGCACATTGTAAACATCAGTGGTGGCCATTCAACATAAGAACAGCAGATCTCAACCTCAAGTAACTTTTCAAGGAGCAAAGAAAAAACAGAATGATTGTGTTTTGCCACTAAGAAAAAGGCTCTAAAGTGTCCTAGTGCCAGTGATAGGAAGATGTCCATGAACTGGAGGTTTTCACCTGGTTCTCTAATATTCAACAAATACTGAGAGAGGATATTATATTCCCAAAGATGAATTTGCATTATTCTGAAGTAGTTTCTCTTCATATTTGTCCCTTGAACAAAAAACCTCAGGGGGTGGAAATACTATCTCAAGGATTACTGAAAATTAAGAGAGTGAGGCAAAAGAGTTACTATGGTTGTTCCTGTGTTTCTATAGGAAATGGATTCTGTTCACTTCAGCCATATAAGGAATAATTGCACTGAAGTTCAGGTTTTTTCAGAGGTTTAAGAGTTATGGGGATGGGGGGGAAGAAACAAATAATAAACAAACAAAAAACACCACCAAACACAGTCCCTACAACCAAGTCCTGCTCTTCTCTGAAACAGTAAGTGAGAGAAATACACCTCTCAGTAGTGTTGCTCCCATCTCTCAGATGTCTGTGGAGCAGTATTTTATCCCTCATTAGCATGTAATGACTCCACACCCGTGGTGTGCTCCAGGTATCCATGCTCCATTAATCCATAATATCCATTAACACATAATCAAATGGGGTGATATTTAACCCACCATTTGATCATCTTCCATTGAAATCTCTGCCCACATTCTTATTGCCTCATGGCTGCATTCCAGAGCTTTCTCACTTTCTTCTCCACTCCTCTTTCTTTTGCTTCTCCATCTGGCCATGCCCCTCTTCTGACCCCATTCAACTCTTCATTTGGTACTTTATTCTTGCTTTTTCTGTCTTCTCCCTAAGGCAAGCATGCTCCAATACTTTATTCGCCCTCCTTTACGGAATCAAGGATCAAGAGTTCAGATCTCCTCACACCTGGGGACATTACTAATAATGGATCTAACTGTATCTCACCAGAATGAGGTCTGAAGTTGGGCCTATTTCTCAAGAAGTAACAATATAACGTATTAAGCCCTGGCAATCATTTAGTTGCAAACAGTATTCCTGTCTTGGGAAACTCCTGTCTATTTAACTAGTTCATATATTAGATGTTAGCTTACAAGATCCAAAGTGGCAGGCTGTAGACTAATTTATGTTTAATTAAAACCAGTTTTAACAATACAGAGTTAATATATGGTGGAGGATTGATAATTAAAATGCACTACCTCCAAACCTGAAATTTATTTAAAATACCCAAAGCAGCTGCAGGAATACATGCTGTCGATCTAATAACAGCAGTGATCATGATCAAAACATTGGGGAGAATTTGCAACTAAAAAAAAAAATAAAATCCAAAGCTTGCCAAGATCTTTGGAGTTATATTAGCAGTAAATGATTTTTGGCAAGAAAACAGAAGAATTACAGAGCCATGAGACAGGTTAAAAAGCAAGAATTCCTTTTCATTTATGATGAGATGATTGTCAGCTCAGCTTTGCTCCCACCATTTCTCTCATGAAAAGCCTCTTTCACAGTCTAGTCTTTAAGACATTATCAACATCAGGACTTTGCAGTTTTGCTGGCTAAAAGGATAAGTGCATGCAGCTAGTCCAGGCATCCTGTGTATATGGTATCCTGAAAGGGGAAAAAAATGCAGCAAATTTTTTCTCAAAAAATTCCATAAAAATGGCATAATATCTATTTAGGCATACACCCATCAAAGTTACAGAGTAGTAGCACTCTTCTCCATTTTTCCATGCACTATTATCATAGCATCTTGCATGTATTTAAAAGTTGAAGTTTGAATGATTGTTTTTTCATGAACTCTCTATTAAAAGAGTGATTCAGCAATGGAACCCTTTCCCATTCTTATCTGAACTTAAGAATGGCTGTGCAGACCAAAGTCCTTGTACTAAATTTCCAAGCCAGAAAAAAGGTTTAAAACAAAGGAAAACACAACATTGTATGAACATTTTAATGACTACTGAAAAAGAAAGCTCACTAATGTCTCAATATGCTATGCAAGTTACAGGAAGATAGCAAATTATATGAATTGAAACTATGTTTTATTACAATGTTCCAGTGGCTTCATCCTACTTTAACTGTTTCTTTCATAGAAGGAAAATGTGATCCATCTGTTTAATAGATACTTAAGGAAAATGACTCCTTGCAGGAATCAAAGACTATTTGCGCGGGTGGTATTTAAGGTGCTACGGCTTTAGCTGGGTATGTTAACACAAAATGACATTAAAAAGGAGTAAGATTAGCCCATCAGGAGTTACATAAAACAAAATATACTTCATCTTTTTGTCTCTGTTTCAGTATGCACTAAAAAACCCCAAACAACAAACCAGTTATTTTAAGTACCTTTTGTGTGATGCATAACAATGAAGGAAGCAGATTTATACAAACTCATAAGGCTAAGATTAAGGCAACAGAAATAGGCTGGCCCATTTAATATAAAGACTTACCACTGTTTGTGGGTAAGTCTATTTCTACAAGGACTACGGTCAGTGCAAAAAATAGCAATGTACACAGATAGCTTCAGACAGCCTTCAACAGCCCTGTTCTAAAATAAGTTCCAACAATTTAAAACAGCTTTTGAATGTCATAGTTTCTTAACTGCAATGTCCTACGAATGTTTTCACACATCATGAAATCCTAAATTACTTTAACATACACAGAACAAGTAGGCACACACCTTCTCAGAAGCAGATCATTTACAGTTCATGATAGTCAATTCAGACAGCTTTCTAAATTATTGTTGAATTAGATACAAGAAGCTCAAAGAAATTTCATACAGCTACCCTAACTCATTTCTCTTGCTTTGTGTTTTGGTGGTGGTGTTTTTTAAAATAATGATTCCTGCCTCTAAAAAAGCCAGCCCCCTCTCATTTCCTCACTTCCAAAACATCAACATTCTGCTTCTGTGCTTTTGTCTCTGAACTTAGAGGGATTTAAAGACATCTGTAAGCTCTTCAGGCAGGGACCTGTTGCACTCAAGCCAAGCCTCAGTTCAATGAGGCTTTGTTCTGCATACAGCCAGATATCCTCCACATTGCATATGCATCATTAAACAGAAACATTATTAATCAATATTGTCAAAAAAAAACCAAGGTGCTGTTTCAAATCAGGAAGATAACTTCTTTTATAATGAAGCACTTTAAATGTTCAACAGCAACACAGGTTTGGTTATTATCCATCATGAGTAATGTTAAAACCGAAGGAAAACAAGGATTCATGCCAGTCTGTACTTCATAAATTAATTAATAATATTAAGCACTAGTCTGAACAAAAAAGAGTACTACTTTTTTAAAAAAAATATTTTAATTTTTTTCTATATAACATGCAATTAATTAAAAAAAAACAAATCCAAATTTTGAAGTGTTGTGTGATCTGAGATAAACTTGTTCAAAACCTTCCAAAATCAAATTGTTATTAAGTTCATGCAGCAATAAAATTATTACTTCTTTAAAAAAAGTAATTAGAAGAGAAGCAGATCAGATACCTGCAGTAGCAGATACCTCATGCATTTTAACAGACATGATCCGAAGGTTTTGTTTGAGTCAAGGACATCAAGATAAAATTAGTATCTTTAACAGCTTCAAAAGAAATGGAAACAGAAGAATAAAAATATATATAATTTTAGGTATTGAGCTGACTCTTCTTGTTTGTGTGGTCCCACACAACAGATCTGCCAGGGTAACCTCCAGTCTCACCAGCTCTGCCTGACTCACATCTAGAACCACCCCACACTGTCAGATTTATACAGCATATCTACTGTCCTTACCGTCCTAATGACTACAGTCCTATTTATTTACGAGAAGACCCATCTGGCTTCTTCCTTAGACAAATAAAAACATTCTTGGGTGCAACCATATCCACCAGGTTTGTATTCAAATTGAGGCCAGTGACAGCTCTGGTTTCCTCTGCAGATGCCCACTCTTCTCTTCTGTAACTAAATCATAAGCTTAAAAACATGAAACTCACAGAGATGAGTACTTGCCAATTCCAGTAGTTAACAATAAGCAGGCATCCATTTAACATATCAACACACACACCTTTGTACTTTAAAGTAAAATATTTAAAAACATTTTCCTCTTTTATCTGCCTGCCAGCTTTTAGTGCCTCTTAAAAAAGTAATATCACAGACATCTAGGGAAAAGTTCAATTCCATCAACAACTAAAGCAGCTCAGATATTATACCACTGAAGAAACACAAAACTTGCCAGGTCTTGCATCTTAAGAGATTGCATTTTGCTTTTAAATCCTCTTTTTTGATGAACTGAATGCAGTTCTCTGCATAAGCAGAAATGTAACTCCATGGATATTGCAGCCATATCTGATTATGGAGAGATTATTGCTTTTGGCAATTTATCATACACACTGTTGGCAGTGTCATATTTAAGGTCACATTGAGGCTTATATATTTCTTTTTCAAACTTTGATGACTGAATTTTATTTCACTGTTTAACATGATACAACAGAACACAGATCGATTTTCTACGATATTTGCTTATTAAGGCATTTTCTTTCATGCTTAGGAAATGCATTAGAATAAAATATACCTTTAAAAACCATTTCATTAAAATGTCAGTGTTCATCTTGGTCTCAATAGCTAATGAATGACAGTCTATCAATTCCAGACAGCCAGACAAATATTTTCAGGCAGAGGGCTCTTGCAATTTTTAAACAGAGAGAAGGGTTTCATTTTCTAAAGAAAAACTACCCAATTATTTCTATCATTTGATGCTGCCTTCTTAGCTTCAAACCTCTTATGCCAATGATTTTTGACCTTAGAAGGTTTATTATTCTCTGCCTACCTAGGTCTCAGCAGTGTTTCTCCAAATGAACCAGCAAAGAAATATTAAAAAGATGCTGGGGTGAAACCTGCTAAGGAGCAGAGCTGTGAGAAGGTTCCCAGAAATCACTCCTTCTTCCACTCACTCATCTCCCACTGCCAGTTTTTATTTCCTAATTAGAATTTTTCCATTCCTTATAGACTTTGTTTATTTCCACATTTAACATTTACATCAGGAAATGCTGGAAAGATGAGGTGAATGACAGACTGTGAATGGAAAAGACAGGACAGGGAAGCAGAGGTAGCTCCAGTGGACTGGAATTTTGCAGACAATGAGCTTTCTGGTGGTAAAGGGAGGTTTCGAAAAATCATATCACAGATCTATTCAATAGTAACTAATGAACATAATGGAGCTGAAGCATCACAGCCAGGAAGGCAGGGGAAAGAACACAGTTTTTTCTGAGGGACACTGATGTTATGACAATAATAAAACTACAAAGCACAGCTTACACATACACACAAAAATGGCATTATCCAAACATTAACAGCATGCCATGCCCGCCTTGACTTCCTTAGTCTCTACCTAACACTTTCACCAACTCATTTAGCAAACTCTATGGCTTCTCAGCTGACCCCAGTTTCAAAATGAGAGACACTCCTACCAAAATCACATCCAAATAACAACTCTTATCTTCCACCTTCCCATTTTCTGAACCACTTTCATACAAGGACCTTTGTGCTGCTCCCATAGCCTCATTTCTAGTCACAATCAAGGTACAAGCTTGCAATTCTTTTTATCATCTCCACTGAAAAGAAAAATTCTCAAGGACCAAATACATGGTGTGTTCTCAGCTAAAGGACAAATAATCACTCCAGGCCAACAGTCCTCCCAAGTGTAGATCTGATTGTCTTTTATGGTTGTTTACAGAAAATGCTCAGTTAAAAAGTTCCAAGTTTGCTTGCAGCAGAGCTATCTCTACTGTTAATTAATATTTTGTTCCCTCCTGCATTCTGAATGTCACACCCAGCTTAGTAATGAGACTCACAGGAACAAATATAAAATAGAACAAAAAATCGGTGAACAAGCTCTTTTAGTCAGAATTTTTCTAGGTGTGAAAGCCAGTCTTAGAATGAAATGCTCTTGTGCAGCTTTCCAAAACCACAGAAGGCATTTGCAAAGCCATCCCTGTCGGTTGCCTCTCTCAACCACGGCATCACACCTCCAGCCCAGCTCTAGAGGCAGCTGGAGGGGTGGGGAACTGGCAGCTGCCTGTCTCCAGCTGCCAGGGAATCAGAATTGTTGCTGCTGAAACTACTTTTCTGCAATTTCGATTAAAAAAGATCTTTTCCCTCAAGTGGTAAATACTGGAGAAAATATATTTACAGGTCAAAAGAGAAGCAAAGAAAAAGAAAAGCAAACAAAAAAATTCACATCCAATATTCACCCTGTATATCTTCTGTATACCTCAATATTGCAAAAATTGCAGAACTTAATACACAATAGACAAAACCCGGTAAGTGTCTTTCTATGTTGAGTGAACACATCTTTTATTGCACTTTCTTCGTCAAAAGGAACCTGCAGACAAGTAAATAAATCTTAATCTTATTCACCTATGATTACCAACAACCTTCTCACATGTATTCCAAGATGATGTTTAAACCTTTTTTTCTGTCTGTGACTTAAATAAAAGTTGTCAATTAATACAATATAAAAAAATATGACAGCATTTTATTTTTTTTGCCTTTTGGCCCCCATGACACACAACTTTATATATTACAACTCTGATCCTCTTATTGTGTCATCAAAAGGAACACTAGTTCCACTTCAACAATTTAGCAAATGTTTTTTGGGTTCCAACATGATGATACTAATGTAATGGTTCAAGTCAACAACTTTCCCTAATATGTTAATTATCATTGTTCCTTCCTCAGATAACAAAAATTATAAAAGCTGCATGTAGATCACTCTTAAGATTAGTTCTCTGGGTTTATAATGAATTAATGAAAGAGTTCTTAGACAATAAATTGTAATACCAATGCCAAAAGCAAATTGCAGGACGTGTTAGCCATCACTCTGACCACCAAGTTAAAAACTCCACCTGAAAGTGAAATGTGATTCATAACCCAAAGCTGAAAGGTGAATCTTGAGGGAGCTCAAGATATCTACTAATGGTATAAAGTGATTGCAGCCCATTATGAAGAACCTCTGCTAGTATTAAAGCTTTGATCTGCAAGATGTTAATTCAGTGAAAATACCTTTCAGCACTGCCATGACAGCAGAATGCATGACAACTGCATCAGCAAGATGTGCTAAAATTACATATGATATGTACAAGGGAGGCAGAGACAGTGGTACTGAATGACTTTTATAAACATTAGTGTGGGGTAACAACTTTCCCTGCCACTAATAGCTAACAGCTGAATGAATATTGTGGCATTTGATCAGAAACTTTAGTGGTGCTTCAGTGTCCTCTCTCAGAAGCATATTCAAGCTAAGGAAATTAGGCATACAGGCCACTTAGATAAGACAAAGCCAAAATCTGAAAAAAAGAAATTACATCAATAATCTAATTACCACTGTCCAACAACCATGTACAAAAGGTGTGTCAAAACAGCTCCCACTGGGAAACAAGGAAATAGATACATTCACAATGTCAGCAGCTCCAAAACAGGAGAAACTGCAACTGCTTCTGTATGATAGGTATTCTGGAGGATAAGATCAAAACTTTGAATTATTGTGGCAAGCTGAAGACATGTCCTGAAATCAACAAACCATTCACCAAAAGTTCGGCTAAAGAGAGCAGCAAATCTGGAGAAAACAAATGCACAAGTACCACATGGGAAAAAATTGGTAGTCACTGCAGTTTCACAGTGAACAGTGTATGGATGCAAATCAGTAACGCAACACTGCTCCGAAAAAAACAAACCTTGGTTTTGGATTCATTTATGGGCATGCAATTCATAATGACCTGAACGAATTCTCTCAACTTTGCTTGTTACTGATGGACTTCTTTATCCAAAAAAGGGAGCTGCAATAGATCTCTCAGGAAAAGTCCAAGGAATTGTGATTTTTTAGAATTTGCAAGCAATCAAATGATTTTGGAAAGACATGGTCGTTTATCTCCTCATCATAAAATCTAAGGAGAACTGTCATCAGCTCTTTCCTCATGTCAGAGACATTTCCCCATGTTAGTCTACAGAAGCAGGAGAAGAATCATCATTTAAACATATGGCAAAATTGCCTAGGACAAATACCAGAAAAGTCCTTCTAATTATTATAGTAATTAAAAACTGAAAGAAGGCAAAGTACAGGACTCTACTCAGCCATAGGTTCTTAAGAACAGCATAGTGAGCTCCTGAAACAGATGTTCTCATTATACTTCCTTCCATCTGAGTACAAGTGGTTAAGCTGCATAGTCTCCATTGTCCATTCTGAATGCAAACTCTCAGTCCTGCAGGTCAGCCTGGAAAGCAGACTTCTGACACTGTCTGAGGTTAGTTAAATTCATGAGGTCCTTTTATTGCATCAAACATGCTTATATGAGAAGGTAAACCACATACATGCTAGAAAGTAGCTTCCAGGAAGTCCATATAGGTTCTATAGCTGGCTATTGTAGCTAATATAGCTATATCAATTATGATGTGCTCATTATGAATGGTGAATCCAACTCTCAGCAAACTGTTATATTCTGCCAACACTTATTTATTTGTATGAATGTAAACAAATAGTAGATGGAGAGACACAAATGAGAGAGGTTAAAGTGATATCGCTAGCATGCAGACTTTATTGATATAAGTTTGTGTGAACCTCTTTCTTTGTCTCCAAAGCAATATAAAGAAACAAGAGTGAACCCTTCAGTGATGTTTAGATCTGGATATTCCAAACAGCTACAATATTTATGTATGTGTTTATTTATTTACTTACTTGCTTATTTTCAGGGAAGAGTAAATATAATTACATAATAAAAATTGTTATTTTGCATATAATAAGGTAACCATCATCCTCTTCAGAACACAGCATAAAAGCCAATCTCACAATATCAAAAAGCCCTCACTTTTGTCTACATAATTTTAAATTAAAAAAAAAAAAACAAAACAAAACAAAAAAAACCACACAAGAAATTAATCCTCTGTGCAGTCGGCTGTGCCATCATTCCCAACTGCATTTAGGTATGGCATTAATATACTGACATACTCTGAAAATTGGGGTGTCAGGTTTTCATTCTTTCTGGGAGATTTTTTCCCCCCTTTCTTTTCTTTTACATACAGATATATCAGTTTTAAAACATGTCAAAACCTTCACATTTGGCTCATGAAAAGTGACACTAACAAGAGTCATCTGATGAGATAATATGCTCGTTAGCTGATTAAAAAAAAACATCATGGATATAATAAAAACCCCACATTTTGCTGCCTGTCAAGCGCTATCACTTCAATGAATATAGTCTTTTTGACACAGAATATATTTATAAATTTTAACTGACTGAATGTAGAGTTATCTAAGTGACAGAATGTATACTCATGAAGAAACACAAGGGATCAATTTATTGCTATCTTTGTGCTTATATTCTTAGCTCTCTGCTACCTTTGCAGCAGCTGTTGTCTTCACAGTTAATATAGCTGGTTTACATTGAAAAATGTGTATTAACAAAGATGTGTAAATGTGTAGAACAAAGTTGAAAGGGAAGGGGCCTGCTTTTTATTCTTATTTAATACTCAAGAATCTTGACTAGTTAGTCACAAGACCATTAAAGAAATGAGTGAATGTTATATAGTCATTGTATAGGATTTATTTGTTAGAGAGAGATATCTCATATTTTACCTTTTACACTGAAAAAATGCTTCAAACCACTACTGTAATGTAGCACTGTTTTAATGTAAAAAGTCCATTTTTATATAAGAAAAACTGACCTATTTTTTTCAAATTTTGTTTTATATGAGTAACTTTGTGACAATCACACCAAGTGCTAAAATGTACCATGCCTAATAAACCATTTCTTTGATCCTGATCTTCATGCAACTCATCAGGTAAAACAGCATTTCACAATCTCAACATACTTTACCTAGAAAGGAGATGAATGAGAATTACTAAAAGGAACACCATCTCCTCCTCCTCCTCTATTTTCATACTGTTCAGATTCATTATAAAGAATTAATTCCCCAAATAGTTTGTACTATTGATTCACTCTATTGAAAAAGCACTGTATGGCAGTGGAATGAGTCAAAGTTTATCCTGTACAAACCAGTGAAAAACCAACAGCAGCAGGAACATCAAGGGACATCACACAACATGTGATGCATTAATCACTTTAAAATATCTGAAATTGTACAAGATCAAAAGTTATGCAAAATATTAACAGCATTTATTGCCAAGAAGACATATCTGTAAGACATTTAAGCACTCATATTTTTCAAACAAGTTAATATGAATATGTGCCTATATTTGATATTTGAATTCATTATCAATAGCTCTTAATCATTCAGATGTGCATGCTTCTGCAGATCTGCAGAAATTCCAGATATAGATTTTTTCTGTTATGTGAAGACTAAGGACTAAAAATGAGGAATAAGGTGTGTAGACTCTTGTTACAATGGTTGCATTTTTGTTTTTCTTCATTGGACTTTCATCACCCATGTCAGGCACTTATACACAATTTGCTATTAAAAATAAACCTCTTTAAAAATGCAGTCTGAAAACCTTATTGAAGGTTATCTGGAAATGACTGCTAAGTTCTTCATCTTCTACAATATTTAAGAAATGGCAACAGAACACACTATGTATCATCAGCAGATTAGACTGTAAGTAGATAAGGATGACTTCCTAATCCATATGGTTAGATTTATGACACTGATCTGAAAGTATAAGATGTCTTTCCTGCAAAAATCCCATTATTTACTGCTTAACAATACAACACTGAAAAGACAGGGCTATCAGAAAAGACATTGAATCACTTTTAAACCCTCTGATGCTTCTTAATGCAGACAAATTTCTTTTGCATTTTAAAAAATGTCATATTTTGTGGTTTTGTTTTTGTCACATTTTTAATGTTTCTTCATTGTGTTTTGTGTTGCTGCTTAGGTAAATCAAGTGCATCAGTAAATGTATTCTCCTGACATCCCAAGAGACATGGCTGTGACACAGTAGGACTTCTCTTGAAATTTCTTATTGTTACTACTGCTGGTAGTACAGCACAAAACCACCCCACACAGGAGGACATGAATTATGAACTCCTGCCTACAGCGATTGCCAAAGGACCTCATAGTTACTACAGTGCTGGCTGTAAACACTTCAGCTTTCTACTGTATGTTTTTAATAGCAAAGGATTTTGAAGGAGTAATGGGGAATTTCACAAAAGGACCCTTATACTGAGGAAAACCACCAAAGTCTAATTGTGTGGACAGTAAAAATACAAAGAAACTATATACTGCTGCCTCTAGAAGAAAAAAATCATATGACTCCTAAAAGGGAGGCAGTTTGAACTGTTTGCAGTGAAAAAAAAAGCTCAAATGCGTGTGTTATAATGTTGGTTCAGTTTTGATAAAGTTTTTTTCAATTTTGCTACAAAGAGACCATTTTTGCAGTGAAAGTAATCCCACTTTACCACTAATTGCTTTAGGTTTTTTAAATAAATGCTAGGGGAAAAAATAAACTACCAGTTTTTCCACACAGAAACTCTGTGCTTTCTTTAACTTTCTGTACTTGCCCTCTCTGCTCTGGTTCTATGCAAAGCAGTCACTCCATCAACAACATGCATTTCTGTAAAAGGAGGCAATCTCACATCCTCATTTCCTAATCTCCTCTCTCAGTACTAACCCCTACTGCTTCCCTTGCTCTGGTGCTTGTGTTCATCACATCTATTACCAAGATGGAATCATGAATTTATAAACCTGGAAACCACAAAAGATCTGTTCATTTTCTGTCAAGTCAGTTCCCTGACCCAGTCCACCACAGAAATGACTGCACGAAACCTGATGTTAGTACCCAATAGCTAGCTGAAGTAGATAGGCAAAAGAAAGGTCAAACCATTTGCTACACTCTGCGTAATGGTCTCATTCTAGTGGGACCTACATCAGCAAGTGCTGTAATCTAAATGAAGTTTCCAAACTGAGAAGACATTCTAAAAACATCATAAAACCTAGTTCTTTGTATCCTGATTTATATGATAAATGCTTTAGAGTAGCCACATAAATAAATCATGCACTCTAAACTAGCAATATCAACACTTTTTAGCCATAAACCATATTTTTATTCTCTAATTAATCCAAAAACCTAGCTAAGTGCTGTTTGGTGAAAATTATATTTTGAGTGAGTCTGTGGATTGATTTCTGTCTCTATCCTTCTGCATCATCTCTGTACAGATTAGAGCAAGTTACAAAACTCTCCCCTGTGAAGGGATGAGATGGTGGCCCCAGCCACTGAGAGGCAGGGTTATTCAGTGATAACTTCATAGATTTCACAGAATATTCTGAGTTGGAAAGGACCCACAAGGATTGTTGTGTCCAACTCTTAAGTGAGTGGCTCATACAGGGACTGAAACCACAACCTTGATGTTATTAGTACCAGGCTCTAACCAACTAAACCACTTTTTGCTTTGGTGTCTATGTAGTGGTCTTTGGTGGTTTTTGTGAAGACCTAAGGAAGGAGATTTTTATTATTATTAGGTATCTGCATTATATTGTCAAAGAAATAAATAGATAATTTCTGAAGGCAGGGAAAGGCTCTGTTAGTTTGCTAATAAGCACATCATATTGCTGTCATTTATAGCACAGTCCTTGTAATGACCCATAAGCTTAAAAGATTCAATTACCTTATTGCTGTTTTGAAAAATGCTTATTTCCATGAAGTTAGATATCTAACACCTTAATTTCACACTTTAATTTGTTTTCTTCAAAATAGAAAGCCATAATAATTTCCTTTATATATACTTCATTGTCACAAAACTCATATAACTTCCCAAACCTGTAAGCAACACTGACTTTGTTGTGTTCAATGATCTAAATACTAAAGACAGAGCCATTCCTTGTCACTTAATAAGGACAGCTTGTAAATAACAGTTGGTTTTCTAAAGGATTCAGAATCTATTAAAATAGTTCAGTGATAGTCATTAAAATATGTACTGCAGATGGCTGCATAATTTGTTTCCATTTTGTTCTTTTCTTACATAACCTTTGTTTAATTTTTCCCTCTCTTGCAATTTAAAACATAAATCAACACATCCTCAACACCATCTTAAACAGCTACATTTTCACATAATTTTTAATACTTTCTATTTTTAGAAACAGTTCAGTTAAACACTTCAATACATTTCCAAATATTAACATAGCTTAACCTGTGAATGAGATAGATATTTCTAATAATTTTACAAAACTCAGACACAAAGAGATTTTGACCTGCCCATTTATGAATCACTGATATAGCTAGCAAAAAAACCAGAGAATCTTTCCATCATAATTTCCAGAAAATTTCCTGCCACTTACATAGTGTACTAAATGCTCTCAGGCCATTTAGATGTTCTCCCAAAAAAAACCACTGCATTCTCCTCTATTTCAAATTTCTCTTTGGGATCTGCTTGCCACAGCACATCATCTAGTACAGGGCCTCAGCAAGTTTTTAAAAAATACATATTCTATTCAAATTAGGATAAGTAATTTACACTTTTTCTGTAACTAGCTATTCTAAATGTTTAAAAAAAGGTCTAAAAAAACATACTGGGCTCAAATCTGAATTTTATGTGACATAAAAAGTGTTGCATTTCCCAACCCACTGAAAGCTTTTATGTACACTTATCTTGTGTGGAGCACACCATCTTCTGAGAGAAAGAAAAAAAAAAGTGTCATACCTTGGCAATGGAGACCCTTAGACCTTGCAGATATCTAAGGTTCATAAAGTCACTGCTGCACAAATAGTGGGGAAATTTTGAAAAATGCATTCCTCTTTTTCAGTTTGGAACTGATCTTTAGATAAAATACTTGTGAAGCACAGATATAAACAATATGAAAACACTGTCAGGACTGATTTTCTGTACATTCAGTAAGGAAGAAAGACTAAAAGCACTATTGAGATGGTTGAGTAACATGATTTGCTTCAATAAAAGAAATGAGCTTTTAGAGATTTAAAGCCCTAGTAGCCTTAAGCAGATTTAACTTGTGAATTTCCACAATATGTGAGGATGCAGAGATGGTGACCAAGATAAATAGGCTAATGAATTAAGCTGGATCAGGGTTTTGGGAATATTACTTTTGATTTGGGCTTTCTTCAGCTTTACAGCTTAGTTTCGCTACTTGGTCCTAATGAACAAAAACCTCTTTGGTTGAACTGCTTGAAATGCCTACATCAAAAGAACTCTACAGAAACCAAATACTGTATTTACCTCACTTTAAATTTCATTGAAGAGCTGTTCCGAGGACGAATGTTCCTGATAGGATGAAGAGGTCAGAAAGCTATTTGAAAATAGAATTCCTTCATGTTTAATAGCACATTCTAAGCAGCAAGGCTTCTAACTGTGCAAACAGAACACTTTCAAGCCATTGTTTATCTTGAAACCAATGAAACATTCAGATAATCTCCATGTCAATACTTATACTAACTTCATTTGTTTTTAATTAAGGTACAGTTTATTTTTTTTTTATCTCTTATTTTGTCAATGTTCTTCATTAAAGTTTGCAGGTATACATCTCAGTGCATGTTTTTCAGAATGAACTATCAAGAGTGAAATGATTTGCTTATGATTTGTCAGAACAAACTTTACAAGCAAAAAAACCTTCAGATTTGACAATACAGAATGACAGTATCTAAAACATATATCTGACCTCAGTTCAACATGGTTTAACAAGATAATCTCTTCAAAATCACTTCAAAACACTAAATTCTACCTTCATTTTCATTGCATTTGTTTTGCTACATTTTCTTTCATGTAAATACATGTTTTCTTGAATTACATTCAGAAAAGTATAATATGCAAGCTAAATTCAGTTACCAATGTGCAATATACACCTGCAAGAACACACACCAATTTTAGCAAGGCCACATTTCATTTACATAAAAATAAGAAAAAACTGGAAAGAAATATTCCATTTCAAATATCAAGATGAAAAATGCTGCATAATTAATTGAAAATGCAAAATTTTTGAACTAAGATGTTGCAAAATAGGTAGGAAATTAACTTTTCTACCATAAACTATTATTAGTGTCTATGATTTCACTGGTAAAAGCAGGGATATTCTGAGCTGACCCATGTTCTCAAAAAATAGTTCTTTAAAATATTTAACAAATAAATATCAATTTAATTATGGAAACTTAAAACTCTTTCAGGCTTATGCAATTTACTTTTAAATTATCCCCTGTGATAAATATAGCTCATTGCATGTTTTTCTTCTGACCTACTTTAAATATTTGAAATAAAACTACCTACCAAAGTAAATCTAAATTCCTAAATATGTGTTATAAGAAATTCAACCATTTCCCTAAGCCTCAGTTCAGCTGAATTTTCTTAAAAAACAAAAATAGCAGATGCAATTTCAGTACAAATCCACATACTCTTCTAATTTATATAAAAGGATGAGATGTTTATGTTTCTGGGTCCACCAAAGTCTTCGTGATACAAGATCTCATTTCATCATGTTATCTGAATTATAGCACTATCTCACCCTGCTGGGCCTCTTGTGTGGAATAACAATGTCAGCATGAACTCTTTACTGAATTTAGCTTTCTGGTCGTGTTATCACAAATTGGTTTGAGTACACAGCCTGCAAAAATGGAGAATGACAAATCAAATAACCCACAAGGGAGAAGAAAGCTTTAATAGCTTCTTGCCTGTCGACTGCTTATTATAAGATGATGACAAACAGCATTACACTGGTAACTTTTCTAGACATCTGAACCCTGCTTTAGAACAGATTAACTCAAGATCATATTTGAAAAGTCAGAGGTCTCAGAAGATGAAAAATCATACTAGCAAGTCCATTTAGATTAGAAGATAATTATTTTTATGAAAAATGAAATAATCTTAGTCAGAGCCTTCAAAAACAAGTAAGTTGAAGACACTGACAACTCTGGAGCTACACTGATCTAGTGATTTGGTTCTGTATCTGTTTAATCCAGTGTTAAAACTAAGGTAGTAATTAGTCTTCCTCCAAACTATGTCCTTTTGGAAAAATTTATATTTAAAGCAGGCAACTGTTTTTCTGACTTTTGACCTCTAGTTTCCACATTATGTGGAAGTAATAAAAATGAACTGTATAATAAGTGTAACTAAATTCTGTATGCATGCAAACTCAACACCAGAAAAAAACATATCATATTGCAAAAGCACAATATTTTTTCCTTTTAAAATTGTAATCTTTTTTTTCCCCCTACAGCACTTACGTAATATGGGCTCCCTCCAGTGGCAAAATTAATATTCAAAAATCTTCACACTTGTTTATGTGTTTAATAGTATAGCCTAATAAACAAAATAAGAGCCACACATACTGAAGGCTGTGAGTTCAAAGCTCTTTTAGGAGAAGGGTTTTATTTATACTTTATTTTTTCCTTCCAATAACATCAGATATAGACAGCATTTTTAATTACTGCATTAAATGCCATGCAAAATCTACATGTTCCAAATAAAACTTTTCAATATTTTAGTTTCCAAACAAATTCCTATCCCCAAAAACCTTAGCTTTTTAGTCAAGATAAATCTTTGTAAGAAGAAAATGCATAATTTGGGAAGTTTATGAATCTTATATTTCACCAGTTACATTTTCAAAAAAAAAAAAAAAGAAATCTTCATATCATCATATTATACAGAGTAGGATTGGCATCTCTGAAGGGTGCATTACAAATTGACAAAATTAATTCATTAGTGAAGAGGAAGACTTATCTTTCAATTGTGGCCCAGATTTGCTCTGTTTCTGCCCACCCCAGAATGCACAAGACACTTTCATTCTTAAAGCAATTCAAGATATTGTGATTAATTTACATGAGTATTGTTGGTTTTGTCTAATTCCAGAGACAATTCAGCTTACAGTAAAATTACAGCTTACAGTACTGACTTTGGCTACATTTACCTCCTGATTTGCTCACTATGAAATACTTATATCTGCAAGCTTTACTGCATCATGGCTATGATGCTTTCCATATTATTTTATAGTGCTTACTTTTCTCTCTATACTATACAATGTTCATAGAAACATAAAATCAGCTGTGTTGGAAGAGACCTCCGAGATCATCAAGTCCAACCCTTGATCCAACACCACTGTGATTACTAGATCATGACACATCCCTAGCAAAGACAGTGACTGAAATAAACCATCTTGGCGAGTATCTGACTGCTTGGAATCACAAAATAGTTAATCCACATGTAAGTAAGTCACTTGTAGGTAGCCTTAATTTTAAACACTTGGTTTAGCCTTTGTGGAACTGTTTTTAGCTTAAAGACAACCTTGGCTCAGAACTACTAGATTTTAATCCTCATTATTGAGGGTATGAATTTTGAAGGTCCCTTCAAACACAAACAGTTCTAAACATAAGGACTGGAATAGATAGTAATTAAAAGTCATAGTAAGGCTGCCATATAAGTGAAATCATTAAATCATAAAACATAATGCTAGCCTGTCACAATCATGTTGGCTCTCTAGGAGGTTCTCTCCTGCCAGAGAACTTCATGTGGAAGTTCTACTTTATGCAGAAGGAAATGGGAGGCTTGAACACACAACCTCATTTAATATTATAGTCTGTTCTTTGGCTACAAAGAAGCAAAACGCTGATTCAGCCTTCAGGATTTAAAAAAAAAAAAAAAAAAAAGCAGTGGAAAAACCAATTACATGTAATCATAATTTTGGTTTGGTTTTCTTTTGTCTTTTCTCTGTAAAACTAATTAGTAATATATAATTTCTGTAAAAACACCCAAAAATTAATAAATGAAAGGCAAATCCACCAGCTTGGGAAAAAACAATCAAGGGCATACTGGCATGATGCAGTATCTGTAGAAGAGAATAAAACTAAACATAGGCAAGTAAAGCAAGATAGAAGTAGAGCCAATCTGTGTACAATCTCAGAAATCATAAATTCAAACATTTCAGCATTTCTTGAAGAATCATGTCACCTCAGCTGTGACTTATTTCATTGGATTGTTTCAAACAATTAAGCTATTTGCTAAGGGGGAAGAGGACATAAATTTGTTAGTCATAAAAAACAGTGTGTTTTGTGCAATTTCCCCAGTATTACAGATAGGTATGCACAAGGAAACAATGTTAAAGCTATCATATTTCAATGTACCCTAGTACATCAATTTTTCTGATCTATCAGCATTTGACACAAGTTTTGATGAACAGATTTAAAGAAAAGAACCTCTCATTCAGTCACATTCTCCATTTCCTATCAATGACTTTCACACAATGAGATTTTCATAACTTCAGCATCACTCCTAAAAGGCTACAGAAGACAACTCCCAAAGATGAATTTGTAGTCATTGTAACAGAGAATACAAAACCACACATGGACGGGAGGGATCTCAGAGACACTGTAAAAATTATTTCTTTGACCAAAAATTGTCACTTTAAAGTATGTGTGACTTGGGAGTGTAAGCAGAGTCAGCTAACAGGCATCTGAGGCACAGAAACTTCTGTTCTAAGCAGTCAACATGCATAGTATGAACGTATCAAGCAATCAGTAGGAATCCCTTTTATGTTGTGCTCTTTCACTAAGATGCTTTGTTGGCCTTTGCTCAGTAGGTGTGTCTGGTATGTAACTCATCAGCCTTTGAAGTCATGCTAGAATACCACTGCCTTTTACAGGAAAGGAGGCAGGTACTAGAGCTGGCATTCAATGGACCATCCTCTCAAACTTTGCCACAATAGCAGAACCAATGCCACACAGCAATAGTGGCAAATATAATGGCTGAACAATCCCTTCCCATGAAGGGGATTTCTTTCTTTTTTAACAGAAAGCTCCAAACTATCAGCTATGTGATGCACAATCAAGTAGAAAGATGAAGGTCCTCAGAAACTCTGTGCAGAGAATAGGTTGTTTTCACCTTTCCTTAGAACAATAAGCATGTGGAAGCTTCTGCAAGCCTTGGGAGAAAAAAATCTGATACCATGAAATAACCAAAGATACACAGTTATGTTCTCCTGCATATCACAGACAACCCACAGGAGATTAAAGTGCAGCAAGGTCCCTCAAGAGAAGAAGAACAAGGCAGAAGTTTAAGAGAATAAAAGCACAGGATTATGCCAAAAGCCCTCAGACTACTATTCACAAATGATCCAGTATGGATCACTGAAAGAATGAAAGCTTGAGAGCTGGCTAGAACTGACTTTAGGACAGTACAGAGAAAATAAAAAGTTGTATATAATGTATGTAAAACATCCCACGTGCCATGAAAATAGCAAGAAGGTATAAGACAGACTGTAAAAAGAAAAAAACAAAGGAAGAAGAAAAGGGGAGGAATGGCTTCAAATGTATCTCCTCCAGTAAAAAACTCCACACTTGATTTATTTGGCATGCCTTTCCTCACCTTCAGCAGAGGACAAACTCTACCTTTCCATTTGCCATTTACCACACTTTTTCACTGCAACACTATGCTCATCATTAAAAAAGCAACTTTTTTGTTATAGTATTCATTTAAGCAAATAAAACTTTAAACAGCAGTGCATACACGTCTGTATTTTGCTCCAGGTCTTCCCAAGTGATACCTTGCTTGATTTCTCAATACCAAGTCACATTAGACTTCAGCAGAATAAGAGATTTAACAAGAATACAAACACATTGATTCACTTGTGAAATACTTAATGATAACATTAGACTTTTCTTTTTTTCCTAACTTCCTTTGCTAGGGATGAGATACCTCCTATCACTTATAAATCTCAGTCTGCTGCTGGGACTCCATCAACATGCCCTTGAAACAAGGACTGATGTAAAGGGGCCATGTATTTGGAAATAGCTTCCTGTAAGTCCACTTTCAATTTCTTTGTAACATGTCCTGAATATTTTGTGCTTTATGGGCTCAGGACATGGGGAGCTGCAATGGGATTATGTTTTCTGTAGTTTCCTATTACTTTCCTATAGCTTAACCAGAAAGCTTAACCAGGAAGAAAGCAGTGATGATATACAGCTGTAACTGACAGACAGTGAGCTTCTGTGAAGAGGGAAAAAAAATCACTGACTTGTAGGAAAGATGAGGAAAAAAATAATCTATGAGCTATATCTACCTGTGTAATTCACTGCTACAGAAAATAAAGGAGTCAAGTAATATAAAACTGCAAAAGGCTACAGCACTTTATGGCTTTGTTTTGGTTCGGTTGGTTGGTTTTGGTTTTTAGGAATGAATGCCAAACTGCATGAACTTTATGCCAAAAATTCAGTTTTACCTACATGAACTATCTTAATTCATTTTTACTGAATTCTCAAATTACTTCCATTACTCCCCAAAATGCAGTAAACAAGAATTCACATACCCAGTTGTTACCGAGCATACTGATGGATTAAGCACTCCTCTAAAAAGCAGAAGACTACATTTTTTCCTCAGTACAGTACACAATAATCAAACTAAGGAGTTAGAATAAGATTTGGTGCGTGTTAACAGTTATCCTCAATAACGTTGTAACTTTCTTTCATTCATGAGTTACAATTCAAAATTAATAGCTTCTTCCTGTGTCACAGAAGCACTACAAGAAATTTTGAACCATTTTGTACTTCTTTCTTCTCATGAAAATAAATGAAATATTGTATTAATACAGTGCCTGCTGGAACAGAGAGAGCAGGACTCTCTATACACCAGTGATTACAGTTATCACTGAGAGAAATCTGATTCTAGTCAAATGAGCATTTAAATATCATATACAGAGCAGATTGGCTTTACAAGTATTCTATTACAACAGTGTCCTGTATTAAAAAGACATCACACATGTATCAGGTCTTTCAGGTATAAAAGCAGACAAACTCTTAGATGATGAATTCTCAGTGCATGTAGGAGAGTTAGGTAACTACATGCTCCATGGCTGTGGGCACTTAGGGGACAATACAGAGAAAGCAAATTTATTCTGCGTGTACTTGACCTAGGCAGAAGCTATGTGGGCCCTTTAACACCTGATTCAGTGGATGTCACCTATTACCTTGGGGTTTACTTTTTTGCAAACTATGGCTATATGACTTCTCTCTGACTCTAAAAATAAGTAGAATCATTTTCTATCTATATGCATTCAAAAACATCATAGAGGCATACTATCTGGCTTCCAAACATTTGAGAATTCAGCACTTCATACAAGGAAGTTGCTTTTAGTCTCACTGAAGCCAAAAGCCCCATAATCTGATGAAACTTCTCTTTCTTTCAGTATATGGAACAAAACAAATCTACATTTATATTAATGTATCAGACCACAGATAAAGAGCAAGATTATATGAAGGGAAAGCATTTAAAGAAAAAATATAGGTCACTGATCTTACTGTATTTATATCATCTCATGGTTATTATCTCTCTAACTGGTTATGACATAAAATTTTACAGCTAGCCAATGTCTTACGAATAAAACACTCATTACATGGTATTTATTCTTCTGTAATAAAATTCAACTGAATAAAAGATGTGCAATTTTAAGTAGACAAGAAATTTTAGTTCAAGAAATTTTAGTTCAAGAAATTAAAATAGTTACTGTTAATGTTCCTACCATTCTTAATTTTAAATATTATAATCTCAAAACTGCAGAAAACTAATCAGTCCTAATAGTTACCACGGGTTACATTTCAATTGTTTATGATCTATCTACTGAGATGTGTACCACATCAGACATTTCATCCTTGCCTAGAAATCAATAGGTGTTCATATTTTTCATTTTTTAAAAAATGCAGAGGGCATCGGTATTCCATGAAAGCCATCTATTAATCCAAGTTAAAGCCTCAAATATTTGCCTTTCTGCAGAGAGATTAGAACTCTTTCTTCACGGGGATTAGTAATTCAGGCTTTTTCTTTGATCACAATGTAAATTCAGTGTAGACTTGTACCTCATAATGATCCATCTGTTAAGTTTTTCTCTTCAGTAGCTGTTAAAATTAGTTGAGGATTTGTTGGTAGGTTATTTTTATTCACAACCACATTAATGCAAGTCCTAAACTAATCAATTTGCATTATGTAGTCTTTCATGCAGTTTGCACAGATTTACAGCTTGGTTGCTTTATCTAGTGTCATGCCTGGGAGACAGCTGTTAGGCATTTAGCTAATCTAATTCTAATCCCCAGGAGGATTCTGGTTTGTCCATTGAAAGGTAGATACATGGACTACAGTTTACCATCTGAAATATCTAATGTCACTCCTATTTATGTTTTTCCTTATGATTCTGCATCCAAAATTTTCCTGAAAAGGTTCATTACAACTGTCTGAATAATCACAGTGTAACAGTTATTACCAAAGGTTTGCTTCTCAGTTTAATTTTCTCGTGTGTATGTTTAACATCTCTTGTAACTTTTAAACCTATCATGCTGATTTCAAGGGTTAGTAAATAAAGATTTTTTTAAATATATTCAATCTACATAAAGCTATAAAGCACTTTCTGCACAGTTGTTTTGTTTCTCCTGCTACTTATTTTTTTCCTCTTATCTTTTTTTATGACACTTAAAGAAATAAAGGGTAAAAAAGAGATTATACCTTTCCCTGTTTGATTGTGTTCCTGCCAACAGATTTTATCTGCAAAAGACCATTCAGCTTTCTCATTAAAATTCACAGCCCATAGATGACTAAACTTAATTGGCAAGAAGTCAAGAAACATAATTGTTTAACTTATGAACAATTCTAAAAACAGTGCATTATGATGAAAGTCATCTATTTATATTGTGCCATTTCATTATGATTGTACTTTCAATGGATATTTTATCCTGTTAAAAAAGTAGTAAAGTGAAAGCCTGACAAAAATGAAACAACTTAATCTACTCAGTACTGACAATCTTCAAAGTAAATTTATTTTTACATAGGAAGTGGATTTAGATTTTCAAAAGTTAAATGCATTTTTTTACTAATGCTATTCATGTACTTGAGTGCATGGCTGCTTGACAGCTAATAAACAAGGTTATATTTATACAAGAAGACAAGATGAAGTACTAGCTATACAATAATCAATAGAAATTCTGCCTCTGAGCTTCAGCAAACAGCTTGGTTTAATAATGAAATCACAAACTATAAATGATAGAGATTACAGGCTGGCAGAAGACTGTGCTCCCACTTAAATTAGTGGCAAAACTGTCCAGACCATCTCTGGCCCCCTCCAGCTAGGTCATAGCCTGGCCTTAATCAAATCACACTCTCATGAAACAGTTGTCTTGAGCTGACCTCACACATCTCTCCTCAGTAATCCAATGTGCCTAGTGAAGGCTGATGTTAGTGCCTTGCTATTTAGGGAGAGACTCCTTAACACAAGTACACTTGTTCTACACCCTTGCTAAGACTTGTTTACCTTTGGACATGAATTCACTAGTGAGCTGTTAGAGAGAGGGCAATTTCACCCCACTTTGTGCCACTGGGCTTTGGGCACTGAGCCATGTTGGTGCTGTGGGGGCTGCAATATGTCTGTGCTGCTTTGAGCTTTGGAAAAAGCTTTAGGAGGATGAGGAAAAAGCATGGAATGAACCAGGCAGTAAAAGCACCAGCTTTATCCATCTATAGAAAACATATCCTCCTGAGGATAGTGCCTTCCGTAAAAAGGTCAGCTGATTCAGATTTGGATTTATAATCAAAATCATTTATTTTGATAAAACTATTTCAATCAATCAAATTTGTAACTCCATAGCTAACTAAGGGCAGACATCTCCACGCAAGAGCTGATTAACTGCTTTCACTTTGCAATTGTGAGTTCCCAATGACTGCTTGAGTTGACACCTGCTTAACTGTCCTAACTTATCTTCATAGAGCTTGAATTTCCAATTATTTCAATGAAAAGATGAAGCTGTTCAGCTTAATTTTCAAAACTTACATTAATTTTCTTTTCCCACCTTCCCTGGACCTGAAGTACATCTATAGGAAGAGAGCCTAACAAATTTTACTGCTAAGATTGCTTCAACATTTTCTTTGCTCTTAGTTTTCAGTGATTCTGTTTAAAGACCCATTCAAATTAAGTGGTTTTCCCTTAAATTTTTAAGCTTTTGTCAGTCTCTAAGGCAACTTTATGAATTTTCAATTGTCAAACAAATGAAATATCTAAATCTTTGGCTTACTATGCTTAAGATGTATTCTGGAATTTTTCACTTCATTTAGTTCTGTATGTTTCTTTTCTATTAGTTCCGCCCCCCCCATTTGCCTGAAAAGGTGTGGGCATACTGTTCCCCAGGAACATGAACGTGTCAGTCTGAGCACTAGAACATCAGAACAATAATTTTACAAATAACAGTGGAAAGAATTTGCTTTTATTCTTTTTCCTGCCCTTACACAATTACTTTGTATTATGTAACATAGGTGTGAAAATCTGCCATCATAGCAGAGAAAAGGTTTCATCTTATTTTTTAGAAAGTCAATTAAGCTTTTAACAAAATCCCTGAGGAATTAGATTTTTAATAAATTATGTTCTAAGAGATGCTACACTTACATATAAGCATATAAATTTTATCTAATTTATATGCTATCTTCTTTACTGTCTTTATTCATTTATTTACATCTATATTTGCAAAGCTGATTTACTGGTTCTAATCTTTACTCTTTGATTGAACAAGAATACTGACAAAGAAAAGACCTAAGGAACTACATTTCCACTCCAATAAAGTGCATTTTTCTCTCCATTCTCACCTGTTCAGTTCATCTTGTAGTCATTAGAGGCCTCTATATGGATAAGAAAGGGTATTATGGAAAACCAGGTATATCTCTTACAAGAAATTATAAAATTTTGGTTCCTAAAATGTTTACAGATTACAAACCTATCTTTTATTCAGTCATCAAAAAAAAAAACCCTAGAAATTAATATTACAGCTGTTTATCAATGCTTAAATAGCTACAATTAGCATACATGCATTTTTATGATTAAATTTTGATGTATGATTTTGTTATAGTTAATTACTATTACAGTAGCATGTCAGACAAACTATTACCATTGCACAGTCTTTGCTATTTAACTGCTGCTCACTATTTCATAGGAAATCACTTTGATGCTTTCATTTGGGTATCTGTTGGACAAGCAACCAAATTATCTCTAAACTAAATCCAACAACCCTCTGCACCAAGCAGTAACTGAGAACAATTAACCTTTGAATACTGAATAGTTCACACCTCTAGTGACAGCTTTACCTGCTCTACAATATTCTCTTTCCTATAGTACCAAGAATTAGCACTGATCATTTCAAAAACCTTAAAATTTATTCAAACCTCCATATGCACAAAGACAGCTCAAGTGCAGAGAATATTACCCTGGAGTGTGCTGGAGTACACTTAGGAGTCTCTAGCAAATGGATTACAATTTTCCTGACAGTTCAATAACTGCAACAGGGTTCAAACACATTAGCAGGTCACACAGTGGTTTCCAATGGGGAGATTAAATGCAAAATTTCAAAAATGCATTTTAATAGGTGCTCCAAAATGCGGATAAATAAATGCTTTGCATAATTAACACAAGGAGCTAAGTTAGATATCTGGCACAAACTGAAAGGCGTCTTCTGTCCCTGTCAAAGCAGTTAGGTGTCCTTTGTAACCCAAAGGTGGATATTTGGGCATCCAAAGAGCTTCTAAAACCTGGCTTTCAGTGTCTAGTACTCTTTAAAAAAATTCAGAAGTGCATGATTTAGAAAATGTTGGTTTTTCTTTTCCTCAGCATATGAGATATGAAATTGTCCTAACTTAAATTCCCTCGGTACATGTTTCTTCTGTTACTAATTTAGGACAACCTTTTCTAAAGGATATTTATAGTCAAAGGGTACCTTTTGCTCTCAGTGCAGTACGAGGACACCTCTGTATTCTCACAAGGAGAGTTCATGTTAAGCACCAATACAAACTTGGCTTTTTTATAAGAAGGAAGCAGTAAGAAGGAAGTAACCTATTTCAATCTTTAAATGAGGTGCTTACACCTTTGAAACTCTCCATAGTAAGGTTATACCATCTATTATATATGCACAGTAAGCATACTATTGCTCAAGATGTTCCAATGTCATTGCTAGAAGTGATAATGATATATGATGATGTATCTAGGCTGACGGCTAAAGAAGAGAGACAAATATTCACCTATAAAATTTTCTAAGCATGCACAACCTATGGCACTATATTATACATCAAATGCTTTGGCCTGAGCTGAATTAAGAATGATATACAGCTGGCATTTATAACATCTGACACTTCAGTAAATCTGTATTTTGATCCTATAAAAAAACTGAGAGCAGTTTCTACAATCCTGCACCAGAATTTTAGGAAAAAGAATTTTTTTACTAGCATTCGGCATTAACCCTTAGAAAGGACTATAAGTCATTTTAGAGTATACTAGGTGTTTTCAGATAAAAATGTACCAGAAACTCTAACTACCAAGGACACTAAACCTTTCAACACAATAATTAACCACTCAGAAGAATCCCACGGCTTTGCCCTAGCAGAGCTATTCCAACTATTTCTGCCTAATGTTGAACATAACACGGGAATGAGGATACAGTACCTATGTTAAAAGGAAGAAAAGAAAGTATGGATTAAATATAATACATTATGTCAATACTTAATTTTCTGCATATATATTCTAAATGGCTCACATATTTTTGTATATATAAATAGATTTTGCCTTGATAAGGGAGGTGAGGGAAAGATTCAAGAACAATCTAAATCAGACGAAGACAGATATTAGATGAGAATATTTGCAAAATCTATTTTAAGCTCATGTATGCAGCCCTCAATGTATTTGAATTTGAAATAAAAATACTTCAGTGATGCAACTAGTTTACATGATTACCTAAGTCTTATGCAAAATACACAGCTCTACTTGAGGATAAAAAATAAGCTGAAAAATGTCAAGAACAACGCCTCTGTCAGGTAATTGTAGGTCTGCTGCTTAATCAGCAGAATACAAAATTCAGGGCACCAAACTTAAGCAAATCATATGCCTTCAAATTTGAAATGCTATTTAGGTTTTTTATGTTATCATAGGAATAAAAGGAATGCTTTTATTTTATTGGCAAAGTATATACCCGCCATTAATAACAATAGAAATATTAACACCATATTTTAAATATGAAATAAGAATATGAAAGCACAAGGCATTTTTTGCCAATGAAAAGACAGACAGACAATGTATATAAAATGGCTTTCTGTTTCAATAGAGGTAAGTACTAGGAGTGCTAAGACACCAATAAAATCCCGTTTTACAAAACATAATAAAGTTCGTTTTGAGAATCTATTTTTTTCAATCAAAATTTCTTCTAAATTAGAAACATTTTTTTCTTCCACAAAAACTCATACATTTGACATGAAGTTCTTTACGAATTAATTTTTTTTAAATATGTGAAATTCAGAGGTATAAGAACTGTACAAACACAGGAATATCAGTTTTACCAATAGTACCTTCATTGTGAATTACAATGATATTATAGTAGAGGAAGTGGCACACTAATTGACTCAACATGCATTTATAAAAAGATACAGGGAAATGACCACACTTCATGCCATGTTTCAAAGAAACTGAAGATTTGATAGCATGGCATTTCGTATAGTAAGTTTAAACAGTGCGCTTCTAGTCAAGAAAGTACAGAATATAAAGGAAGAATATAAAAAAAAAACTCACCAATCTCACTGTCCTGTTTCTTGGGAGCATTTTGCTAAGCTTTCATAACTTTAATTATGACTATTCCTTGGTATTTTTAGGCTTTATAGTTTATTAACTTTTTTCTTGAATTGAGTAATAGGATAATCCGTACAAGCTGAAAGGCATGATCTTAATATAAAGGGCCACATAAGCAGATCAATTCAAAATGTGCCATAAGAGTTGGGGCTTCATATTAAAAAAACTACAGAAGAAAAAAAAAAAAAAGAAAAAAAAATCATAGCTCTTCCAAGTCTGGGTGTCCTCATTGTGGCTTCAAAAATGGGGGTTCAATTTTTAAATATTTTACTCAGAAGACAGTGGTATTTTATGTATTCAGAGCAGCTTTATGACATTTTGGCAAGTTAATTATCAATTACAGTATCATGAAAAGGAGAATAATAACAGAGATGTTAATTTTAATCAACAGCACCTGCTACTGTCATGTTCTCAATGAATAAAGTATATCACTGCTTTGAACAGTTTTATAGTTTGCACCACAGAATGCAGTCAATGACACTGTGATGAAGAAGGTATATTTCATAGGATATTTTGCCACTTCCCTAACTGTGCCAAGCCTGAATAAATCAAAACTTGTCACACTCCAGTGTTTGGGTAGGAATTTACTTCTTAAGGAATAAAAATATGCTCTTCAAGCACACTGTGTAATGTATAAGCCAATACCACATTCTGTCTTACTGAAGTGACTAACTGCCCCCTCAGCCTAAGCAAAAAGTCTTCTAAAAGTTTAAGTAAAACTCTTTGACATGGTCTCCCATAATATTCTTCTTTCTAAATTGGAGAGAGATTGATTCAATGGATGGACACTTAGATGGATAAGGAATCGGTTTGACAGTCATACCTGGATGGTAGCGGTCAATGGCTCAGAGTCCCGATGGACATCGGCAACAAGTGGTGAGCCTCAGGGGTCTGTACTGGGACCAGTGATATTTAATATCTTCATTAATGACATAGATGAAGGGATTGAGTGCACCCTCAGAAAATTTACAGATGACACCAAGCTGAATCAGGTTAACACACCTGAAGGACAGAATGGCATCCAGAGGACCTAAATAAGCTCAAGAAACGAGTCCATGGGAATCTCATGTGGTTTAACAAGACTGAGCAGAAGGTGCTGCACTTGGCTCAGGGCAACGCCCAGGATGAACACAGGTTGGGGGATGAATATATCAACACAGCCCTGCTGAGAAGGACTTGTAGGTGCAGGTGGATGAGAGGATGAACATGAGCTGGCAATGTGGGTTTGCAGCACAGAAGGCCAATCAAGCCTGGGCTGCATCAAAAGCAGTGTGGCAAGGAGGTAAAAAGAGGTGATTCTGTCCCTTTACTCTGCTCTGGTTAGACTCCACCTGCAGTGTTCTGGGGTCCCCAACACAGGAAGGATATCAATATAATGAGGAGGGCCATCAAATTGATTAGAGGGTTGAAGCACCTCTCTTATGAGGAAAGGCTAAGAGAATTGGGATTGTTCAGCCTGGAGAAGAGAAAGCTTTGGGGTGACCTAACTGCAGCCTTCCAGTACCTGAAGGGAGTCTACAAGAAAGACGGAGAGAGTATAGTTACAAGGGCATGTAGTGACAGGACCAGGGGGAATGTTTTCAAACTAAAAGAGAGTAGGTTTAGATTAGATACTAGGAAAAAACTCTACTCTGAGGGTGGTGAGACACTGAAACAGATTGCCCAGAGAAGCTGTGGCTGCCCCATCCCTGGAAGAGTTCAAAACCAGGTTGCATGGAGCGTTGAGCAACCTGGTGTAGTGAAAGGTTTCCCTGCTCAAAGCAGGAGCTTTGGAACAAGATGATCTTTAAGGTGCCTTCCAACTCATACTATTTTGTGATTATACGAACTTGCCAAAATTAAGTTTTATGGCATGTGAGTTCCTACATCACCAAACAGTAATACTGTTTTAAAAATGCTTTGTGTATAGACAGAGTTCTCTTGATGCAGTTAAGAATTCCAAATAATGACTTATGCTTAACATTACAAAAGTTACCACTGAGTGTGACTCAATTATTACTTTATGCCATATGTCATATGTCATACATGCGCTACATATGGGCTTATTACAAATACATATGCTTATTTATAAGAAATATCCTGTTGAAATGAGTGAGATTACTCACAAAAATAATGGTAATTACTCAGTTTATAACTTTGTTGGGTTAGAACCTTAATTTTTAAATACTGGAAGAGGGGGAGTCCTGATTTTTAACTTTAAGCTAGAATTTTTAAAACTGTGGGTTAAATCACTGCTTCTAAACACATCATGCAAAATTAATTATAACCAACCTTACTATAAAAAGCAATATGACAAATACTATTTGCAACTGTCAAGCTTGTTTTAAGTTAGCTGAAATTATTATAGATATTATTGGTTGTATTAAACTTCCCTTTCTTAAATCACTTTATTGTATGGTTCATCATCATTACAAAGATTAACAATAATTAAATAATGATCTCAGAATTCATTGTTATCTGTAATCTATATCAAATGTAAGTAGCAATTAGACTAAGTACTTAAAAAAGAAAGTTGCTAATCATGGATATTTGACTGAATCTCATGACTTCTAAAGGCAAGTTCAGATTGGAAGTTCCATCTCACAGTTAGTTTTCAATGTAAATAACAGATTAGGTACATAGAGTACAACGTTCTCTTTGGGACTGAAAACAACAGGAAGATACCAGTGACCAAAACAACACCTAAACTGCTAAGCTGTAGTAACACTATGCTTAAGAAGAGATGTTCAAAAAGAGACAGAAAAAAATATTTTAAAACAGTATTCACAATAAAAACAATAAAGCTTCTCAGAAAAATGTCAAACAGATTAGGGGTTCTTTTTCTTCATTTTACATGTCTTCAAAAGGAAATAAAGTATCATGGTAGAAACAGAAGTCAGGCATAAAGAGATAACCATGTATTTCAGGAACTGACAGTTGATTTTATCAGATAACTTTGTCAGCTGTTCATTTCCATGAGAAATACTATCTTTCAATAATTTAATTACTAATTTCTGTGAGGACTACATTATTTTTTCTTACACAGACAATAATGTGAGAGTCCTTTTTGACCTCCTAGCCTGACTCCTGATATATACAGTGTACTTTCAAAAAGAAAGATCTAAAGAAAACACACATCTGGATCAGAAACCAATATCTAGTTTATTTTCTATAACAAAATTGAAAAATATGTACGTAAATATAAGTCTGAACACGTGGGTAACCATTTTTTCCTGAATTTATATAAGCACACTTGTGTCTTTTTCATCCTTCTACAGGCTTGGACCTCAAAGCTTTGTATGATAAAGATCATGCTTCCCATATGAAGAATGGTCACATTATTATTATTGGATTCTCTGTAATCAATAGTAAAAAAGAAACCTATCAACCCAAGAGATGAAGATTTAATAAATTCTACAAGTTAGCAGTGTCTGGACATTTATGAAAGGCAGTTTTGTGTTGGCATATGTGCCTCCTACAGGAATCCAGTTTGTCCTGAGAGGACCTATGTAAGAATGGGAATGGAATCTAGGGCTGTTATCTCAAAGTGAATTAGAAGTGGTCATTTGGTCAGAGAGAAAGAAGCTTTCAAGAGATGAGGTGCTGCAAGAAACCATGAGGAATGAAAGCAAGGAGTAGGCCTGAGGGAGTTGGTTCATGGATCAATCTGCTGTAATACTTAATCTACTTTCTTCTGTAGCAGTCACTTCATTATTAAACATTTATTTATTAAGCAGGGTTTTCTGATTTCAGTGTCATAGAATTTCTGAACTACAGAAGAATGTACCAAGAACTTGGAGCTTCCAATCTCTACAAATGTGTGAACTTCAGTCATTTCCATTCCTTCTACATTTTCCTATGGAAAAATAAGGTTTGCAACAATACATTTCTATTCCTTTTCTTCCAAGAATAACATTCCTGTTATAAAATACAGTAATTAAGAAGGACACAAACTGTGCAGGTTTTTCTACATATCAATAACTGCATTTCATCTCCATGAGATTCTAAACCTATTCCAAAGAGACATCGGTAAAAAATAATTGTTGAGTTTCTCAGAACTAGCTCACTCTCAAGTCTACGTCTTCACAGGTAGCTTACAACTTACATTAAAACATTTTCAGTATTACCACAATCCTATTACATACAGAACATAATGCATCTATATATATTAAAGTGGTATTTATGCAATGTATATAACCGATAAACTGTTACTGTGATTGCAGTATGTGTTAAAATAAATTGAGCCATATGGATTATAACTAGGACTAGGCAGACCAAAAGTGGTGTCAGAATCCCAGGGAAGCAGTAGACCATATAGTACTTAAAATAAAAAATAAGGAGAACCCAGAGACAAAACAGGTAGAATGTCGGGGGGGGGGGGGGGGGGGGGGGGAAAGGGGGGGGGGGG